>VZRL01000939.1:401014-425703 GCA_013397895.1 Origma solitaria | reverse complement strand
GGTTTTGTCTGGGATAGAATTAATTTTCCTTCTAGTAGCTAGAAGTAAGTTGTGCTGTGCTTTGGATTTAGGATGAGAATAATGTTGATAACACACTGATGTTTTTTTAGATGTGCTAAGCAGTGTTTACACTAAGACAAAAATTTTTCAGCTTCTCACCCTACCAGTGAGTAGGCTGGGGGGCACAAGAAGCTGAGAGGGGACATGGCCAGGAGAGCTGACCCCCACTGTCCAAAGGGATATTCCATAGCATATGGCATCATGGTCAGTATATAAACTAAGGGGAAAGCTGCCCAGTGGCCACTGCTCGGGCATTGGTCAGCAGGTGGTGAGCAATTGCACTGTGCATCCCTTGTTTAGTACATTCTAATTCTTTTATTATTATCCCTTCCTCTTCTGTCCCATTAAACTGTCTGTATCTCAACCAACAGATTTTTACTTTTTTCCCATTCCACTGAGGGGTGAGAAGAAAGCCAACAACTGTGTGGTGCTTAGCTGCCAGCTGAAATCAAACCACAACAGGTACCCATCACTACAAGAAGAGAATTGGGTTAACCCGGGAGTCAGCTGTAAGAGTAGTTTTGTGGCCATCACTTTGCCACTGGCAAGAAAGAGACTTCAGTGAAGCCTTCCTTTCCCTGAAGTACTACTGCTCCTGCTGTGCTACTTCTCCCTTGTCAATGGCATGAAGCCCTGAGAGGTGGGACAGGAGCGCAGGGTGTGGAGCAGTTATACACACACAGGGAAAATTAGATTGAAGGTGAATGGAACAAGCAGGCAACCAGGACCATGCAAAATCAAGCTTTGCCAAAACAAATTGAAGAGGTGCCCCAGTGCTGGCCCTGCCCCAACCAGCTGTCTGGCCCCTTTCCTTGCTATAATGCATAGTCGGGTCTCAACTAGCACAGGGAAAAACAGCTTCACAACAGCATAACTGCTCCATGGGGCAAACTGTAAAGCATGAGGGGAGAAAGAGGGAGAACATGCACCTCCAGAAAAGACTAGCAAGCACAGCTTGAATCTGCTTTTCCATCAACTCCCAGCAGGAGCTGGTTCAGCATCAACCACCAGCCATGATAGCCACTAGCCATATGGCAGAGAGAGAGAGGCTTCCAGGAACAGCTGCAGACATGGGTGCACACATGTTTCCATTGCAGCTGTGCTCAGAACGAACATGCCAAAGGCCTCTGTCTCTCAGCACACAGTTCCTCAAGCTCAAACAGAACTCTCCTGCTTCCTACCCTAGAGGCAGCAACTATGCTACCTGCCATCTCATCCCCACTTACCTGGAAAAGATAACCAGGACTTGAAATCTACCCTCATGATCTGAAAATTTCCATAGATACTCAAAAGCTCATAGGGCCGCCAGGCAACTTTCCCTCAAACAAGGACTTACAGATCCAAAGTGACGACGTGTCCAAACATTTTTGGTCGTTTGTCTCCGAATCAGCTTTCCCCTGTCAGCATTCAGCAGCATCTGGCTAACAGCTCCTGAAATATGAGAAAGGAAACTTTGTGTCAGTCACCTACCAGCACAAAACATGGAAACAACCAGGCATGCTCAGAGCAACCCACAGCGAGGTGCCAGGACACAAGTCAACTGTAAACTGCTGTACCATCAGACTATTATCCAATGTCAGGTTCCTCCACTGTAAAAGCTCCATGTCTTCACTGTAACTCAGAAAGGAAAGGCCTTTTAATCATCTCTCCACCAAGCAGGATGCCTGTGCAGACCAGAAACTGACCTCAGAAAGGCAGCTGTTTTTTCTACATGGCTCCAGGGGTCCCTGTTTCCTCACTCGCATTCCTGTCCAAGATCAAGAATCCACTCTCCATCATTCTGCTCCAACCACTCTGCCACACCAACCTAATTTTGTTCTGCAGACATCCCCGCATTGAATAGCACAGCAAAGGCCTCCTCATCTACAATACCTGAGAATCTCTTGCTACTGCAGAGTGAGAAACCCAAGGTGGTTCAATTCACCACACCTCTGTTCAGAGAGGAGCAGATACTCTCGGCAGAACAGATGGACCTTGTGCTCCAAAGCAGAAATTGATATAGGTAATATCCAGAAATAGAAGAAGGCACTAATTCTGCTCATTACACTATTCTCTCTTGAAGGAGCTTGCTGTCAAGTCCACATTAAGACTACCCTGCAGAAGCTCAATTTTAGCCTGGAGCTACAGCAGGAGGCAGCTCTTCAGCCTATTCTAATTAGCACTGTAATACAAGAGGAAACTTAACCTCCCAGTTCCATTTATCCATCCTTTCCACCTTTCACGAGTAATGTTCCTTAACATTTACAGTCCTCTTCTAGCAGTCTATTATCTCCAGTAGGTCCAATTCTATTGCCTTCTAGCTATTACCCACTGTTGTTCCAGTCTGATTTCTAAGCTCACTGACAATTACAGCTTCACTGGAATGGCTTATTTAGGGCCACAAGGTTCACACTGATCAGCATGAGCAATAGTCACATGTGTCTTCCAGCCAGATACACACAAACACACAAAGGGTCAGAAGACTGCAGTGCAAACCTTACAATTTGCTTTGTTAATGCAAAAAGCTGGGGATCCCTCCACCCCCTCAAAAAGACAAAACACACACAAACTCTTTCTTCACAGGGCAGCATGTCCAGGTTACAGCTGGGACAATGTTAATTTTCTTTCTGGTAGCTGGTACAGTGCTGTGGTTCGGATTTGGGATAAAAACTATGTTTGTAACACACTGATGGTTTAGTTGTTACTGTGCAGTGCTTACTCTAACTCAAGGACTTTTCAGTTTCTCATGCCAGTGACGAGGAGCACAAGAAGCTGGGAAGCAGCATAGCCAGGACAGCTGACCAAGCTCAGAGGGAGCATAGTCAGGACAGCTGACTCAAACTAACCAAAGGAATATTCCATACTTAATGGCATCATGTTCAGGACATAATCTGGGGGGAGTTGCTGGGAAGTGCTGATTGCTGCTCAGGGATAGGCTAGGCATTGGTCAGCTTTACTTCAATTATTAAACCGCTCTAATCTCAAACCACAAGTTTTACTTTTTTCCAGTTCTCCTCCCCATCCCACTGGAAGCAGAGGGGAGAGCGACCAAGCGGCTGCATGGTACTTGGTTGCCAGCTGGTATTAACTACGACAGCACACAAACGTGACTCTAGTTGGTTTTACCAGAGAGCATCCCTCAGTTAAAATCCACTGCACGGTAGCTTTTTTCTCTGTTTGATCTGAGAAAGGCAAAACCTTTACCACACACCAGAAACAGACGTAATCTAACACAGAATTGCTTAAGACAGTTCTGTGGGCCCTGTACAAAATGAACAGCCACTTGGCATGCATACAAAACCACACCACCACCCATGAGCATTGTTTTATCTCCAGTAACAAGAAAGAGGTCCCTAGCAGAGAAAAGAAGTTCAAAAAAAGATTGCTTTGGACAAAAAGGGAAAGAACAACAGAAGTAAAATAAAGGCAACATAGGTAGGCACTAGTATCTTCCTACTATTTCGCAAGTCCCTTGAGGCCCAAGGTAGCCAACATTTAGCTTGGTTCTAGGATGCACACAACTTCTGCCTGCTTGAGGTTGCAGCAGCCAAACGTTCCCTGCAAAGAGGCAGAGAACTCACAGGGTTTTCCTCATGATCACCTTCTCTTGTGTTGCCTTTTCTGACCTAATAAAACAGTCTGCTTACAGTGCTGAGGGTCAGCAGTCTCCCTTCCTCAGGAGAAATACAGTGACTATGATGCAGATAAAGTTTCTTATTTCAGGTACTGTATCACCTTTCCAGCTTTTTCCTCTTAAAAGCAGCATTTCTTTAATGTTGCTTTTTATTCAGAAAGATAAACTTGTATGACTGAAAAAATACATTCCATAACACAATCACAGTCACATTTGTTCCTAATGCAACACTACAGAAATATTTTTTTTGTCGCTATCAGAGTCAGCACACTCCAAAAACTTGCAAGTACAATACCAACAAGTAAGAAACCCAAATGTCCCGTGACACAAAACTGATCACCACAGTTAACCTGAAATTTTCACTCTTTGTGAGCCAACCTATATTCTGCATACACATTCAATATAGGACATTGGCACATCCTGCTTTAGGAGGCATCAGTATCTCCTCACTAGCTTCATGAAAAGCAAGCACAAGAGAGTCTTGTCCAGTTGCCTTCCTGTGCTTATGGATAGAGGAAACCTTGGTTTTCAAAAGTCTCAAGCCAGACTACTTGAGAAGGTACTGCAGTAAGCCTGACCAAGACAACTAACCAGTCAGATGGATGATGCAATAACTGCACCAAGCAATGTCTGGCCAGGACAGAAAAACAAGCTGTGTGAAATTAAAAGAAGCACCTATAGACTGCTGGTGCCAAGTACAATTGAAAAGGACTGCAAGGTTATTAAAGGGCCCTTTAACATTTAATGAGAGAGATCTTTTCATTCAGAGAAGGCATCTCAAAAGAATGTTCAGATCCATTCTGCTGCTGGCTATGTTGAAGCTCATTTTAAAATAAAAGGATGACAACTCCAAGTGCAGACTCACATCTCAGTTCTGCTTGTACGTTAATGCTCACAATTCAGATCTGAGTAATAGCATTATAGTGACTCTTGGATTAAAACTGAGTTTCAGGAGGATTATTGCTCATTCCTGCTTTCTCATACCAATTAACCTTGACTGTTAGGCAGAAACCTCTGTTCGCTGCATGGAACAATTCCAAGAGCTATCAAGAAAAAGGGATCAAGGCTAGCTGTTGAACAACAGTCCATGTAACAAGCCCTACTTAACACCTAACACATTTCCAAAGAAAATGAAATCCCAGGGCTCCAGTCATACATAGTTCTTGTTGAATAGAAATATCACAGGACATATCATGTATCAGTCATACCCACTGCACCGTGCAGAATTATCTTAAAAATTATCAGAACCACACTTTTCTTACAGTCCTGTTCTCTCCTTCCACAATACAAAGATCTCAGTCCCCCTAATTCAGTTGCACTCCACACCCTTAAGTGTGCATTTTATTATCTACTCTCTGCTGTGTTAAGAGTAGCTCAGCTTCCCTAATTCTTTTATAAAAACCAGGACTGGTCAACATTGACCAAGAAACACTAGCATCACTAACACGTAACTGAAATAGAATGCAACAGCTGATTAACATCTGAACAGGAACAGGACAGGAAGCAAAGGACCAGAATTCAATCCCCAGAAGGAATGTTAATGGAGAATAAAAATACCCAGGGGAGATTCTGACCAGGAAATGAACACCTGCTTTTTAATACATATAAAGCATAGAACCACCTTGAATGGCTACACCTGAAATTGCACAAGAACCAGCTCAGCAAAAGGTCATTTACCAAGTTACCTTTAGCATGGACAGCTACATCAAGGGCTAATGACAGCTTCTCATTCAGAACTGCTGACACACCAGAAGCATGTTTATTTTGTTCAATGATCCTACTAGCTTGATCTCTTTAGTTTGTTCAGTGATCCTTCCAACTCTCACAAGGTAGTTTGGACTGCAAACTTCCAGAGTCTCTTCATCTTTGCGCTCTGGATTCCATGTCCTTCCTCAGTCTATCTTCTTACCTGTTCTTTTAAGATCTCGCATGGGAAGACTTCTGGAGTATATAGCTCAGAAATTCAAAGAATTACCAGAACATTAGATTAAAAACCGATGCAGATTAGGAGAACTCTAAAAAGTTTCTGAAAGTGTCTGGACCTCGCTAGAAAAAGCAAATCTTGATACTCTAACAAGATGTACCTGGATAAAGCTGATAGGTCACAGGAGGCAAATTTGAGAGTCATGGCCTTAAACTTTCTCAAATACAAGCAAAGGAATAGCTACAATAAACAAACACTTGAAGAGAAGTGTAAGAGGGAGATTTCTGTAGAAAATCAACACGCAGCAATTCCCTTCTCAGACCTCTGTTATATCCTGTGCTGTGTAGGAGGGGAAGAAGAGGGGAAGAATCATACATTACCTTCCTAAAGCATAAAATCAAAAGGCATTTAATTAGGACAAAGTAGAAACAGTTTACATTTTTCAACCACGAGAGGCAGACTCTCAGCCCCTAGAAGTACTCTCTAAGTCTCACACAATCCCCAGCAATTAATATCAGTAGTCCTCTTGTTTCGAGCTTTGGTTCAGAAGTTCTGGGCAAACTGCAGTCTCTAGCTCATCAGTGCCAGGGACTGCATGTCACTGAGTTGTGCCTCTAGCAGAGACACAGTAATGCTAGAAAATGCTCCATTGCTGGAGCATTCAACTATGTACTTGCCACAATCCATTCTCCAAAACATCCCCTCTGTCCGAGAGTCTCAGTGATGCACAGATGGCTAACACACTATGCAGTGTCTACACTGTGGGACAATGGAACAGAGCACATTATTTGCATTATTTACAGAGGGCAGATGGACAAGTTGCTACAGTGACCTGCCTACAGAGCATCTGCAATGCTGAGGAGGCGCTAAGTCCAGCCCTAATGCTTGCAGGTGCTGACAAAAATTTCAAAAAATAGAACAGCTGTTTACAGCAGTCAGCTTTATTCTGAAATGCTATCACTACAACCACACTCGCAGAGTCATTCACGTGCCAGTTTTGTTCCCATAGAGCCTTGACCAGCAAGCAGAAAACAAGATGTATTGACTAGATTTATCCTTTTCAACCAGAAGGAGAACTGACATCTGCAGTACTTACTTATTCCTTCACTGTAAGTTTTTTATGTGTGTAAGTCACCATATATAGCAGGTGGCACACACTGTTGGGAGACACAGACCAGGAAGGAAACACCATCAAAACTGGGTGACATTTATTTCAAGCTACGATGTAGAAAAGTAGCAAAATCCAGCTCAAACCTGCTCAGCCATCTGACTTTTTTTAAACATTAAACATTTGTGCCAAGTTTTAAGTTGTTGCTTTTGCTGCCTAAACAGGACACTAACCATGTCTGCAGGCACTTTTTTTGGTAGGCTGAGGAAGAAACTTAAAATAACATTACAGGGGTCTCACATCTGCTCTAGACAGGAAAAAGCCTCATTTACAAGGAGGATCAACCTACTTTAATTGAATACTATGGCTAAGAATGACCAAGTTGTACAAAGGCACACAATGATCAGTTTGCCCATCCTCCATCAACATGCACCACAACAGGCTCTTTCATTCCACGATCACATGGCTGCAGCCAAACATGACAGACTGTTCAGCAAGTAATAAAAAGGATCAGCTTTTTCCCCAAGGTCTTGTCTACATATACACTGTACTAAATTAAATTGACTTAGAAAATAATATAAAGCAGTATAATGCTCCTGGGCAAATGTTCTTAATTCAGTTTAAGAGCACTTTACATTGAAACAACTTAAGTTAAATAGATAGATACAAGACACAAACGAAATTAAGGATGCCTATACAGGAATGCTGCACTAATATAATCACAGCTGTCTCTAATCTGATTAAGTTAAATCAGTACAACTTCCCTGCAATGGCAAAATCCTTACCAATATTGAAGTTAACCCTTTTTTGCACTTTTCTACTTCCAAAGAAGGTTTTGCTGGGTTTCATGTTTGGTTTGGGTTTTTTCTTCCAAAAAAACCAAATCCCCAACAGTGTGGCCTCGCAGAATCAAAATAAGCTAACTACACTACACAAGGTATATTAAGTTACTAAAGGTATTATCGTTTATATGTCTTAAAAGTTTTATTAATCCTATGCCAAATAAACATCCTAACAATGCTCAGACTAGCACAGTTTAACATTTTCTTTACTTTCCCAAGCAAGATGGAAAGGGTGATCACAAATACTTGTACTGTTTTCCATACACCCACACAGCTTTTGCTTGCTGATGTCCAACATACCTGGAGCAGTTCCGGTAAGACAATGTTCCCCACTTGCTCATTCCTAAGGGTATGGCTCACCAACAGTTTATCTGAGCAAACGGGAGTGTGGAGTTAGAGCACGTTATCTAACTGCCCCCGGGCACAGTCTTATTACTGACCCTCTTCCACCAAAATATGTTCCCCTGTTAACTGTGGGGTAAGCACATACATAAACCAAGTCCTAGGACACAGACCTAACATGCTACAAACCCACACTCTAAAATTATCTCTCATCTCCTCAGTTCCCACAGCATTTCCGCAGGAAACATTATCTGTCAAAATTATATTTTAACAATTCTAAAATTAATGGTGTTCTTTCCATTTCTCATTCAAAACTATTCAAACTCTTCCTCCTGAATATTAAGATTAAATTTATCTTCAATCTCTTGGCACTCTTTCATGTCTACCCGCTTTTTCAGTTGGGTCTCTTTGAGCTTACCAGTCTTACATCCACGCCAGCAACGCAACCATTTCTCTTTCCTCAGGGCCACTTTCTACTGCTGCCTCAGAGCTACCATGTGCAGAACTAACTTCCTCTTCAGCACAAGTTTTCCAAGTTCAGCACATAAAGACAACATCAAGAATCCTCTCAGAGGCCCCTGCAGACAACTAAATCCCTCATTTGCCTTCAGAAACCAAATTGTGCCACAACTCTGAATAAAGTGGTGAGACATAACTTGAGTACCTACAGCAGCCCTGAAATCAACCTGAGTTGTAAGCTCGTTCTTTTTTTTTTTTTTTTTGGTAAGAGCTGTTTTGAAGCCCAGATCACATGGCATCAAAGATTGTAGGTACACAAGACTTTGGTTGCTAAGGGAACCACACTTCCACATTTTCCATTTTATAAGATTTAAACTTCAACTCTCAAAGGCCTGCTGGCATGTTTTTGCAATAAACTGTTTGGTCTTAAGTCTCAGATTCACTCTGGTGCAACCATAAAGTTATGTGGCCCCACACCAACTCTAGGAATCATTCTCACTATAAATACATGCAAAGAAGAAGGTAGGAACAATTTCCATTCCATAAATAAAGAAATTGAGGTACTAAGAGAAAAAACACCTTTTGTGCACTGCTTTTGCATTAAGCTGCATGTTAAAGAAAAACAGACTCAGCTGTCATAAGAAAGGAACTGCACAAAAATTCAGCAGACAGTCTTATTTCTTGCACCTAAAACAAGAGTGATCTGGGATAGAAAAGAGAAAGGAAAGTATGCACAAGCTAAACACCTACCTGACAGCAATTGAGTTAAATAGCCTGCATTTCTTTGTAAGAACAAATAAAGCAGCAACCCTGATCTCATAGCAGAAGATCAATATTTGTACTATACCCAATTTTTTCTGCTGCTGGGGTTTAATCCCAGCAAGAATCATTTTGGTTTAATTAGCTTTTCCCTAGCAGATGGTCAGATACGAGAGGCAGAGAATGGTACAGGCTTAACTGTTGGGTGATTGGGCAGCTGCATCTGTAGCTGAACAGTTAAGCATGTCCAGGGGTCCAGCTGTAGTTTGCACGACACAGGCCGTCTCTGCCATTAGCCAAATGTCAGCTTCCTCTTTCTCCAGATTATATATCAATCAGAGGCACATCCAAAGGCAGGCAAATAACTAACATGCAGTTTCACCACCATCCCTTTTCTCTGACAAAAACTTCAAATCTTAATCAACTGGAAGTCCCTCTTTCTTTGGTGACAGAAGCACATTCAGAAGCATTGCCATGGAAACTTGAGACATCCTCTGTGCTATTCATCAGAGAAGATCTAGCACAGAAATATTTTATGAACCCTACAGCACTGAATACACACAGCATTCAGCACAATGAAGTAAAATTAGAAACACTAGTGCTGCGTGAGAAGAGCAGCAGAGCACTCTTCAACCAAGCTGCCTGAACCACACATTAAGTACAATGAGCAATAACTTTCTGTAAGCTGGCAGGGAAAAGCAGTGCAGCACTGAGAGAAGCAAAGTGGTGTTTGAGGAATAAAACTACCCAGCCAAAGGGATGAAAGAGAAAGGGGGTCATCCCAGCCTTTTCCCAAAGCTGATTATATCCCTCCCCTTTCCCTTCCCAGAGGTTACATGCGGTGTTGCTACCAACTCGTTTGCAAAGCGGTATTCCTACCCAGGCACAGACATCTCCCACTTAACCCATGTCACAGCCACTGCCTACTTTGGAGACTACATCACATATTCCTCATTGACTTCCACTCAGCCTCTGCACCCAGGCGCAATGCAGAATGTTAGAGCATCCACTCCTGTACACACTGGCAGTAGTCATCTCAACAGGCCACAAAGGCAGACAAGGAGATAACTTTCAAAAACATGCTTTTGGCCTAGCAGATTCAGAGCCCAAGACAGGCGCAGGAACAGGAACAAAATTTGCCTCAATTCTGTACACAATAGGGCAGCATGGCTCCTGAAGCAGCATGTAACCCTGGAGCACCTTCTCTCTTTTTTTGTGGTGTGGCCCTGTAGTTAAACTGCCTCAGTTTACCTCATTAGTTTGGTTTGGGCTTTTTTTTTTTTTTGTTTTTTTTGTGGTTTTTTTAAATGATTCTCTTAGTCTTCAGCACCACTGAACTACTGAGAGATTTTATTTTGAGAGCTCAGTCACAGAAATATAACATGGCTTAATCCAGCTTAGGAAAAACAAACAGATCCACCCATCCATCTTTCACTGATGACCTGTGTAAAGCACGCAACTGACTGGCTCCTCTCTCCCGGTTCCCCCAGGCTTCAGTCAGTCCTTTTAACAGCAGGAATCCAGCTACAGCAGAGGGGACCCACACCTCCACCCCCTGTCCTGCACAAGGAAGCTGCCTGCCACCAGCAGTCATGGGCTGCACTGCTTGTCCTTCTGTACATGCTGTATTGTACCCCGTAAGTTAACCTTCCTCCCCTGGAGGGCAATAACCACTGATTGTCCCACTTGCAACCAAGCTGGGTTGCTTCACCTTTTCCCTCAGACACAAGCTCTCTTCATGGCAGATGAGCCAGAGCTCTCCTTCCACATCTGCCATCATTGCTAGAACCAGTGCTGCAGCTAATTATGAGCATCAATTGTCTCCAGAGGCAATTGCAGCAAAGGCCCAGCATTTGAGTTTTACCACAAGGGCAGCTTTTCCAGACTATTTTACACCCCCTGCCTGGCATTGCTCTTGTAAAACTGAAATGCCTTTACCACTGTTGTCCTTTGGGATATTTTAAGTCCATTAATTACTCTAAGGTTAAGCAAAACCACTCATTTTTAGTAATGCTACACAGACAAGCTCTTCCCTTACACAGGGCTCCCTCCTGTAGATGCCCCTGTAAGTTAACTCCACACAGCTCTTCAAGAGGGCAAGCAGGGAATGAGGGGTAGTCGAGATACAAGTGAAGTCACCTATCCTCAAAAGGGCTCTAAGTGAGGGCTAATCAACCCCAGATATCTCACAGAAAGCAAGTCACCACAGTCCCGGTACCTTTTTACTTTGTCAAGTGTCAGACAACAACCCAAAGAGCTGGTAGTTCACTGTGCATCTAAGGGCAAAGACCACAGAGGAATGCCAGCATATAGCCAGGCAGATGTTGCAAAGATAAGGTGTTTGCTCAGTACCAGCAGCAGGCTGTTCACTCACGCCTTCAGTTTCATGCAGCTGCAGAACTCGGCTCTACTGAGCCTGTGACTCTGGACTAAAGAATGTCTCAATTGGACAAACACCACATCTGCTGCTGCCCCAAGGTGCCCCAGGATCAGACGAATTCCCAATTTTACCGTCCAGCCATAGCCATGCCTTCTGCTCTCTGTTCCACCAGGGGGAGATCTAGCTACTTGGGAGGGTTACAGCTACAGACAGAGAAATACATAGCCCGAGCGGAGGTGGTTGGGACTGGATACAGGACACAGTAGTCTGAATTCCTACAGCCTTGAAGTCCAGCAGGGAAGCCAAAACAAGAAGTTACTGACTTCCTCTCCACAAAATATTAAAACTCACTGTCAAGATGGAAAAAGGCCAAGAATCAGCCCTACTTCCTCCCTGGCCAAGGTCACGTGCATTTCATTCTAATTCCCTCACTCCTTTCCTGGCAAGTGGAAAGTGTCAGCAGAAGCAGTATGTAATCCTAAACAAGACCTCCATCTTTGAAGCCATAGCCCATATCGCATGACAAAACTGAAACACCCAATAATGACAATGATTATACACACTTAAATGTTCTATCAGTAACCTGCCACATAATCCAATTTTAGACTTACTTATATTTTGCTATACCTCCTGTTGCTGCAGGGCATATTTTCCAGTCTGTCACTGCAGAAGAGGGGAAGGAAAATGAAGATCCAGGCAACACACTTTCTCAGCATCCAAGCTCTAACAGTCAGGTATGAAGTCAGTTTGAAATAAACTAGTTTGAAATAAAATGCACAGTTTACATGAAATCATAAGAGAAGAGAGCCCAATGTGAATAATTTCCAACTGTTTCACAATGCTAAGAGTCTTGGAACAAGTAACATTCCCTTAATCACCTATCATTGGGATCCTGCTTTGAAAAGTAATACAGCCTTCTGGAGAGGGGGTGGCATGGACCTGTCTGTGGTAACATGAGCTCTGTAGTGACTTATGTGGAGAGTGTGGCGACAGCTAAAAAGCAATATATAAAGCCAGAGAACTGGCTATAGAGCCAGAGAACTTCTGATTGCCAATTCTTTCACTTCTGCTACTAAGGATGGCACTAGGGAGGTCTTCTGTAGAAGACTAATATGGAAATGACTGTCAGGTCACAGAATGTCAGGCTACTAGAAATCACCAAAAGGGCAGTTGCAAAAGATCTAAGCAAACTGGGTAATGAACAGCCCAAGGCTTACCCAGAACACAGAAGATGGTCTGCTGTTACTTCCACAAGCCTTGCCTACGGGCTGCCCATACTGACACTACCAAATGGGATCACGCTTCCCTGAGCCAGGCAAATGAAAGATTTGCGCAAAGAGGACAAGGATGGATTGCATGATGGGGGCATGGAAAACTAGTGACCATTTCTCACAGATATCATGTCAAGGATCCCAAAATAACATAGCTACATCCTGATCTGCCATCCTTCAGCAAGCTTCCTGTTCTCAGCTCTTGGGGTACCAGCTAGAAAAAGAAAGATTTTCCAGAAGAAGTTGGAACAGAACATTTACCCACTGACTGCACTCGGGGAGGGGGGGAAGCACTCCTGCCAGGGTTAAATCCCGGAGCCATTCCATCTCAAGGCAGATATCTCGTGCACAGTTTGTACTGAGCAGAGCTGGATGGCACGAACCACTCAATCATCTACTGATTGCCAAAGAGCACACAGGCTGCAGGGGGGACGAGCCAACCTTAATTGGCCTTATCGGTGTAAATTAAACCATACAACACACCCAAGCAAACAGTCAGTTCCTTTGGAGGAGCAGGCATGAGTTATTTTGCTGCAGCTATAAAGGAAACATCGCTGCTAGGACATGCCCCTGGAGTGACTGTGCTGCTCAGCTCTCCCGGTGCATTCCTGGGGTTGTTTAGCATGGACTCAGCTCCAGCCTTTCCACAAGCAAGAAGTCTGAACCCTGAATGCCATCTGCAAACACAGCCAGACTCCACCTCCTGCATGCCTGCAGGCCACCAGGTGTGGCCAGGAATGGCACAAGCTACACACTAAATACACCTTTGATGTGGAGCTGAAAGCATGTAGCCACGGGGCATGAACAGCACGCCGCCCGCCGCCGTGCTGACTCCCACTGCAGGAATGCGGCTGCAACCACAGGCCAAGGAAGGCAAACACATTGCATTCCTCACCAGGCAGTGAAGGAAAACAAGCAGCAAGCCCACGCACCCTCCCTGCTGGCACCCTTCACGCTCCCTCCCCACACATGCCTGCAAGGCCACTGTGAGGACCCCAACAACAGCTTCAGCCCCAAATTCATTTGCATGAGAGTCAAGTTCTCCAGACAATTTCTTGAGCCCACTGGGACAAGAGAAACAGAGCAAGGCAGGAGAGTTCTTAATTGGGCATACAATCCACAGGGAGAAGAGCTCCCATCCGGGCTAGGAAGTAGCCACAGTCCAGGGCAGGAACAGCTCTGTGCAGCAGCCTGGGAAGTGAATTTCCCTGGCTTTTCCTATAAGACAAGCGGCAAATATAACACTGAAACTTGTTGAGCTGAGAGGACAGAGCTGAATAAGAAGCTGACTTTGGGAAACAGGGGTGCTTGAAAGGATCCAGGTCTTTTTCTATCCTCAGGAAACCATTCTACCTTAAGCCAAGTAGCTTCTGTGGGATGCAGGCACTTCCTCATTACCACAAAATCCTTCTGTAAATGCTTGTCTCCACTGCCCACACACAGAGATCTGACCTTCACTATACATCATTCTTCCACTACAGCACTGACACTGGATCATTTCAGTGATCAAGAGAAGAAAAACTTAATGTACAAATACCCAAGACATCAGGTAACCTCTTGTCTCAGAATCTCATCATTTCAGAGTAGCAAACAGACTCTATGCTCTAGTCAGAAAAAACATATTCCTCCTTCATGCAGCACTCCTACAAACTCCAAAGCTTTCCAAAGAATTCACATTCTCAAATATGAAGTTACTCTGAATGGAAAAGGATGAAGATGCCTCAGATGTGAAACTGTCAGCAGAATTCTCAAGTCTATATTGTGAGCTCCCAACACTCTGAATCTGCACTTACTCTGTGCACCGTAACTAAACAACAACCCACTCCTAAAAACCTTAAAATCCTTGTCCCAGTCATAAGGGCCAATGCTGAGACTTAATAGCCAGTGCTCTCTGAGCACCAACACTCTCAAGAGCACTGCAGCAAGAATATATCTCACTTGAATGTAAGAGACACAAAACGGTGTCAGAAAATTCAGACAGGACCAATTAAGGGTTGAAACACTGTAGCCTCTGAGGAACCTGAAAGGGGAAAGGTCAATGTAGCCATAAGCCCCAGAAACATGCTCATGCATCTAGCAAGCTGCCCGAGCAGCAATGATTTATAAGGCTTGTGGCCCAGCTGCTCCACACCCCACATGCACATTTCAAGGCCCTCACAGAGGGAAATGATCTGGTATTAAGTAACAAGAACAGACCAGATGAGGTCCAGTAGACCTTCTCATGCCTGTTGTAACTCAAAGCCTCAGAGGCTACCTGTTCCCTTCAGTAAGCTGCAGTAGCTCCAGTATTCGGAAGAATGAGGCATGAAAGGCCAAATTTACCAATAGATTTATATCCAAAGATATAAATAGAAGCCTGGCAGGATTTACAAAAGCACCCAAATAGATTAGGTGTCTAAATCACTGCATGCAGCAGAATGGGCTTCTCCCCTGCTAACCACTCCATGCCTCTCCAACCCCAGACACCACAAGAAAACCCATTTCAGACAGGACAGAAGCCCCTGATGTTCTACACATTGCCAAGGGCCATCCCTGTGTAATCCACTTCGATGGTGATGGCACCCAAACTCCACAAGTCTCAACAGTGCAACCTGCAATGGCTGCAGCTCTCGCAGAATGTAGGTCTGCTTGTTTCCCAGAATAGGAGCTGCCTCTTCAGCCTCTCCTCTCCCTTCCCCCACTACATCTTTACTTTTCATAGACTTAATACTGTCTCAAGGTACCCTCATCCTGCCACCGGTGGGCGGGTGAGTGGGGGAAAGGGGCCCTTTATAATTGTAGTGTTGCAATCTGCCAGCCCGGCCAGGCAGCCTGTTCCCGCCTGCACTGCATTAAATACCTTATAACTGATTACACCCCCATGGGGCATGATTAGCAGTCTTCAGAGAACAAAGTCTACTTTCATAAGAATAAGAACAGACACGTACTGCTAACCTACTACACAGCTGGGCAGGTGAGGAAACAGGGAAGAAAGGGGGGGAGAGTTAACTGTACTGCTAACTGTACTCCTTACCTCCCCTGTCCTGGCTGAGTTGAAACTTCTACTGCCCTAAACAGTAGCACTCCGCAGACCTACCCTGCAAGATTCAGGTAACATAAGCTCACAAACAAACTGCTGCCTGTGGAAGTCAGGCAAAGTCCTAACCTGGAGAGGCAGGGCCTCCAGGCAAGTGGATTGAGCTTTGCTCTGGGTGACAGCTACTCCTTCACACCAGTTCCAAGGAAAAGGGAAGGGTGAATTCCAACTTCAGTATCAAAAACAAGGAGAAGGAGGGAAAGCTCGAAACATGATCACATATCCACGCCCCTAACTTCTGTATACAGCTGAAAAGTCCTAAGTAACAGGAAAACATCTAATTTAATCTGGAGGTTAACAGCTCTCCAGGTGATGATTCTTTCCTTGCGGGGAGAGAGGAGGCAGCAAACAGGAGGAAAGCCCTCTCCATCTGAGATAGGTAATAGGGATCCCCAAATACACACAGTCCATATGCATTGCCGCAACAAAGAACCAGCTCAATGGAAACTCAGCCAATCTGACATGAAATGACCTACACCTCATTAGAAAAGTGTCTTCCAAATCTCAAAATGCCCACACAAACAGCCACAAATATATTTGGTGCTATCTGGCCTCCATCTCAGCAGAGTAGAAAGACTCAAACAGACTATACAGCCTTTCACCAAAAGCTGTAAGAAAGGTGGAAGCAACTCTGAGACTAAAATAAGCCTAGGATGAACCCTTCCAGCTACTCTCCCCAAATCTACAACAGACGAGTGCAGAGTAGAAAGCACCAGGAAAATGGTCTTACTCGAGAGAGAAGCCCAGGCAGCAGCTTCAACACGATAGTAAGAAGTGTCCTAATTGTGTCATTTTGGAAACAAATCACCTGCTTTACCCAGAGCCCTCTGGATTTGCCCATGGCCCAGTGGATGCTCATGGTACAATCTGGAAGCACTCATGTTCAGCTGATGCATCCATAGGGGATGGATACCTCGCTGACACATTCCACATGGATTCTTACCTAACCCACCCAATAAAGGATTCGTTAATGAGAAACCAACCCATCTGAAAATGATCTACTTGTATCTGCTTTACTCAGCAGCTGGTCTTTCACCCAGCACACAGGAGATATCTGAACTGTTCTGTCTAGTCCTATTTGTACGGCAGAATCTGTATATTCTTTTTATTACAAGAAAGACTTGAAGGCATCAATTGACTTTAGGCTCTGATGCACTCACCACTGATGTAAAGCATCAATACATTTAGAGTTACATTACCAAACAGATTATGCTTTCAGGTTTGGATAAATGGGAGTTTTCACCATAAACACAAGTTAGTCATTAGAAGCTCCAGGAGGTAATTTAAATTATCTCAGCCAGCACAAAAATAGTTTTACTTTGGGAGTTGAAGTTGCAAAACTGTAATAAATCCAAGTGGCACAGTAAAACTTCTTATAACAGCTTAAAATTAGTTGTGAAGCCCCAAATGGCCTTGCATATAATTGGATTCTGCTACCGTGGGCTAGCAAAAGGGAAACCATTCTTCACATTGTAAAAAAAGACTCAAAAACTCTGCCATCCCTCAGCTCCTAGGAGACAGAAGAGGTAGGCTTACATTTTGTGTCTATATATATATGTGCAAAATACATAGAAATAATAAATATATAAATAAAATTTTAAACCCACAGAACTAACAATGACTTGTTCAATCCCACACAGTGCTGGGCAGCTATCAATCAGGCATCAGAGCTCAAATTGGAGAACTGCCATCCAACGCTCTCTCCTGGCTGTTGTACCCTCACAAATACCCTGCACCCACCCCCCATTCCCAGAGTAAATTGCCTTCCACTGCCGAGAAGCACTCCTGCTATTCTGATACTGGTATTCACCACCAGAGCAAGAGACCCTAATTTAGCCCCGCACAGGCCTTCTGCAAACTGCTAATCCCCACTACACAGCTGCTTTTCAAATGTACAGGCATGAGCAAACCGTAAACGATTTATGGCGCGTGGCAGGAAGACTCCGGGCTCCCTGCGTAGGCGGGGTTTTGGGACAAGATCATGCTTGGACTAATGTTTATATTGCGAGTTGTCAGTCAGGCAGTAAATCATCTCTGGAGCTGCAGAGGAAGAACGCTCCATCCGGCTGGGACCTTGATGACACTGAATTCTGTAATAGCCATTTCAGATACACCTGGGGACCTGTTTCCAAAGGTATCACCTAATTATGGAAAAATGGATACACTTATAAGTAGAATCTACCAAAATTCTGCAACTCAGAAGGGGTGATTTGCTTTCAGGAATCAAACCAAACTGGTAGGAGATGTTTGCCAAAAATGACACTCCATATCAGTCCTAGAAGAAATTGGATTGAGTGCCTACACAGAAATCTAATAACAGAGTGTATCTCGAGCAAAATACAGTTACCTGAGAAAACCCTTCTGAGCAAAGTTTTCATTTCCCAGAGTTCACATAAATGTAGTGTAAGCAATGCTTAGCAATTAAAGTCTAAAAGGGAAATAAAGATATTTTGCATACTTGAGTGCACAAGACACTTTCTGATTAGAAAAATAAATGCAGTTAAAGGTAGGATGTAAGCTTGAAGTCCATTCTCAAGAAAGGTTACTTAAGACAACTTTAATTTTAAGCACAAAAATCCATTATTTTCTTTTTCACCATTTGAAATGCTTTCCATACAATAAAAGAGAAGGGTTCTCAATAATGAAAAAATTATAAATAAAAATACACCAGGGAAAAAAACCCAGAATGGTAGAATTAACTGCAATCACTATTCACTTATGTGAGAGACACCAGATTTCAACTCATCTCCCTAGAATATTTTTAACCTTCCCGTTGGGCAGCAGCAGCGTCATCCCTAATGAACACTAAAGCTGCAGGAAGAAATCTGATTTAGGACGCAGAGCAGCAAGGCATCTTTGGGAATTGCAGAGAGCTTGTGAATCAAGACATATGCAGGTCTAAAACCAGTTGCTCTGAGTAGCATATGCCAAAATAATGGTCAAAAACCTTACAGCCACAACGATTATCTAACTATTATCCTGGGAAAATAACTTATATTATTTTGAAACAAATGCTATAAAGTAAAACTCGCCTACGGCTTTTTATGAGCCTATGTGTAATTCCTCAATAGTTAGAGAGACTATCTCATCTGTCCCTTTTGATTTCAGACCCATTTGTGCATGAGTGTTACATTGATGCAGCTGGACAGCTGAGACTTTAAACACAAGAGTAAGAAAATCCAGTTATGACTTCTACAATATTGCCAGGCCAGCTTTATCAAAGAGCTAAAATACAAATACAGAACTCAACCAAAAGTATAGAAGTCACAGTGGGACTTCCAGTTCTGAATTTGCTGACCCTTAAGAAATCAAAAATTTAAACCAGCTCTTTCCTGTCACCAGCAGCTGGCCTGAAACTCTCTGCCTAAAAGACAGTCTAACCCTTGCAGGAAAACTTACTTTCCAATCCTGACCCATTTCACTTTATCAGCAACAAAAAACTTCTACAAAACTCAGCAACCTTTCATTCACAGCTGTTAGTCCTGCCACAAAAGGGTTAAGTTGGGCCCTAAAGCACATGTTATTCCCAGAAAAGCCCATAGGGCCCATACAGGGATCTTGAGGTTTACATATCCTGCTTCTGTCTCTGAAAATGCACACACACACTCTTTCCTTCAGTTCCCCTTGCATTTAGGCAAACATTAAAAACACACAGCTTTTCATACACTCATGCCACTGCCACTTACCTTCATTAGCCTATGCATCAAATGGAATTTATACCTACTTGCGGCACCGACGATTCTCCTGATTCTCAACAGATAGGACATGAGCACAGGACACAGACTGCATCTTCACAGACATTTGTACATTGAAGCTCAAGCTACAACATACCAGAACTCACCTGAACAGCTTTAAAGCCCTGCCTTTCAGACACCTTACAGACTAAAGTCCACAACAAGACTGCAGTGTGGAGAGGCCAAACTCCACACATTCTTTTCCCTCTTACAAGCAAAGGAAAGAAGCACCAAGTACTTTGCCTGACCACTCAGCACGAAAAGACAATAGCTATACGTCTCCACGTTCACCAGTAAGACAGTCCTCCTCTACGAACCGCACTATCTTTCCACAGACCCTGCTCTTCACCAGCTTTAAACCCTCAACTACCAGGACTAATCAGAGCAGATGCAGTGCTTTGTGGATTTGTTCTTTGGTTAGTGATTTGTTTGGGGTTTTTTTCCCTTAATGCAGTTACCACAAAAAGCAAGGTCAGCGAGCAACCTAACACAGCACATAAGTGATTCAATACCTTGCCCCTGACACAGGCCAATATATTAAGGCGGTTTAGTAGATGGAGCAAGAAGCCTCAGTGGACAATTATGGAACACACTGCCCTTTATTCAAACCTTTACTGGTTAAGAGATTGGATTATGTCTGAAAAACACACCTTCTAAAACAAGTTCTTTAGCTAAAGCAAGTCTGAACATTTCCATTCCTAAGTGCTTGATCTTTTCTGAATCCCGCTCAGCTCTTAGCCTCAGTGCTATTATGTGGTAGTGAATTTCCACAGATTAGACATCATGTGAAAATACTTTAAAATCATTATTCAGTTTGATGCCTATCAGTTTCACTGAATTGCATTCACCTCAACTGAAGAATACATTCCAGCTCCTTCACCCCTGCACAGCAGTCTTCCTCAGGCTTGGCACCCAGCATTGTTGAAAAGCAGAAGAAAACTGAGCCCACCCAAGTGATGCTTATACTGCATTCCAACCATTGCAAAGCTATTTGCACACTCCTACATGGTCTTCCGCGCCATTTCCTTTCTAAGCACAGCTCCCAGGAGGACACTCCAGAGAGGGTGGCACATGTCATTCTAACAATGAAACATCCTGCAAGCTGCTGCTTTTGGCCCTCTTTGTCTGAGCATATTTGGAATAAAACCATACATGAACATCCAGACAGTGAAGAGAATGGTTTCCGAATATGGAACAAACAAAACAGCAAAAACCAGAAAATCATCCTCGAGGTCAAAAAGATTCAGGCAAGGTTAGACATGAGCAAAACAAGCAAATAGCTCCTGGGAAGGCAAAAATGGTGAGGTCTCAGAGTGCCCATTTGCCCTGAACAAGGCAGGGGCTGACTTGCACTGCATAGCAATTTCACCATGCTATAGAATACACAGCACAATGGAACACACAGGGGTCTGCCTCATTTTGAAGTTATAGCTGGAAATATCATTTTCATCTCTCCTCCACCAAGCTTTACTAAAGCATTTCACACCACAGTATCCAAGCATACAGACACGTACGGGTTCATCCTCAAATCCCCAGTAAGACTGGTGTTAATCATATTTTCCAACCAAAGAACGAAGAGTGAGAAACAGTAATGATCTGGCAATAAATCTGTGTCAGAAATTAGGTATCTCTGACCACAGTGGCATCCTTCCCCTCTAATCAGCTGTAAAGGTATTTCAACTTTAAAAAGTAACATTCTTCCTACTACAGTTATAGACCCAGCCAATCTAGATCTAAGGAAAAGCCCTCAGGTAGGGGAACTGGCAGGGAAACAGGATGGATGATTTCATGCCCTAAGGCATTAGGCCTGTTTGCATAGGTTACACACATAGTTCCTTCGCAGTCCTGCGTAAAATGAATTTCAGAGAGGATCATATTTACCCAGTTACTAGTGATTTGAAATACATACACCTGGCATGAATGTCAACAAGCACTCACTCTCTCTGAAGCTCAAGGTGTCATATAAAAAGGAGGTATCTTCCCAACCAAAGCCTTCAAGCAAGGAGGTAAATATACTCAATTTCAGGACCTTAAATTTACTCTCAAAGCATTAATTAAGTCAAACAGTGAAGAAAAACTGCTCTATTATGACAATTCCAGATTCCTGACAACCCCAGTCAAAAGATCAGAGATGAATCACAAAGGTGTCAAGCCAGATCCTCATTTATTAGCAGAGGAATCCCACCCTCAATCTGTATCACATGGATGTGATATTCTATATATTGTACATGCTCTACATGTTGTACATGCTCTACATGTTGTACTTCTCCCAGCAACACAAAAGGCAGAGAGCTACCAGCCACCACTAATTTACTGTTGTCACTCTGTGCTGGAGAAGTGAAGCCCTTGATAACAAATACACAACACAATTAATTCATCAGGACCTAATATCCAGAACTGTTTCTTGGGTCTACGTTGTAGATGTGGTGATACATGGAAATCTCAGAATACAGTTTTCAGTGGATTCTCCATAAAACATAGCATACATTCTAACAGGTTAGGGAGCTCACCTTCAGAAAAACCACCAGCCTCCAAGACTCACAAGCATGAAATCAACTACCAAAAATACAGTTACATTTTACTAAAACCTGTTTATTTTGCTACTGCTCAAACACCTTGGCTTTCTTTGCCTTTTTAAAAACACTTCATATGCCACGCCAGCTGCCACAAGTCCTTTTTCCAAGCCAGCTCGGGTACCATTCAGACCAGCATGCGACCAAAAATCATTCATCCCATCTGACTTGATTTGTTCTGGTCTGGGACAAAAAGCAGGCAGACTTGCAAAAGACTATACCTCTTTTAAGGCTTTAGTCTATCTCCCTGACAAGCTACACCACGATTGCATTTAGAGTGGATGGCAAAGATAAGAGCTGAGGGTTTGTTGGCTGCTAAGCAAGTGACTTAGCAGCAGCCAACAAACAACTTGAAACAGAGTGGAAAAGCACACAAGGTCATCTTTAGTTCAGAAAGCTGGTTTGGAGAGTGAAGAGGCAACAGGTCTTGGCAAGTAACTCATCCCCTCCTGACCCAATGCCTTGTTAATATTAAAAATGAAGATAGCCATGGGGTGCACTTTGGAACTCCACTGGCCCTGCTGAAATGTATTCACAGGATTTCAAGAGCACTGGGTGCCTGGGAAGGAATAAAAAACCCCTCCTGATAGCACAGCTAAGACCTGGTAGATTAAATGCTGATTTAACATCCTAAAGTTAAATCACACTGTATGGAAAGCACTGCTGGGATATAGGTGCTCTCTCCAGTGATTCACCAAGAAATGAAAAAGAGAGAAAAGAGTTGTTCTAAAGGTAACCTGACAGTGTACAATCAAAAGACCAGACACTGGGTACCAAACAACTGCTCCTCTAAACTGGATCTCAACAGTGAGTTCAGGAGAGAACAGAAAGGTATGCCTGCACCACCCATCACGGCAACAGTTCAAATTCGTGTGGAAAACACAATGTGGCAGAACAAATAAACTGATGGAACTGAGGATCACTAGAACCACCTAACTTTGACATTGCAATTATTGCAAGAGCAGGATCATCAGACAGGATTTCATTTGGGTTATGGCTTGGCAGACCACTTATGAATTATACAGACAGCATGGCTACTTTGGCACTGATTGACCACACTTAAGACTGCTTCCCTGGATGGCGTGTCAACAGCACTGACTTACATCTTTAATGGAACTTTTCTTCCCAGCTCTTGCTGAATTTCTGAGGATCACTCCCATTTCACTGACACCCCTGGCCTCTCAATTCTGGCAACACAGACCTACTATGACACAGAGAACACCAGAGAGAGGGACTGTTTTCCAGGTATGTGGTTCACATATTTTCAAAAAATTTGAGTAGTGGCACCAAAAGACCACAGTCTGACTCAGCATCTGCTCATTCCTGGCTTTCTTACCTGCTGATACTTCAGTAAGGATTCATTGCTTCATGTTATGTAGGCCCTTTATCCCAGTTCCTTCTCTGAATCTGTAAAACAGAGATGCATAGCTCTGAAAAGCTTTCACTAGCACAGAACTATTTACATGTGATGGATGATTCTTTTCAGTGGACAAGATCCACCTGGCATCTCTTACATCTATGTCATTCTCAGCCTTGCCAGATCTGTGTATTGTTTGCACACCCTGACGCCTACCAATGTAACCTTCTGTGCATCTAAAAATCTGTATTATTAGCACTCAATCTTTTACTCTGCTCTATGCAGAGTGCTCAAGCTCAGAGCTAGATGCAGGTCAGTATTTACCATTCACTTGTTTTCCTTTAAAGTCTCCCCATGTTCCCAGAAGCTGCCCATTAGTTCTACAGAGAGAAGCACCCCTTGCACTAGAGACAATGTCCAGGTTGGTAGAGAACTTCCCATTAACCCCTGCTGAGTCTGACACCAGAGGAATGATGATTCTTCCCTTCCAACCCTGCCTCTGCCAGTTACAGTCTGGTTCTTTAACACAGAATTGTTCCACTTTGCAGCTCCAACTCCAGCAACCCTCCCTGCACAGATACTGCTTTCTCACCCCCCATAGTACCTAACTCTCCATCACTCAGAAACGGCTACACCCCGCGTGGACAGGGGTCAGCCTGCGCTGCTCCCTGATACAGGTCTCTCCCCGGGAGGGAGAGCGCTGTAATCCCCTGATGGCTGAGGCAGTGGCACCACCACCGCTCCCCACGGGTACCGTCCCTTCCCCGGGGCCGGGGCTGTAGCCTCGTCGCCCTCCCGCACGCGGCCCCGCCCCACACGGCTGACCCCCCCTGCCCACGGTGCGACCCGCCCGGAACCGCTGTCCTCGGGGAACTCTAGAATTCCTCGCCACACACGTGAACGGAAAGACCCACCCCCCTCGCTGGGCGTCCCCGAAGCCCGCCCGGGAAGGTCGGAGAGGCCCGGGGGCGTAGGGGGCCCCGCCCGGGGCTTGGTCCCCAGCCGGTCGCGTTCCCCGCTCCCCGCCACCGGAGCCCCAGCCCGGCTCTGACCCGGTCGGGCTCGGCTCCACCGGGGGTCCCAGTGACTTTGCGGCCCGTTCGGCCCCGGTTCGGCCCCGCCTCGGGCCCGCCCCAAACTTTGCCCCCGCCCGGCCCCGGCCCCGCGCTCTCGCCTCAGGCCGCCATTTTG
>VZRL01000939.1:363326-390547 GCA_013397895.1 Origma solitaria | reverse complement strand
GTGGTTCCAAACCCCCGGGGGGCGGGGGGCGGGGGGACAGGCGCGGCGAGCCGCAGCGGCGCGGCATTCCCCGGGTTCCCACCGCTGCCCCCGGACCCCAGTCCGGAGGGGTCCCGATAGCCTTCAGACTAGGGGCAGTGCCTGATACTCCACGTCCTGGGGATGTCCCTGGTAGTTCCCAACCGCACAGAGCTCCCTAATACCCCCGAGAGGGAGGTTGATAGACTCCGGGGGCGTCCTCGCAGCACCTGGAGGTCTGGTAGCCCCCAGCCCGGCCAGGCAGAGGCAGAGGACTGGGATGGAGGGAGCTACCTCGCCCGTGTCCTTGCAACCCAAAGCCAGGCCTGCCCAGGTGGGAGCTGCTCACACCTCTCCTGGGCACCAGCTGCTGCCCAGGATGCTGGGGTCCAGGGTGACCCCCGGGGTTCTCGTGGGAGCAGCACCCATGGGGTGGCTGCGTAAGGAGGTCTGAGAGCCTGTGCCTCGAGTGGGGAGCTGTGGGGGCAAAACAGCCTTTGCAATGACATGTGGTTGGAGGGTACGCTTCTCATAGCCCTGAAGGAACATGATACTCACTCTCCAGCCCTAAATTATTTTATAAGTTTCATAGCAATTGCTTCATCCTCCCCTGAAATGCAGCAGCTGTTTGCCACTGCCCAGTGTTTAGGGGCAGGAGGCGAAGGAGGATCCTGCAAGCACGGTGTCCAGGGGACTGTGGGGAGGAAGGATACCATGATCCATGGTGGGATTTGGCTGGGGCAGTGACATATAACATCCTGCAGCCCCTCTGAAAATGCTACATCCTTCATTGGTGTTGGTTTGTTTGCTGGAGAGATGCTTCAAGCAACATCATTGCTTTTTTGGGCTATTTTGTATGGTCCAGGCAGCTGAAGATCTTAGCAGGGTCTTCAAAACCTCTTCCTGCAATGCATGTGTACGTGTAGGTGGGTGGGAGGACTTACGTCCCCATCTTAGAAGTCTCTCACACAACTATGGACCAAGCACAACCTTCCAGAGCTAAAGAGTCAAGCTGAAAGCAGAATGGCCCCTGTTCATCACACCCACGCAGCTGCATAGAATCTGCTCCATACCTTCACCATACTCCTAAAAGAACTGTTTAACCCCTCCCATCTCATTACAGTAATATATTTATGATATCACCCTCGAATTTCCTGCCCTTAACAACCCCAGAAGGCTGGGAGGGAATGAAGCATTTTTGGAAAGTGTTTAATGTTACTTCAAGAGGGCAGGAGGCGGTCGGAAAATAGATGGGTGCAGGAACCTTGGGCTGACGGGGCTCTCTGCAGGACAGCTGAGGAAAAGGACTGCACCTAGTGAGAAGTGTGTGTTTGCCTTTTCTGCTTCGGGCTGCAGCCCAGCTCTAGTGCCTGTGGCTTCACTCTCTTGCTTGGACAATGAAAGAGGGCTGCTGTTTAGTGCTCCTCTGCTAGATCTGCTTGACTCCCTGCTCTCCTGCAGGGTTTGAAATGCAGTCGGGGCACTGTAAAAAACACTCAGCCCATCTATTCATCCGATTGTGCAGGAGAGACCTTATTTAACATGAAGCTGAAGCCTCCTAGATCTAGGGAGGGAAGATGAAGGTCCACCAGCTGGGTTGGTATTTCTGGAGGTTTCTGCTTTCTTGACAGCAGCTGCCAGGGGCCGAGTGCTCCAAGATGTGGTGTAACAGCCTGAGCTATTACACGCTCAGGATTGAGTGTGCACAGTCGGTTCTCCTGTACACACATTTTTCAAAAGCCTTTTAATTCTTAGTGCCCCAATGCTGACTTAGAGGAAGGAGTCCGGAAGGACAGAGGGTAGTGTGGTGACAAGTCTGTATAAAACTGGATGTTTCAACTCAAAACTCCCAGGTAGCGGAGAGGAAGGGATGTGTGGAGTGAAGCTGTGGTGTCAGCCATGGGATTTTGCTGAGCTTGCTCTTTTTCTCTCTGTAGGTGTTCATCTCGGTGGGGCCACACTGACCATGCTCAGGAGCTTCTGTCTCCAGCTCATGTCCTTGATTTGGATCCTCTTGGCCCATCACCAGCTTGTGCAAGGTGAGTCTCTGTAGACATAGGTCCTTCTCTTTCATATCCATCTTTCCAAACCTGTCCTCGGCATTACTGAAGTCTCCTCAGTTTTCCACGCAAAATAGAGATGGTCTGACCTGGAAGAGGAGAAAATGCTGCTCAGTCATTAATCACCTGCAGTGTGACTGAAGGCACCTTAAAAACCCTTACCCACAGGGGTTGCAGTGCCTGAGCAGACTGGCAGTGAGACATCCCTGCTGCTCCATCTCTCTCAATTAGGGTGAATGGGTTCCTGAACCAATGAACCTGCTCAGGGGGAAGAAGGTCCCAAAAGTGATCAGCTAATCCTGGATCCAATGAGACAAAATCCTTTCCCAAAGATTAGTTTACTTTATCCCTGCTCCACATAAGCAATGAATTCCCAAAGCCATGTGCCAGGAGAGATGGTTACAAATAGGAAGGGTGATGATACCCAGGCTTGGGGCTGAGCAGTCCCAGGATGCTGTTCCAGCTCCACAGTGACTTGTTTTGGCAGGCTTTTACCCTAAGCAGTAGGACCTGCTGCCTCACTGCAGCAAAATTGCATGCACAGGGGATTTCTTCCCCTCTCTGCTTTCCTAGGCAGCACAAAATGCTGCTTGTGAAAACCTGAGCGCATCTCTTGGCATGGGGGCTTTAACCTGTTTTGGTCCAGGATGGGGCGCCTCTGTTGGGTAAGGACATTCACCTTCTGGGCCTGGCCTGGGATTGCACAAGGCTTCTGGAGGAATCCCCTGCTTCTTGACATTTGGTCTAGTTCTCCTGCTCATGGAGCCAAAGTGAACCAGCTCCCTGTGGAGCTAAGATGCAAGCAAGTGATGGGGGAGAGGGGAAGGTGGAGCTGAAAGGGAACACCTGGCATGAAGAAGAGGATGAGAAGTGGCACAGCGAGGCCATGGCTCAGTTACAGCTTCTGCAGCCTTTAAATAAATAAACAGAACTGGATACCTGGCCCCATGTGATGCCAAGTCCTGCTTCCCTGTGCTGGAAGGGGGTGCTGGCAGCTGGGTCCTGGAAGAGGGCAGGAGCCCCAGTCAGACCACTCTGTGCCAATAGCTGTCCTTGGGGATGGCAACATCCTGGGAGATAAAGAAGAATCATTCTTTCCATTTCCATCCTTTGTGCCCCTTGCAGTACCTAGCCCTCAGCTTTCCCACCATACTTCCTGCAAGACGGTGGGACCAAGGTCCCAGGTGGGTCAGTCCCTATTATGCAGATTGTCTTACTGCACGGGCAACCCCAGCTCTTGCCCAGAGGGGCCCAAAATCTAAGGGAGGTGGAAGAGAGAAGGTGGGGAAGATGACCAGAAACTGGGTAGTTTTGAAGCAGAGCCCCACATCTCAAGACAGTGTTATTGCTGCCTGGGTTACCATGAAATCCTCATTTCTTGTGTGGCATCCAGCCATTGAAAGGAAGGTCCCCCACCTTACAGTTCTGAAGAAGGATAGGCTGAGAACTTAAGGAAAAACCCAGGGACATTGGGCAGATCTGGAATCATCTATAGTCTCTGCTTAACCCAAATCCACATCTCTTGCCTTGTAGGGGATGACTGCAGTGAGCGCTGTAATCTCGCCCATGGCTGCTGTGACCAGGATGGGAAGTGCAGGTATGGCTTGTCTTTGGCTCTCTGCTGCTCCTGATTGTAATTACTCTCCCTCCCTTGATGCTGTGTCCCTGGTGCCTACACCCCTGCCCAGAGCTGAAGCACCTTCTCTTCCACTCACCCACACCTGGAATTGATGACTCTGCTCTCTTCTTACCTGACACCCTCTGGAGTGGGATGCCTCAACCTCTTGCTGGTTTCCTTCTAGCCTTTTCTCCAGTGCTTTCAGGGTCCCCACCTTCACATACTGACCAGTGTTATCCTGCTAAGCCCTTTTTGTCTAGGACAGCCTAGCTGTGCCTGGGTGATGGGAAGCACCCTTCAGACTCAGATATGATGGAGAAAATCATCAGGCAGCAGGGCAGGCATGGGGGTTGGCCAGCTTGCTTGGCCTCCTCGCTGATTGAGGTGGAGGTACTCTCCCCGGGGGCATGGAAGAGAAGAGCTGCCAGCATGAATATAACTCAGGGCTTCAGGGGTCCACTCTCAGAAGCCTGAGCTGTGGTGGGGATCTCTGGATGTTTTCATGAAGGGTTTACCAGCAAGCTGTGAGCTACTGCAGAAGTCCGTATGTGGTACTTGGCATCCCAGCTCCAGCTGGTGCCCGGATCCTGCAGGGTCAAAGTTCAGAGCCTGAGCCTGCACTTCAGCCTGTGAAGAACCCATATAACTGCTCTGGGCTGCCACAGTCCCACTGCCTATTGTCCCCCTGTAGGACCATCTGGAGCCCCCATCCTACAGGGCAACACCAGGAGGCATAGGCTAGTTTGGGCTGGCTGGGACACTTGTAGCTGCAAGGGGACAGACTGCCCAACACCACCCTGTTCTCCTCACCAGGGCATGGTCAGCCGCCTTTCACAGGACAGCCCCCAGTGTCACACCACACCTGGGCCACTTGTTATTGCTGACTGCCACATCAGGGAGCGTCCAGCTCTAGTTTTGATGGGCTCCTGTTTGCAGCTGCATAGAGCTCCTCCCTGAGCTCTTTTGGTAGCTGTGGCTGGTTGGGGCAGCATGGTGCTGCAAAACCCCGGTGAGTGAGGCCACATGTCACCGTGTGGCAGGTGTCCCAGCTGCAGATCTTTCCACACATGTGTTGCTGCTGCAGATTTCAGGCCTCCAGAGCATTTGCTGAACCTTGCAGCTTGGCAGTACCTCAAAATCACCTCAAACTCAGGGAGACTTGGCTGCTTACCTGGCCCCCTCCCTGGCAATTTTCAGGCTGGCTATCTCCCTTTTGGAGAAGAGGAAGAGTTGATGGCACCTTCTCCCTTCAGGTGTTGGGGGGTAGGGTTGTCCACATCCCTCTGCTCAGGGCTGTCCAGGTGTGAAAATATTTCTCCAGACTCTATCAGGCACATTATATCACCTCTATTCCCATCAAAATGCTTTTAATTAACATATATATATGTATGTGTTAACCATTTCCCTCATTCCTCAGCCCTTTGCAACAACATACAGTGACAACAGCCAGCCCAGGTTTGAAAGCGCAGCCTTGGGCCAGCCCAAAATAGCTGCAGTCACCACACATTGCACTGAAATGAGCCCCAGCCATGAAAAGTAACTCCCTTCCTTACTCTAGAAACTGTGTTGTTTTTGTTAGGTTTAATTTCATGCTGGTTTGAGTATAGCTTTTATTGTGGCTTGGTGCCACCTCCTCTCAGCTCTCATCTTGTTATCACTTGCTTTCCTCCTTGGAGCTGGCAGGTCTGAGGGATGCCTGCCACAGGAGCAATGCAGCTTGGCTTTATTTAGTTACTGCCACTGCCCTGCTCTTCCAGGGCCAGAAGGCTCCTTGTGTGCTGCACGTTTCCCCGTTGTACCGCCCTTGTGAGGTGGCTGATAAGTCTATTCTGTGCATCAGCCACAGCAAGCAAGGTTTCACAGCTGGATTACAGTGCACTCCAGACAAAAAGTGACACACATTGTAATGCACAAGGGAGCAGTGAAACACACAACCTCAGCGGCCTCTTGTCCCTTTCCCTCAGGAAGTTCAGGGTTAGGGATGGACTTTTCTCTGCCTGTCAGAGTGGCTGCGTGCTGCAGGAGGCACAGGAATTGCTCACCTAATGCAGTAGTGTGCACAAGGCAGCTGGCTGGAGGAGAGCGGAGGGATGTGGGAAGTGAAAGCAAAGCTGCTGAGCTCTGTTGCTGGCCACTCACCCTCCCTGGCTGCAGAGGGTGAGTCTGCTCACGTTCTGTCTACTTGCTTCCTTGGACAGATGAGATGCCAGTACTTACATCCTCTGGAGGAGGGAGCCAGCAGGTCCATGGGGCCTTTGGGAGGGTTTCCGAGTGCTGCCATATCTGTGGGAGCCCTGCACAGCACGCAGCCAGCTTTTCTGCAGCCCCTGCTTGGATTTGATTATGCTCTGTCCTCCTGCAGGTGCGATCCAGGCTGGGAGGGGGAGTACTGCGAGGACTGTGTGCGTATGCCTGGGTGTCTTCATGGGACATGCCACCAGCCTTGGCAGTGCATCTGTCACGCCGGCTGGGCTGGCAAGTTCTGTGACAAAGGTGAGTCGTGAGCTGGACATTCCAGCCTCTGGTGCTGAGGGCAGAAGCACAGCACACTCTGCATGGGTGTGTGAGCCAGCATAGCCAACATAGCCAGAAGCCACCTGGGTGATGCTGTTTTGGCTGCCTGGGAGAAGGGATGTTGCCTGGCTGCCACAACTGGGACCATTCCCTCCCTGCAAAAGAGGTCAGGCTGCTGGCACTTGCTTCCTGGCTGCATGGCAAGGGCTGGCATGACACTGGCGAGCCTCAGGAAATGGAGCAGATGAACTCATTACATTTCCCATGCTGCATCAGGACTCCAAGCAGCATCCCTTGCTTTCCCTAAGACTTTCTGCCTTCACCGGGTGGCTGGTGGACTCCCCTTCTCCAGCCCCAGAGCCTTGTATGTACCATGGGGTCTCCACTGGTCGGACAGTTAGCATGCACAGCATCTTCACAACCACTTCTGTTGCTGCAGGTGCCCATTGGAGGAGAGAAGGGAGAAGCTCATGACATTTCTCCATCCCCAGGGGGCTTGATGGGTTGTGTTTGCACTGAGTTGGCCACATCAGCCCTCTTTGCTCCCTAATTTACACCATTTTTTCCCCATCAGACATACACATCTGTGAACACCAGTCTCCATGCCAGAACGGGGCACAGTGCATCTACGATCGAGATGGGGAGTATTCCTGCTTGTGTCCAGAAGGTTTCCACGGGAAGGACTGTGAGATGAAGACAGGGCCATGTGAGAAGGCAGGGTGAGACACTGCAGTGAGATTAAAGACAGCATTAACTTTGGGTCATACTCTGCCAAGTGGCAGCCCAGCTTGGCTTGGTATCTGTGAATTTCCATACACTAATGGAGTTAAGCCAAAATCATCTTTGGCTTTGGTTTGGCAGCGTGCAGTGCACAGTCCCACCGGGGCAAAGGCGCTGTTGCAATCTGAACAGATTCCTGTCCCTCACTGCTGTAGGTGTGATGAGCTGATATCCATAATGCCTTTGGTGAGCATCAGGAGGGCATGTTTCCTCTTCAGATCATTTGGCTGAAGACCTTCCCTGGTGGGTGGTGGGCTTATGCACAGCCATAGCCTTTGAGGAGATCCCATGGCCTCTCACTCAAGGAGACAGAAACTCCCACCCAGTCTTCTCCTTGAGATAGCTGCCTCCATGGAATGAGCTGGATACACTGACCATGCCAGCAGCTCTGTGTTTACCTTCCTGGGGCAGGGGAAGCTGCTTGGTCTCCAGGGCCGTGATCTATCCTTGCTCTCTCCCCACAGGTCTCCATGCAAGAATGGTGGGCAATGTCAAGACGAAAATGGCTTTGCAAGCAACTTCACCTGCCGGTGTCTCGCTGGCTTTGTGGGGGCTCTCTGTGAGCACGACGTGGATGACTGCCTGATGCGCCCCTGTGCCAACGGGGCCACCTGCCACGATGGCGTCAACCGCTTCTCCTGCCAGTGCCAGGTGGGCTTTGAAGGGCGTTTCTGCACCATCAACATCAATGACTGTGCCAGCCAGCCGTGCAAAAATGGGGCAAAGTGCTATGACCGCATCAATGACTATGACTGCTTGTGTCCTGACCGTTTCACTGGCAAAACCTGTGAGATCTCCATCCCTGAGCCCACCTGGTCTCCTCCCTACCACCCTGCAAACCACGAGAACAGCGGGGCTGTGAAAAGCACCACTAGTGAGATGCCAAGGGTGACACAGCCAGAGCCTGTCAGGACTGTGGTCACAGGGCGGCGCGTGGCCAACCACAGTGAGAAAGAGCCGGGGGGAGGGTTGTTGAAAATCTCTGTGAAGGAGGTGGTGACCCAAAGGGACTCAGGGCTGAGTGAAGCCCAGCTGGTGACAGTGCTGGTGTTTGGGGTGCTGACAGCAGTGCTGGTCCTCATCACTGTCCTGCTAATGCTGAGGAACTGGCAGAGAGGCCGTCAGAGGTCGAACTGGTGCCAAAGCCCTTCTCAGGCTGCCAGAAAGCTCCAAGACCAGGAGTGTCAGGTGGGCATGCTCAACACCATCTTAATTGAGCCAAGGAAGACCACAGAGCTGTGAGCTGCGAGGACTCTGAACTGGGCCCTGGCAGATCATCATGCTGGCAAACCCCACAAACTGCACCCTATGGAGCCACACCAGCACCGACTGGGCAGTGGGGAAAGGCTCCCAGGGCAGCAAACACATCAACGAAACCCTGGGTGTTGAGCATCGGTGTGATGGCCCTGCCTCGGTCTGAGCTGTCTCCTGTCTGGCTGGCTCAGCTGGCATCCATGGGCATCTGAAAGCAGGGCTGTGTTGAGCCATCCCTGCAGGGGAGCGATGGTGTGCTGCTTGCAGCAGCCTGTGCCACGCAAGCTCCAGTATCATCCAACACGAGTGCTCAGAAACAGGACAGGTAGTGCTAAGGAGGGCACAGCCCTCTTGCAAGCCCAAATACTGCCAGGCCATTTGTAACTCCTCTCTGTGACTACTGGAAGGGGCTTTATCCTCATTTCTGCTGGTGTTGGGATGCTTCTTCTGGGGTCTTTGGGACAGTTATGGCTGCATGGGTCTCCCTGCCGCAGTACTGTATGAGGTAGTTCCTGGCTGTTTCTGGAGGCTGTTGTTTCAGATGCCATGACCCTAGGGAGTGAGCAAACACCCTTGCTCCCTGGCCTTGTGGTTCTGTGAGCCAGTTCAAAGAGACTTTGAAAATCATTGGAGGTCTCTCCTCAAGCCCTTCTTCTGCCCTGGCTGATGCCCCCTCCTCTCACTGTCAGACTTGGGGTTACAAACATGTTCTGTACTTTCCTCCTGATGATCCAGGGGTCTTTTTGACCCACTTACCAAGCCGTCCTTTCTGGTCTGGCCACAAATGACCAAGCTCCTTTGCCTCTGCAGTGTGCACTTCTGCCTCACTGTTTGTTCTCCTCTGGGGTCCTCTGAGCCTCCTCTGACCTGAGCTGGTCCTTCTCATATGTCCTTATAGGTGAAGCTGGAGATGGACAGGGCTGTGCTGTGGCTGGTTCAGGAGCAATACGGGATCCAGGTCCTCCTTTCCTCTCCCATTGAGGAAAGCAGCTGGCTCTAACCTCAAATCGGTCATTGTAGTGCTTCTCCACACAACAAAGGCTAAACTCCCTGCCATGGATGTGAGGACAGGCTACCAAGCCTGGGATGAACATAGGAAGCAGACACAAAACTGCATTCACCATTGCTAAAGCACAGCTAAGAGGCAGTAGGTGGTCAGGTCACTTAGCCTTTGAACAGGTCTGTTCCTGCCTGTGCTGGTCTGGTGTGCAGCAATCAATGTCTCTCTCCCAGGGCCAGGGATTTCTGTACCTCCTCATGGGCATAGAGGGCTAAGCAGCGGGGCAAAACCTCCCACAACTCAAACCCTACTACTGGCTTGTAGGGTTGCAGAGCTGGGTTCAAGGTGGTGTGAAGTGAGCCAAGAAGTGACCACTGAGGCAGGAGGGAGACCTGGGAGAGGGGACTGGAGCTTCATCAAAAAGATTATTTTTTTAATACATGGATGGATGATGTACCTTTATCAAATAAAACAAGTACAAGCCCAGAAACAGTGTATCATAGAATCATAAAACAATTTAGGTTGCGAGGGGACCTCTGAACACCAACCTCCTGCTCTCAGCAGGTCCAAGTAGATCAGGTTGCTCGGCAACTTGTTCTTGATGAGTATCTTCATCACTTCCCTCAAGCCAAGCCAGACTGTGGTACAGGAGTTGTCCCGCCTTGTTCTCCATCTGCAGGGATGGGGATGGCTCCTACAGCCTCGGGGAAAGGAATGGCACCTACCTCAGACATGCATAGCAAAGGTGTGGGCTAGACATTGCCTTAAGAATGTTGGGAAAAAGGGGAAAACCCAAGACTGAGTCCAAGATACCCATGACAAGAGCAAGATACTAAAACTGAAAGTAGCCATGGGTTTGTGCAGCTGAGAGCAGGGCAAGAGGGATAGAGAATTTCTCTTGCAGGAGTGGTCTTGAAATAAACTAGCCTTAGAGGCCTTTAATGCAATTGCATTCTGGCCCCTTCAGGGGAAGGCCTTCTCTACTGAAAACCAGAGGAAAAACCAAAGGTCCCTGGGTGCAACCTTCCAGGCTTGGAAAGGCCTTCTGGAAGTAGTAGAGAAGGAGACAGGTTGTCTTTGTGCAGAGAGGGCACCACTCTTGTATCTCATGAGGAAATACGTGTCTGGAGAGGAAAGGGGCCAAGAACCTGAATAACAACTTCACAAGGATATTTCCACTTTATTTTACGTTGTATATGTGAGACTAAGTCTCAAACTAGGGGTTACTGATTCTTCAGTGAGTAGAAAATCCCTCTGTAATCTCAAAGGGAAGCCTTGGAGGGGAGCAGTATCCCACCAACCAGGGTTTCATAACTCTAAACAGCAGGTCACACCTTCCCTATTAAAGGAAAGGCCACAGTGCCATGCTCCCGTCCCTGAGGACACACAGTTGCTGCCTGCAGGCAGGAATAAGCCCTTCCCTCACCTCAGCAGCTCCTGGCCCTGCAGGGACAGGGCTGGTGTCTGAGGTGAAAGGAAAGCCAGGCATGGAGCTGGAAGGGCTGCCTGAATTCAGCCCAGGAGGGAGCTCATTGCTGCCTGCTGTGCAGGAGGCGCTGGAACAAGGAGCCATCTTTCTGGCTTAGGTGGGTGGGTGAATCCAGCTCTGCCACTTTCCCAGCTTGCATCACCAGCACACGGTCCGAGTCCAGGATGGTGTTCAGCCTGTGGACAACAAATGCCAGGACACACATTGGTGGAGAAGCTCTGGATACTGCTTGCCCTGCTTTTAAGGGTGGCTCCAGACATGTACAGCATTAGGAGCTGTGGTGGATCTCCCTCTGCACTCAAGGTCACAGTGCAGTGCAGCTCCCCAAAGAGCCTCTGCTCGCTGCTGAAATGCACCACCTCTCAGCAGGGCATGGTGATGCCTTCCAGCTGTTGGGCATGGCAGGGCACCAGGAGCGCAGAGAGAAGTTCTGAGGGGGGAAGCTCAGAGCATGCCTGATTCTGGGTTTGCACAAAATGTCTCCGTCCCCACAGGGGTTAGTGAGTGGCTTCCATTTGCCCCAACACTTCCTCACCTGCCACCTCCCGAGGGCAGCAGAAATGGACTTGTGCATCAGCTGTTATTCCCCTGCAGTATGGCATCTTTGCTTTGCCACAACCACTAGTAGAGTTGTTGCCAGACAGCCAACAGGACCCACTGCACACATATGTGCCCAGGTCTGCCCAGACTGCCAGCAGAGCAGCAACCTCTGGCCCTGGGTAGGGAAGACAGGACAGCAGGAATGTCTTTGCATAGTCATGTACTGTACAGTGTGAAACTACAGCCTTACAAAGCTGCAAGTCACAAGGAAGACACTGCACAGGATTTGAACAGGTAAAAGGCATTATGGAGTTCATGACCCTGGTTACACATTTATCTCCAACAGAGTGCAGGCTGCAGCACAGAAAATTACTTCAAGGGGCAAGAGACAAGTACAGAGTCACTTCCCATCCTAGATTTCATCCATCCAATTAATGTTTCACCCAAAGCTGAATGGCATGGAAGAACCATAGATACAAAACAACCTCATCATCACCTCTCTCTCCTTACTGGTCTCCCCCATTGCTCTTCACCCCAGTGGAAGAGGGGCTGGGGCCACCCTCAGCTCAGTCTTGCTGCCTTGCCTTTTGCCACTCCTTCCTCTGCTGGTTCTCCTCTTTAATTATTCCCCCATCAAAGGTGGCCTCCTCACACCCAACCCAAACACATATCTCAGCCCACAGTGCCCTTGCACTTCTACTCTATTTATGCCTAACAACCCTAGTGTAGGAACCACATTCCCTTCACACCCCTCCTGCCTCCCTCCTACATGATGTATTTAACAAGACCCACTTGATTCACTCGCCAGGCCCAGCCCACCCTGCCTGTCATCCATCACTCCCACTTCTGTGCAGCAGGACACCAGCCCCTGCCACCTGCTCATTTGATTTTTATTTTTGTGGTAACCTCAGTGCTTTGAAAACACCCTCCATACAATTGCATAACCCTCCTCCAAATTCTCCTCCACTTGGCAAGAGTAAGAGCAGAGAACACTGCCTGATGCTGATCCATCCCCTCTCTGCGGTATTCATGTTTTGCCCTCCCTCCCCGCCTCCGGCTGCAGCCATCCACTGGCTCTACCCTTACACTAATTCTCTCTGATGTGGGGCAATCACTGTTATCCTGTCCTGCCTAGGCAATGTGTGTCTTGCTGGCATCAGATGCAGGCTGGGACTAAAACTCAGGATTTTGGAAAAGAGAACTATCTAGGAGATGGCTGCACCCTTTGCTGCCGGCTGTCCTGCACTGCCCCCTACTGAGACACCTGCTCCTCCCCAGTCTCCACATTACCCCTTTCTATGGGATAGTTCCCTATTACTCCTCGCCCTAATTTGGCAGAACCACAAGGCACAATTCACCTGCCCCACTGATCCCAGCAGGCAGTACTCAGGAAGAGAAATCTGTGATATGATGTGGCATTTTGCCCTTTGCTGACACCAGCTTCTGGGTATATTTTCCCGTTTTCACATCCAGTTGTTCCCAATACCCAGCAGAAAAAGCAAAAGGCAAGGCCCAGCTTTGGCACTTGAAAAACCTTATCACAGAGATCTCCCTGCTCAGCCTGAGGCCCAGGCATGGCATGTGCAGCCACCTCTGCCTGTGAGTGGTAGGATGACTTTAGGCACAGAGTGCTACTTCCTCCATACCTGTGAGCAATCGTCAAAACAGTTTTGTCAGCGAAGCGCTGGCGGATGGTCTGCTGCAGCAGCTGGTCTGTCTTCTGATCCACACTGGCTGTGGCCTCATCGATGCACAGCACCTGCCGGGGACAGAGAGTGAAGGGAGCTCCCAAGCACCACAGCAGAAACCCCAATCCCTGCCTAGAGACAGCCTGAGAAGTTAGCACAGGATGTCTGTTCCCATTACGCCTCCAACTCTGCAGCACTCTCCTCTGCTGTCCCCAGCCAGCCACCAGCAGCTCACCCCGCACCTTGCTCCGATGGAGGCAGCGCACTCACCTTGGCCTGCGTCAGGAGGGCTCTGGCCAGACACATCAGCTGCCTCTGTCCCACAGACAGACTCTTTCCCCTCTCTCCCAGCTCGCTGTCCAGTCCACCTGCGGGGACCAAGATCAGCAGTCACCTGCACCATCTGCACAGGGCCCCAAACAGCTCCAACAGTCCAAGGTTTTCCCAGCAGCACACAAAATCCCAATTCTGTTCAGGCCCAGGCCTTAAGGACTGGAATCTTTACATTTAGACACCAGTAACATCTGGCACACTTCCCTTGGAACAAAGGCCTGGTTTATCTCTCAGGTACTTCTCTAACACTGAGGCCTAGTCACACCAGCAAGATGCTGCCACCCAACCCATCACCTGCAGGTCCATTTGCCTCCAAATGTCAAGGAATGCCACTGGGTCCCACTGACCTGCTCCCACACTGGTCCTAGCGTGACCTTGCATAACCCATTCCCTACTGCATCCACTTGGCCTCTTTTCCTCAGCTCCCTGCCTGAGCTAAGGCCTTCTCTCCCAGAACCAGCACTCATCAGCTGCTTCTCACTGGTTTCCAACTCACCCATCTGAGTAACAGCATCCCACAGGTGGCACTGCTCCAGCACCTCACGGAGCTCAGCATCTGTCCGTTTTCCCTGGGGGTCCAGGTTTTCTCTGATGGAGCCACTGAACAAAAATGGATCTTGGGGGATGATGGCCAGCCTAGATCTGGAAGCAAATGAGAGCTGAAGGCTCATGGGATGGGTTCTGCAGAAAAGCAAAGGTCTGGTATTTCTTTTTTCATGGGGTATCTTAGCTTGCTACAAATCTTAGGGGCACAGAGACATGGGTCACATATTCAGCCTGGTTTCCTTAACACAATTGTTGAGAAACAAAAGAGAAACTCATAAAAAGCTGCTGCAATGAGAAAAGAAAGTGCCACGACAGTGAGTCCCCTGACTCTTTACTTTGGCATCCAGCCAGTGACAGCTCTCAGCCACTAGCCCCATCAGCTACCCTTCACTCTGCTCAGCCGTACCTCAGCTCCTCCAAGCCCACCAGCTGGCTGTCAATACCATCCAGGAGAATCCGGCCTGATTTCAGCTCCACCATACGGAAAAGGGCCAAGAAAAGGGTGGATTTCCCAGATCCTGTGCGACCCACAATCCCCAGCTTCTCTCCAGGGTAAACAGTGAAGCTCACACCATCAAGTGCATTAGGCAAGCCTGCTCTGTATGCCATGACCACTTGCTGGAACTCCACAAGCCCCTGGCTTGGCCAGTCAGCAGGAACCTAAGAGGGATACCCAGGTGAGAAAGTATAGGATAATGACTGATTGTCATCTTCAGCATCACCTTCCCACAGTCCAAGCCCCATCCCTCCCTTTAGATGGTTGCTTGGCTTCTGAGCAGAACAACACACAGCCCAGTCCCACCTCCAGCCCACTCCTAGGCTTGTTTTTCTGTCACAGCTTGTATCTAGCACCAGTTCTGCTTCCCTACTCCTTCCCATCACTCCAGCCTTCCCCAATTCCTGCCAGAGATTCATCCTCCCCAGGAGATATACTGGTAAAAGATGAGTGATCAAGGTGGTTTCTGTGGTGAGGGTCCTCCACCCACTCACTGGAACCCTGCGATCTCCCCAGGGGGCAAGTGCAGGGCACAGAGCTAGAAGATGGGCCAGTACCTGAGGCCACATTTGAGCTTTTACCTGGACCAGTTTATCCTGGGGCTCCATGGGGATGTCTGTGGTATACTCCTCTGTCCGCTCCACACTCACCATCATGATCTCTGTGTGAGTGAAACTGGCAATGAGACCTGAGAGCAGGTTTGTGACAGACAGGGCGTATGAGAGTGCCAGGCCCACAAGTCCTGTGAGGACAAAAGCAAAAGCAAGAATTTCACTGATAGGTAAGGAGCAAGCATCTTGGTGGGCAGACAAAAAAACCAAAGGGAAAGTCAGGACTCTGGAGTCTGAGGTCACACTTGAGGTTGGCGACACACAGAACACACACCGTGACTTGCACAGGGACAGAAAGCAGGAGCTCTGGATCTTACCCCAGTCTAGGAAAATGTGTAGCTGTGGGCTGGGAGAGAAAGAACCCCTTGGCCACAGCCTAGGAGTGAACATAGATCAATCCCTGGCAGTCTACCTGGATTTCCCAGCTGCTTCTGGTGCTGGATGATGGCAATTCCTGCAATAGCAGTAACCACAGCAACCCCAATCATCTGCAAACGGATGTCCAGCCACTCCATCACTGTGTTGCTGGCAAAGAGGCAGCGCTGGTTCTGCTCCAGACGCAGCTGATTCTCCAACTCAAATCTGTCAGGCACACAACAGATGTTTGCACCACTCAAATTCTGTTCCTGCTGCCCCAGAACAAGACCATTCCAGCCACCCTATAACCAGTGCTACATCAGGACAGCCTTGGCCTATAAAACCAAAGCTCTCTCTGCATGCTTGCACTTTCTGCTCACCTCTTTGTTGCCCGCATGGCTCTGATACTGTTCAGTCCCGAGAGGGTCTCTGAGAAGTGGGTGTAAATGGGAGACAGGGTGACACTGTAAAGGCGCTTGAGCTCCCGGGATGTGAATCGGTAATAGCGCTGAATGAAGAAGTAGACTACGGCCAGAGGGAGTAAGACCAGACCAATCCAAGGGAGGCCATAGGTAATTATCACCAGCATGCCCAAGAGCCCATAGATGTTGGCCAGGAAGATGTTGAGGATAAATGGCAGGCTGTCGTCCACGCAGTACAGGTCTGAGGAGAAGCGGTTCAGGATCCGGCCTGTTGGTGTGGTGTCAAAGAAGGTGACTGTGGCCTGGCAATAAGGGAACCAGAAAGTAAGAGCCGGTCAGCTGCAGTGAGATCCAACCACAGAATAGTGTGCAGGAGAGCAGCACCAAGGGGAGCAGATAAGGCCACAACGTGGTGGCCACCACAACCCACTTCCTTTCTTCATCTGGAGTAGAAACCTCAGCCTCCAAAGCCAGCATCCACTAGCAGCCAAACAACTCACACTGTTTGCATGGTAAAAGGAAGCATTCCTTCAGTAGCGAATGGCTGACAGATAGTGAGAGAGCAGTCACTCAGATGCCATACTGGCCCAACAGTAGCAAGATAAATCTAGCCTCTAATCCAAACTTCCAATCCCCTAGTCCTGACTCTATCCTGAGGACCCAAGGAAGGCCAAAACATAAAGAAAGTTAACTGGCACATGCCAGCATCAGCCCTCGATCTTGCTTAATGACTCCTTCCAATCTCAACTGAACCTGAACCTGGCCCTCATCTTGGCTATACATCTAAGCCTAATGAGTGAACAGATGCAGGTGGGAGCCATAAAACATCCTTCCTTGCAATGAACAGGACACATTTTGAATGCCAGCTCACTGGCCCCTTGTGCTGGCTGTGGTGCAGCTCTTTTTGAATATAGTCCTACCAGCCAATACCAACAGAAACCTTCATCTATCTCCCACACCCTTACTCCCAGCTATGACAAGAATGTCAGCTTGCAGGAGCCTCAGCCTGCTCTGGACTTTGTGCCCATTACCTTTAGAACCCTTTGGAGCAGTCGGTTGTGAATCACAGCAGCAGCACGGAGAGCGCCATAAGCAAAGAGGAACGCCCGAATAATGGTGAAGAGGGAGTTGGCCCCTGCAATGCTCCCATAAACTATCAGGAAGAAATTCACATCCACTGAGCCATTGGAAGGGGCTGGGGTGTTGTCCAGATGTTGAATAGGGGAACTGGAAAAAAGAAGGAGGAAGATTATGAATCTGCCAATGTCCTCCTGACAGTAAACCCACAGACAGGGCATAAGAACCCAAGAGCATACTCAAGGGGAAATCAGGATACTTTAGCCTGATACTCCTGTTATACCCCTTTGGCACGTTGGAACAAATACTCTGATTACTATGCAGCTAGGGGTCTTCCATCAGCCCCAGGCAGAAGCCTTTTGGGCACATCATCACGTCAGAGATTTTGATTCCCTCTGTCAAAGCAGCCACATGCATCCCCTGAAGTGAGGTGGTCAGTTTATTGACCTCTGCTTTCAAGAATCTTCACAGAAAATGCACTTAAGGGCATTTCCAGCTTCCCTTGGCACCGCCGGACAAGATTCACTTACACAAGCCCAGCAGTGGAGAAGAGCAGCAGCTCTGGGGAAGGCAGGGAAGATGAACAGGCCTTCCCAGAGGTGTTTGCTGTCTGGGATATGCTGGAGATCCAGTATGACAGCCACCAATCCGAGATATTTCTGGATGCTACAGAGAAAGACAGACTACATAAAGAGGAATTCAACTTTTGAATCAGCAAATATGAAGCAGACAAGCTGGAGGGGAAGCTGCTGGACAACTTTTGCAAAGTCTCAATGCCCAGATTAGTCTTCCTCCTGTTAGTAGTAGAGCAGGAGCAACTGAACAGCCTTGAGCTGCAGCAGCTACAGAGCACTGCTAGAGGTACAGTTATGCAACTGCAGCAGCCAGACACCAGGTACAGTTTCCACATGTGCCTTCTTCCTACTAAAGTAGCTCCTTGAGCTACTTTAATTTGGGAAAGAGAAAAGTGGTCCTCCTGCTACAGGGAGTGTTTAAACCCCTGGCGTCTTTCCTTCTGGACTCCATGCAACAAGGGAATGAGACAAGAGCAGAAGAATGTCTAAGGAGAGATGTGCTGCTGGGTCACTGCCTCACCTTGCATCAGGAACAGTGAGAAGAGGATTGATATTGCCAAGCAGCTTCCCATTGCCAGCCAATAAGCCTTGTACACCTGAAAAGCCACTGCCCCTTCTTTCTTCTCTTCTTCCTTGTGGATGAGATTCTTGATTTGGGTTGATTCTTCTGCCTTTGTCTCCACAGCTTCTTCCCGTCCCTGTTCATTAAGGGCTGTGGGAGTGGATGCAAAAACAAAGGTCAGTGCAGTGTTAAATTCTTCCTGCAGCTGCTTCTTACTGTGAACAGGGCAAGTCTAAACTATGAGGGAGACTTATTATCCCTCCTCTCTCCTCTTGCAAGACAGGTACACCAACCCTGGCAGTTCTTCATCCAAAACCGGACTACAACTGGAACAACAGGTTCAAATACTGCTCCAGACCAATACTCAATGATATGTGGGCCTCCTGTCCCTCTGTGTATACACCACCCACATATCAGCACTGCCACAGCAGAGCAAGATGGTGGGAGTTCTGCTCTAAGGCCAGCAGCCATCAGGTAAATGTTCTGTCTGGATGGGCAGCTGAGCTGTGCTGCCCCAGCCACTCTCAAGCTCATCAGGAACAGACCTTTATCGTTATGCCTCTTGTCCATATCCTTGAACTTGGGGAAGGCTTCAACAAGTGGCAGGATATCAGCTGGTGTGCCTGCAAAGAGAGGTGTGCAAATGCTTCAGCATCTGTGAGGAAGAGGTGATAACTCACTGCCTCTTGCTCTGAAATGACCCAGTTGTGTTCTCTCATAACACTCCCTACGTTATGCAGCAACTGCGCCCTTGAAGGCTCTGCTCCATTCAACCTGTTATGTCCTTCTGCCTCATCAGCTCCCCACATCTAAGGCTGTCCTGTTTCATCTGTACATCTGCACATTCTCTTCCACCCCATCTTTGCCCACACGCAATGTTCTCAGTGTCCTCTTTCATCAGTGGGCTCCCCACTAGTTAATCCTAATCCCCTCAAACCATTTCAAGACACAGGCACAAGTGAATGCCTGAGAAGACAGACAGTGTACCTGTCTTAACTATCCTGCCATTGTCCATCAACAACAAGGCATCGGCCTTCTCCAAAAGCTCTGTCCTGTGGGTGCAAAGGACCCTGGTCTTATCTTTGAGAACTCCAAGAATGCATTTCCGCATAATATGGTTGGCTACATCTGCATCAACAGCAGCCACAGGATCATCAAGGAGGTAAAGTTCTTTCTCCTGGGAGGGGGACAAAAGAAAAAAGGATACAGCTGCTGGACCTGCTGGAGCAGGCAGTGCTGTAGATAAAAGTCCAAGTGCCTCCATGTGGCAGCTGCCAGAGCCAGACATGCTGCCAGACATGCTGCCAGAGCTCGCTGTACAACTGAGTGCTTCCAGCCTCTTTATATTTGACTTGGCATTGGGCATGAGCTGCCACACAGTAACTCCTTTGTTATTTACCTGGTAAACAGCTCTGGCAAGGGCTATTCGAGCCTTCTGTCCCCCACTGAGTGTCACACCATTTTCACCCACCTCTGTCTGGTCACCTGCTGGTAAAATCTGAAATATTCAAGAAAATCATTTAGAAAGGGACAGGAAACTGCTGGGGACCCAAAACCAGGACAAGGGGTCCCTCTCCAGTCTCTGTCAGTAATTTCTAAGGCTGACACCTTACCAACAATTAACAATGCAACAGTCTATACACTGGTTCTACAAACAGCTGGCAAGCTTTTTTAATGCAATGAAAATCTCTTACACTCCAGAATAGGGTGGTCATATCTGAACTACCCATAGAAAGCAACTTCTAGTCCAAGATAATGGCACACAGTAATTTTCTGTGAGAACAAGAGCTGTTCCTGCATCAAAATTACATCAGGATCCTTCCAAACAGTTTAGCAGTAAAATCTACCAAGTTTCAGTACCTGCAAACAAGTCCCCTCTCAGTTTGGTAGCATAGGCATATTCTACTAAATCTTAAATAAAAATCTTGCCTTTAGAGAGTATTCATAGCTCCAGCCAAAACAAACAGGAGCTGCTAGAGCTTGGCAGTTCAGAAAATCAGGCATCAGCTTATAAACTGTGAGAAGGCCAGCTTCCTAGCATATATACAGCCATATATACATACATATATGGCTAATACAGTCATAAACCTCCAATTTAGAATATGTATATTACTGACAGGAGCACTGACTTAGCCCTTCCCAATCCCAAAGAAGTTGCTTCTGATCCCCCCCAAAAAAGCATCAGCTGCTGATAGGTTCTGCCTGAAAAACCCAACAGCCATAAGCTCTGCAAGAACAACTCCTTTCCCCAGAATGAAGAGCTTTTCAGCTTCTGCTCAGCAGCAGAAGAAACCATCCAAAGTGCTAGAAGAGTGACTTCACACCTCAAAGAAGTATGGGGATGCCAGGAATGGTGTGGGCTTGGTAATCAGAGCAACACTGTGTGATTGGGACACTGGAAAAGCAGTCTATATCCTGAAAGAATAAAGACTGATCCCAGTGAGATTCAGGATGGATGCAAAAGCTTGCCAAGAAGGCCCAGGCAGGTTTAGTCTAGGCACTCACATTTAGGTCTTCAGAGAGGGCACAGGCCTCCAGCACCTCCTCATACAGCCTGGCATCATATTCCCGGCCAAAAAGGATGTTTTCACGGACAGTGGTAAATTGTATCCAAGGCTCCTGTGTGGCAAGACCAAATCCTTGCTCCAGGTCACAAACATACACTCGTCCACCTTGTCTGCAAGCACACCAGAAGTGAGTGTAAAGGGCAACACAGGAAAACTGTTGGCAGATCAAAATGGCCTGCAGGTTGGGATTGCAATGGACAGTCCCCACCTGCCGTGGCATGGAGGGATCAGGCAGGGAAAAGTGTTCAGGCTACTTACTTAATGAGCTCTCCAGTGATGGCTGCAAGCAAAGAGCTTTTGCCAGAGCCGACCTTCCCAACAACCCCAAGGAGCATTCCCTGCAAAGGAAAATAAGAGAGGCAACCTGATGTGCTAATGCAGGGTAGTTTGTCCAGATTTCTTGAGCCACACATAGCCTGTACAGAAGCTGACTGCTAGGACTGTCTCACACATTCAGCAGCACAGCTGGGTACACTTGTCAGGTAAACCAGACTCCTGATATGACAGGACACAGATTTGCAAGGAGTGTTAACTCTAGAGCCCTGCTCTTTCCCTGTCCAGTTGTCTCCTGCAGCAATAGCAGAAAGCAGAGGCAACTAGCTCATCTCCTGTCTGTAAGCCATAGATGTTCTCTAGCACCTTTCAGCTCTGAGATATGTGTCCTGTGCCTCTTGACCAAGAGAAGATTTTGATGCACAGCTCCTAAACAGAGGAAAACATGCCATCTCTGCTTCATTATTTCTAGTTTCCAGTATTTCTTCTCTAGTGCCATTCTTCTGTGTTACATCCTGTGTCCTTGCTCACCTTTCTCACTGACAGGTTCTCAATGTGGAGTTGCAGACTGCCTGTGGATGAGGGTTGCCTGCTGCTTTCCTCCTCAAGTGGCACCCACGAGAAGTCTGCACATCGCATCTCCATGGCAGTAGCAGCATCTGAAGGGCTATCTGCAAGTGAAAAGCAGAACAACAAAGCAGGGCTATGAGAAGACCAGAAAATTAAAGGCATCTATCTAGCATCACAAATAGCATCAGCTTTGTTCCCAAATGCATGAGACCATGGATGAGGCACTGCATGATGCCCCTGACACAACTACATAATGAGACTCTTGCCTACTGACTTGCCCTTAAACTTATACATCCCTTCTTCCAACCCTCCTGCTTTCAGCTCACACCAGACACACATGGCTGTCAGGGAGACACTGTAAGGATATAACCCAGTTTTATTATTGATGAAGGTAAAAAAATGGCAGGGAGCTGGCAAAAGGCAATGAAAGAAGGACAGGATGCTACTATGGCTCAGGAGAGGGGCAGCCACTCAAGCCTTTCTGCCAGGCAAAGCCAAGTTTGTTGATGGCTTCCATGTCAGAAGAGCTTTGGTCAGAGGACAGAGCTGGTTGTTCTACTGGGACACTAATGGCTCTGTGGGGACAAACAGTGGCTTATGGTTGGTAAAGTGGAATGTTATAGCCTTGTCTCCTGCTTTCCACAGAAATTAAGAGAAATTAAGTGTATCCACTCTGCCTCTACCCAACTGAACATCTTGAATCACAGGGTGACAGCCAGCTGCTCTCCAGTACTGCCCCTGGAGTTCACACCTCCACTCTGTGCCCTGAATGTCTGCTGACCAGAGTGTTGAGCCTGACAGCTTCCTTAACCATTACCTAGGGCATAATAAGCTTCCAGGTCCTGGTCCATGAGTTCAAGGAATTGCTGGATTCGATCCAGGGAAACTTTGGCCTCCAAGATCGCATTCAACACCCATGGGAAGCCGTTGAGTGGTAGAATAAGCATCCCAACAAGGGCCAGTGCTGTGAACACCTGCATGGGTAAGCAAAGAGCCATGAGTTGGAACCAGTACCTCCCTTGTACCCTCCAAACAGCTTCAACAGTGAGAGCCTGAAGAGCTGTGGAGAGACACAGGCCGGGTTTATTTCCCAGAGAAGATGCCTCAGGACTGCAGTCCCACTGTAGACTGTGTTCTGCACAAGACAAGTTTGGAGCTCTCCCTACTACCTACTCACCTTTGTAGCAGTGAGCTGGTGACCCAACAGAACATAGGTGACAAAGATGGCGATGGAGACAACAACAGGCAGTGCTGCCCACATGTACACGCACACAGCATCAAGGTAACTGACGGCCCGTGATTTCTCCAGCTCTTTAGCCCGGCAGGCATTTATCCTGGTGCTGAAGTGCTTCTCCCAGGCGTAAAACTTGATCACACGAATGCCACATAGGAATTCCGTCATTAGCTGCAGGCCATGAGGAAAAGAACATCAAGAAAACAGTGCCCAGGCAGCCTGGGCTGTGGCTGGGTGTGCAGTCGTCTCTGGCTAAGGGTCAGGCTAGAGATGCCAGGAACCACTTATTGGTAACAAAGACACAAACTTAAATGACAGCTACTGGGAGCTTTGTGCTCATCCATCCCACCAGCTTCTTCAGCCACCAGTGCTGTGTACAACTAAGGAAAAGGCAAAATATTACACTACTTTCCAAGTGAAAGATGAGCAACATGGGTGAATGGATGTGCCAAATTGCCAGCTCCAGCTTGGATACCATTTACTTGTGTTGACTTGACAGTGCCTTGAGATAACACCTGACTCTCAGGCCTGGTCCTGCCCTGACACAGCTAGTCTGCATCCAGAGCCTGGCTGGCTCACTTCCAGAACTCTGGTGTCCCTGCAAGATGCAGTCCTCTCATTTCTACTCTCAGGTCAGCATATGCAGAGCAAGCTGACTGTGTCTCTGCCCAGCATTAAAGAAAACTAACAAGACAGACTTCATTCAGCAAACCCATCTTACAACAGTTGGAGAAAGTACAGCATAATCAGATACAACTAGATGCACCTTCTGTTGGGAAAGCAAGTATTTTTAAAGCTGCCAACATTTCTGACAGGGAGTTGACCTATGTTCCATGCTTCCAAAGCATGAGTGAAACTGCTGTCCCCTCAAATTAGACATACAATGCTAAAAGGTGGGAATCAAATGTCTGACATGGGGTGAGGAGCGAGATGGCACTGCAAATATGCAAAAAGCAGTGGAAAAGATGCCTGAGAGTGCCAAGCCTGGAGTAATATAAAATTACATCCATGATCATTGCCTTTTTCCAGACTGCAAGCCACTTTACCATTGATGGCATCACTGGAGCAACAGGATGGGCGCATATCTAGAGGAAGTCATTGGGAGTCTTACCTTAACTACTACACACAGAAAAGAAAACTTGCAAGGGAACCTAAACCAGCCCAGGGGACAAGACAAGCATTAAAGGTTCATGATATTATGGGTAGTGAAACTGCATCACCCTGAAACACTTTTGACCCAAGTGTGTGTGTGTACCCCTTCTGGCATTTTTCTCAACAGCTGTGATTCAAATCATCTGCCTTGGATCATGACAAGTGGCCAAGAAGCCAATGTTCTCGGACAAACAGGGAAAAAATACAAACTCAGAGAGATGCCCCTCACCTTGACTCGTGTGTCCTTGTGTTTCAGCATCTTCTCACTGTTCATCATGATGCGATTAGCTATGATCTTGTTGATGGGCACAAGCAGCAGTGCCAGGGTCACGCCTCCCAGAAAGGCTATCCCCACTTGCTGGTAGAGGAGGTAGAGGGTAATGGCAAGCTGGACAGGCAGGCTCCACAACTCGTGGAAGCTGAGGCAGAAGTTGACCAACCTACTGGTGTCCGTGCTCATGAAGTTGACAATTTCGCCCACAGTGAAGCGGGCAAGGCTGGTGCTGCTGACACACAGAGCCTTGCGGTAGATGGCGGAGATGACGGCGGCCCGCACCATCAGCGTCATCTTGTTCATCTCGTAGCTGAACTGGTTCCTCAAGAGAGCGCCCAGGAAGGAGCCAGCAAAGAGCCCAAGGGCATACAGCACCCCGTGGCTCAGGGGCTCCTGCCGTGACTCCATGAAATTCACCAGCAAGTTCAGAAGTAGAGGACCCGTAAAATCCAGCAGACTGCCAGACAGCTTGAGAAGTCCGAGGGTGTAGAAACGAAGCCCAAAGGCCGCATGAAGGACTGACAAGAGGTGCACAGCTCCCTGGGCACGGTGTGGGCTGTCTGGAGCATCCCTACTCCCATCACCTGCAGCAATGATTGGGCTGGTAAGAGACACTGTCTCCTCCTCTGCTTGCTGAAGAGCTGCCTTCTTCTGCCAGCAAGAGTAGAACCGGTCACAGACCCTGGCAGCCTGGAGCTGGCGAGGAAGTATGTAAACATCCTGTGGCTGGTTCAGCTTCTGCTGGTAGCCACGCTTCATGAGGGGGTTCATCCAGATGTAAAAGAAGCATGAGAGCCAGCTCTCACCATCTTCTGCCACTCTCTGCTGGTCAGGCACTGGGATCCCTGGCTCTGAGATGGGCTGGTCTTGTTGCCAGGAGCGATTGATGGAGAGGAAGTCTTGCCTGCCAGCAGTGGGTAAGAGGTAGCCGACCACATAGGCAAGCAGAGAGGCCAGCTGCAGACAGAGAATGGCGAACCTGGAGGAGGCACCAGGGTGGCCAGGGGACCAAGCTGTCCCACTCTGGCAGTACCACACCAGCGTGATGATGAAAGAAGGTAGGGGTAAAAGAGTGAGGAGAGCCAGGGCAGCAGGGCCCCTGGTAAAGCCCTGAATGGACCTGCGGAGCATGAGAAGAGCGAAGCCATGCACCAGCCATGTCAGGGCAGCAGTGCCATTGGCCAGCACTTCCAGGTACACAGGGCCTAGCTCCTGCAGGGAAATGGTGGCTGGGATGGTATCAGCAAGGAATAGACCAGCAAGTATGAAGGAGGTAGTGATTCTCCATCCCCAGCTTGGCCTGCAAGGCACACCAGAGCCAGACCTTGAGGAGGAAAAAGCAGTGAAATAAATTATGGTTGAAATTCCACTACCTCTCACTCAGTACTATCCTTTCTTCCTCTCCTCTTTCCCCTGCTTATACATCCACTCTTATTTAACCTTCTAGATGCAACCTCCCAGATTCGTAACTTTTTCTGACTATGGGCATTGCTAAACTACATCAGGTCAATATGGCCTGTTCTTTGGTCAATACCAGAGATTTAGATGCTACCAAAGAATAGCATTTCTTTACAGAACTTTGTCTGCAACGTATGATATTTTGTGGTCAAATTAGGCTCCAATCCTTGAGGATTAACACCAAAAAAAAAGTGTATTTAACCTCTCTAACACAAATTTTGGATGATGAAATTCTCTGTGTCACATCTCTGATCCTTGATTTCCCTGTCTATGGGATATTCTAGAAACATCATTTTTATCACTGTTAGTTTCAGTGATGCTGTGCTTGTAAAATCTATAATCCACTGCCCATCAAAATACTTCATTATCACTTGATTCTTTGTGGACTTTCAGTACCAGTGAATGTTGTCATGTTTATGGATTTCCGAAGAGGGTAAACAGAAAATCAATTTCGGGTTTCTCTGAACTCCTTTTTGCCTTATATACATCTTCTATGCCACCTTGGATTTATATCCTCTCCCAGAATACTCCCAGTTTCCCCAATCCTCATTCACTGAAATAGTTTTTAATTACTTTCTGTGATTTTATACCCACAGTCCCCTCTATTCTTTCTGGATTGCCTTCTGTACACTGTACTCTGAAGTAAGACGGATGCTGACAAATATAATAGCATTATAATATTGTGTCCTTCCCTAATTACATATTCAGCACATCACAGGGGAGATACAATTTCCAGCCTTTCCACCCCACCTCCAGTCCTGCATAATAATCAAAAGCCAGACAAGTTGGTTGTCATACCTCGGAGTGCCAAGGAAGCAGGCACTGACCACTGCAAGGATCACGTGAGGAATCACATTTAATGTCAGCTGGTTAAAGCAATGACCAACGCTGCCATGAACCCACACAGGGAGTGGATCTTCTAGGCTGGTCCCACACAAACTAGCCAGGACGTTCTCCATCCTTTGCTGGTAATTCAGTGTGAGAGACAGGACGCCCTAGGGTAAAGAAAAAGCAGCATGAGGTAAAAACATAAGAACTGTACCCTCAGTCCACGATGGAGTATAATAAGAAATCAACAAAGAGCTAGAAGCAACTTCCTGGGTCATAGTCCAAGCCCGGCTATTGGGCACTTGCTATCATAGAATCTACTTCGTGAAATGATCAAGCTCCATCTTAAAATAAATCATGTTGTTTATTCACTTAAGTCACTCCGGGATTGCAATGCCCTGTGAATTTGAAGCTTTCTTATTTCCAGGCTGATTTTTTTTTTCCCACGGCGAGTTTATCCTCTGTAAGTAGTACAATGAAGTATTTTCCCTTCTATAGATCGGTATGAAAAATATTTTGAGCTGCTTAAACAACAACCTGTTCATTATATCTCCATGTTCACAACATTTCCCACCAGGGTACTCCTTAAGACAGCGTGTAACAAGAAACATTCCCCAGATGGCAGGGGAGGCTGGTGCGCATCCTGAAAAGCAGGCGGTACCTCTAAGCTACACACGACTGCCGAACCAGCCCCCTCTGCGTGCCGCCCCGCGGACTGAGGCGCACCTAGGAAGGCCTCGGCTTTACAAGGACTTCTGCCCGCACCAGCCCGTCCCATCTCCAGGCCGGGGCCGGCTGAGCGCCAGGGGCCGGGCGCCGCACCGAGCTCGGCACGCAGGCGGGGGCACTGCAGCACCGCGGCTCACCCCGGCACAGCGGCCCCCGGCACACGCCTGGGCCGGTGCCAGCGCGGGGCCCTCCCAGC
>VZRL01000939.1:39418-351239 GCA_013397895.1 Origma solitaria | reverse complement strand
AAGTGAGCAGAATAAATGAATTTCCTGTCTTTCTCAGGTGTAAAGTTAAGTTTCAGGAGCTGTAGAGAACCAAATGTAATGTAAATGATTTGTAAATCCCCTGTGGGCTCTGCAGTCTTCTGAATGAAATGAGTGCATGTGCTCAGGGAGGGTACAGTGGTTGGAAGGAGAAGGAAGTGGTGTGGAGGAGAACTGGCACTTCTCTGGTGGGTTAGGAACATTTGGGGGCAGGGTGTGGTGATGTTTGTCCCATTGCTTCATTTTCTCAGGTGAGATTTTAGATTTAACCTGTTCTGTGGTGCTGATGCATGGTTAGAAGTAACATCAGCTATAGTGAAGTTTATTTAACATAAGAGTGAGAAATCACAGAAGTTGACTTCTCTGTTATAGAAACCATAGATGTGAAAAAGAATGGTAAGAATAGACTCCAGAGAAGGTATAAAAGTGACAGATGAGTTAGAATGAGAAGAAGGTAAAGTGAGACCATGTAGAGTTTAATCTTTAAGTGACTTCCTATGTATTTGTAGTGTAAGTATGGAAGAACTACATGTTGTTACATTTCCTTTTTTTTTTTTTTTTGGTCTAATCTGTCTGTACTGGCTGAGCTTTTCTGAGTGATGCCTGTTGTTCAGAAGTTTAAAGTATGTGACAACCAAGTCATCCACTTGCTTTTCCTAAATCATCTAGGTACTGCTTCTGAATTCTAAATTTCTTCACTGCTTGCCGTTTTGGTAGTTTTCAAAAGACACTTGGTGTTTGGTTAAGGACATCACTTGTCAAGTATTTTTCATCATCTATTTCCCCCCCACCTCTCTGAGAGGCTGCCCTGACCCTGACTTTAGATCTAAAAACACTGACTTTATATCTATCACTGGGCTGTAAAGTGATCCTTATTGTGAATCTTCATTGGATTTAATACTGATCATATCACATTCTTATTTAGCATGTGGTACATTCTCATTCTAATAAAAAAAATAAAAAGAAAAAGAAAAAAGAGTGTTTCCTGAAGATGTCTCTTCAAATTTTGAAGTAATTGGATCAAATAATTCTGAATTTAGTTATTCTCAGCTATTTTTACTAGCTACGCAGAGATTTCAGGCAACCACTTTGACACATTATTCTCTGTTATTTGTAGGGCCTTGGGATGGTAGAGAGGTTCATTGATCTATAAAGGAAATAAAATACAAAAGGATGGAAATCAGGGAGGCTTTTAGAGTTTCCTGCAGCAGTGGACTTTCAGGATGCCCGAGCACACTTTCTCAGGGTATGTGTTCACATGCAGATCCATCCTAAAACACCTGTAAGAGCGTGCCCCAAGTTTCTAGGGCAGCCGGTCTCCTGCTCGTGTCTAAGTAGGCATACTGAATGGTGCTGGTCTGTGTCTTCAAGGCCACCTAAGCAGCGTCAGTCTCCTACTTTGACCAATAAGTATTTTTTTGTCTTCCAGAATCTCAGTCTGTTAAAGTGAAAAATAAATCTTTTCCCTCTCCCTGTCTTCCATCTCTCCGGCTTTCAGTATTTTTAAGACATTCTATTACTATCTGAGCTGGCATAAGCTATACAGAGCATCCCACCAATTCTTTCATCTGAGGTTAATACAGAAGATAGACTGTATCACTGCAGAGACGTGGTCTCTGCATTAAGCTGTGTTCTGAAATAGCATTTTTGGCATAATATCAAGAGTAACAGTTGGCTCAAATATGAACAGCTCATCTGACTTCCTATTCAAAGACTGTGCTAGAGTGGAGTCCTCTTGGTTGCTGACAGCAGAATACCGCTATTTATTTCTGTTTCTGTGTATGTGAATAAATACACCAAAAAGTAAATTACCTTACACTAGTTGTAGGTCTCTGAGGCATCATGTGTGTAGCCTGTGGTCTGTTTTCCTTCTCTGAAATTGCAAATTATAGTGATTCATGGATTCTCTGTTGGTGAAGGAATTGGGATGGTCACAGTGGTACCACCTTGTATCCTCCTTCAGGGATGCACTAGCGAGTAGTGGACATTACTGGCTGAAAGCATCCAAACCAATTAAGAAGCATAGAAAACATGCTTCAAAGAATCCTGTAAGGCAAGCCATCATTTTTCTCACACCTGTATTCAGTCCTCAGGTTTTAAATTTGCATCTTAGCTGTTCAGAGTGTATTTGGAATGTCTTGCTCGTTGTAAATATAGTAGGTTTACTGTTCATTTCTTTCCAAAGTGTGATTAAAAATTCCTCTGCTTTGTCACTGCAGTCAGAGTATTTGAATGGTTGGTGACAGCTGCCAGACATGCATCTAAATAATTTTGTATGCACAAAAATCAGCTGTAGGTAGATGGCGAAACACATCTGTTACTCCATCCAATGTGTTCATGCAGCTTGTACTGGTTTAGCAGGCTCTCAGAATATGTGACGCTGGGAATAGACATACCTCTATGTAGGTTGTAACAGCAACGTTTATTTATGAAATTTAATGTAGCTCTTTTTAGATATTTTTCTGCTTTTGGAGGAGGTGGATATGTGTAGTTTGCTGTATTGTAGCTTTGGAAAGATCCCAGTAATACAATGGGTACAGGTGCATGGCAGATTTGCTTTATAAGGTGTGTTGGACTGATAAAGTATCTAATAAGTGCTTTGCAATGATGCAAGGTAAAGTGAAGTCTTGTGTTGGTTTTGCTATAAATATGTATGTGTGAACTATGAAAATACTAAAAAAAAAGACCTTGTCTGTGCATCTCTGTTATTCTTTAGTCTGATGTGAAAAACTGGGGCTGTAATGTATTTGCATTACTTGATTTGTCCCTTCTCAAATCTATGGAGGGATCTTTTTGACTAGAAGGAGGTGATTTTTGAAGATTCATGCCATTATACCTAGTTTATCTCAAATTGATTCACTCACAAATGAGTTTTCTGTCTCATTGATGTCACTTAAGGAGCACGTTTTCTTTCTTGGACGATCTTGCTAGATTTTGAAATATCAATGAATAAAACCAGCAGCTGGTAACTTTTAATGTGGTTTGATTTGTTTCTGCCTTATCTAAAGAAAAGTCCCAGAAAAGTTTTTAGGCATCAAGAAAAAGGCCTTAGTTAAACATATACTTCTAACTGGCGGTATGGGTACGAATTGGTCCAAAAGAAGATCCTGCAAGAGAAGAACCTGGTTATTGTGATGTGACAGTTGCACATCTGCGGCATGTAATAATGCAGGGGCTGGCACAGAAGAGTGATACCATTACATTTATTCTTCCTGGTTTATAGATACCAGAAACTGCTTCTTTTTGGGTATAGGGTTAATGTGATTAGTGACAGTGCTGTTGACATATCTGTTGCTAAAGAAAATGTTGTTAGAATTTGTGGTCCTTGTCCACAGCTGAAGATAAAAACAGGATCTGGTTGCATTTGCCAATGTGAAACTGAATTATATCTTGAATAATTCATACGAAATCTGACCTTGGCATCTTGCTGGGAGAGGCGAGGAAAGGGATTGTAGTCTGAAATATGATAGTAAGGGTTTTTTTAAAACGTTGAGTCTCTCACATTCACAGAAATTAATCCATCCTATCAATTTTTCAAGGCTCTTATTCTTCAGTATGAGTTGAATTCTTCATGTCGCTGTGTTTGCAGGTAACTTCTAGGAGGGATGTACAGCACCATTAAAAATAAGTGTGCCTCTCTACCCTGCCTTTTAAGTACATAAAATGTTGGTTCTGTTTAGTGAGGGAGTTTGGAAACTGATTAGGAAATTTCTTACCCTTGAAGAGGAGTAAGACTTTATTTACTCTCATTCAAGTACTTACATTTATTTTTTGCTTCTCTTACACAGGGATGATATGGCTGATGGTCCAATATTCACTAGAGGCCTCACATGTCCTCGAGGTCTTGAGAGATACCCAGAAGATCAGTCTTTGAGCCCCTTCATTCCGAGGCATGATGAAGACTACCGCAACCGAGATGTTTTCCTTCACCGTTCAGATTACAGTCCACATTATGGCCGTCGGGAGGAGCTTCCTCGTGGATCTGACAGAGATGGTGACAAACTGAGGAGATCCCCCTACCCACTGAGGGCAGAGGAGAGGGGACGAGAAATAAAGCGTCCACGGTATGAAAAGGATGAGAAGGTGCATGGTGTGAGTGGAGAGCATCAGGGTTTCTCATCAGGAGCACGAAACTATCGCAGACGAAGCCGCAGCCGTAGTAGAAGCCTGAGCCCATCATACCTGAATGAAGAATTCCGAGAGCTTGACCGTGCAAGGAGGAAAAGAGAAGAAGAAGAGCGAAGTAGAAACTTGAATCATGATGTTTCAGGCAGTGGTTATGTGATCCCTGGCTTGACTAACACGCTACAGACTTCTGAGCCTCGGTATACATATAGGCCTGAAGAAATCCCACCCATGCCCAAAAAGTCTATTTTGAAGAAACGAGTAGAGATGGAAGTAGAGTCTCCTGTTCAGGTTTGGTCTCTGTGTGTCTGTCTGTGTGCTTCCACTTTCCAAAACAGTTGATTCATGTATAGAATGCTAGTTTGATTTCCAAAGTAGAAAAGCCAAATTTTTGTTTCCCTGTCTTTAAGAGGAGCGGTATTTTTTGCAGGCTTGCACAAGTTAGAATTGCATTAGAAACTTTGAATGGTTATGGTTATGGCATTTAATCAGGAATCATATATATTTAATCTGAGACAGAATAAAATGTCTTTGTGGAAATTCAACCCAGGGTGCAGAGATCTGGGCCAGCTTTTATAGAAAAGCTGACTCTCGTAGTACCACAGGCAGTCAGGATATTGATTGAAGCTCTTCCCGTGTCACAGTGTCTCTTTCTTGTTTCTTTATAGACTTAGAGAGCTGCCTAATGCATCCCCAGTACCTCTGTCTGAAAACATATTTTAAATTTCCTTATTTTTTTCCCTTTGGACTGTAGGCTGGGATCAGCTATACTTAATTTGTACCAAACCTATACCAATTGAGTCGCAAAATGAGAGCAATGGACAGATAAGTGGCTGTGACCACTGTGATAAATTGACTTTTTGTGTTTTAACACATCACTTTTATTTGACTGTTGTGCTAATCAGTGTTGGTTTGACAGTGACATGTTTATCTCAAGAGTGCTCCAATACTGAGGATCTCATTCCATACCTATTACTGGAAATGCTATTTAATATGGCATTAATTATGAATATCTGAAGTGACTGGGAATAACCCCAATGCAGTAATTTTTACCTAAATTAAGGTGTTGAAATCCTATTCGACTATGACAAAACTCAAAGCATATCCAAAATTATGTAACAGGGCTTCAGTTAAAAAATTTCAGGTTTTATGCTTGCAAAAAATCTGTGAAATATAATTGTAGTTTTGCATATCTCTGAGATAAGCATTCATTGTTGGACATGGTATTCCAGAATCATCAGGCAACTTGGTTTTTAATCTCCTGTGTTCTCTTTCAACTGTCTGTTGTCTCTTCTAACTCAGGTCTTCAGCTGTGAACTCAAGGAGAAATGAACATGTTCGTTTGTTTGTTCTATGAGGTTCACAGTTCCTTAGAAGGCCTTCTAGTAAATAGTTTCTTCTCTCTTTCAGCCCGAGGGCTTTTCAAGCAGTCCAGCCCCCAGCAAGGATCTTCCTCTTCTTTCTAGTCAGTCATCTTTGCCCCAGAGCAACAACATGGCTCCTTTTGCCTCTGAAGTGGAAAACTTTCTCAAACGGTTTAATAAAGATTCTCTTGTAGAGTCTGCAAACAAGGAGTTGCATGAAGGTTTGTATGAGTGGAGCCCGCTTTCTGGGCCTCCCAAGGACACTTTAGCGTTTGAAGAGAAGTTTGGAAGCTTCTTAAGTCACAAAGAAAAGGTAGAACCCAAGTCAGAGGCCATTGATCGCCACACTGACTTCCTGCTGCCTCATGAGAGGGCCAGTCAGGATGGCAGTGGTTTCTCCCGAATTCTGGGCATGATGGCTGATTCTGTCAGTGCTCAGGAGAAGAGGAGGCGTAGCTTTCCTGACATTGAGGATGAAGAGAAATTTCTTTATGGTGATGAGGATGAAGAGACCAAAATTGAATCTCTCCCTGTAGAGAAAACCCCAGTGAGTTGTGGCAATGAGATAATAATCCAAAAAATGAGCCCACCTCCTTCTCCTGCTCCAGCTGTCAAGATGGATCCTTTAGAAGAGCCAAATGCAGAGTACGCGAAGATCCACGATTTACTCAAAACCATTGGACTTGACATTGGTGTTGCTGAAATTGGAAAACTGGCTGTTCGTACCCAGGAACGCCTTCATGGCAAAAAGCTGGCATCTCGTTCTCCAGATCGTCGCTCTTCAGACACTCGCAGACTGGATGCTTGGGACCTGCGCCGCAGCCGGAGTGACACTCGTTCTCCCGAGTCAGGCCAGCAGCGTTCAGCGTCACCTCCGGGCTCTTTCCAGCAGTCTAAAGATGTGTCCTCTCTTCAGAAGTCAGAATATACTAAGAACAAGCCAGTGGGACAGGAGATACCTCCACATGCACCAGAACAGCCTCTTCCTTCTGTCTCTCTCATTCCCTCAATTCCACCAACTCCTCCTAGTTTGCCACCAACACCTACTTCTGTTTCCCAATACCAGATTCCTAGCTATTCCCACTACAGTCCTGCTCAAATGGCCCAAAACTATCCACCTCCCACAATGGCTGCGCCAGGATATGATGCATATGGGCACTATATGGCATATGCAGCCCCCGGCTGGCCCATGTACCCCACTGCCCAGCAGCCTAATCCTACGCTACCAGAAGCTCATGGTCTTCTTACTATGGCCATGTCAGCAAACCCCACACGTCCCAATCTCCGGGTGATTGAGACAGTCTCTCTGGGAAAGGATGTCCCTGATGTAAAAAGAGATGGTTCTGTGCTCGTTCAAGTCCCTACCACTCCTTCTCATTCCAAAGCACCCCTTCGTCTGTCTTCACACCCTCTCAAAAATACCACAGAAAGGATGTCGGATGAAAAGAATCGGGCAGCTCAAAAGCAGAAGGTATGTTAGTTTTTCTGATACTTCAGAATGTGTTGGATTGCATGACTGGTGGGGTGGAAGCTTTTTCTCTTCAGGTGCACCTTCTACTTTTTTTTTCTGAGGTGCTCCAGTTTAAAAATAGCTTAACCTACTTTACTTTCGTTAAAGATTTATAAGCATTTGTCTGTATTAATTGGTGACACTTTTAAAAAATGCATTTTAAATCCCCCAAAGTTGTATGCCATAGGCTGTGGCAGAACAGATGAAATCAAAAACAAAGTTGAAGTTCTTTGGACCAGGCAAAATCTTACAGAGAAAACACGTGGTGGCCGCAGCTTGGCTTTATTCCACTGAGCTTTAGATACTGAAATACCTGAAGATATCTGGAGATACGTAAATACCTGAAGGGACAGTGTAAAGAAAACAAAATGGCTTTTTTCACTATGTCCAGTGGCAGAACAAGAGGTGGTAGGTACAAACTGGAACACAGGAAGCTCCGTCTGAGCATGCTACATTGTACAATAATACCATGGTTATACCTGTTTTAGACATTCTTAAATACATACTAAAGGATATCATCGTTCACCATTGCATACAGTCTTCCCTCTACATTTATATTAATTATCTCTTATGAAAATCACAAAATGAGAAGAATTTAAGGGAAATTCTACTTGGAGGCTCTGACACCAGCTCAGGTTATGTACAATAATTAGAGAGTAGTGGGGAAGAATGTATTTTAAAATAGGAAACTGTAATTACACAACTGTTAAAGAACTGGAAGAATCCCAAAAGTTGTTTGAGTTTTCAAACTGATGTCCACTTCGTCTTTGTTATTAAAATAAGGACATAGAATTATATGGGTTGGAGGGGACAATTAAAGATCATCTAGTTTCAACCCCACTGCCATGGACAGTGACACTTTCCACTAGATGAGGTTGCTCAAAGCCCCATCCAACCTGGTCTTGAACGTTTCCAGGCTTGGAGAGTCCACAATCTCTATGGGCAACCTGTTCCATTGTTTCACCATCCTCATTTTTAAAAAATTCGTCCTTATATCTAGTTTAAATCTACCGTCTTTTAGTTTGAAACTGTTGCTACTTTTCCTGTCACTACAGACCTTGGTAAAGTATCTGTCCCCGTATTTCTTCCAAATCCGCTTTATATATTGAGACTGCAATAAGGTCTTCTCAGAGCCTTTTCCTCACTTGCATTAAGTGCTACATCAGCAAATAAATGAGCTTTCACTGCTTGCAGGAATAAAAATTTCTTTAGCTGAAATTTTGTTCTTAATGAAATTTAGTACTTTCGGAAGAGCTCCCTTGGCTAAAGGTGTGTGGTTTTCTCCTGCCCTGATATACCCTGGTAGCTCATCTGTGCATCTTGGTAGAACTTCTAAGGCTTTATTTGCACTGCAGGCATCTTTGGCTTGGGCTTAGTGTGCTGGGATTTTTTCTGGGATGGCTTGGAGTGTAAGAACTTGCATGCTCCAGTTGATGCCCCCATGCTGCAGAAAACTCAAAAGGAGAGAATGGTACTTTGGTGATTAAAAAAACAGCACACAAAACCAAAATATAATTTAAAAAACTCTTATGGTTTTTTTAAGATGTGGCTTAAGTGTGTTGGTAGAACTACTTCCAGGACTTACTTCAGGAAGGATTCAGGGATCCTGCCAACATTTACATTGCCATAGTAGAAGTGATTGTCTAGAGAAGTCAGTCACTTTTTGTTCATTAAGGGAGGAGTCCGTAGTAAGTTTTAAGAGCTTCAGGAAGGTAAAAAAAATTGGGATTTGTCTCTTGAAAAATGAAGCTGGAAATGAAATTGAAAGAGCTTTTCAGGTTTCATTTTAGCATATTGCTTTGTTTCCTTCTGTGAGAATCAGTGAAAATCAGTAAAAAGCAGATTTGTGAGCTCCTCATGCCACAGTTTACATTATTGAAAAAGAAACAAATTTCATCCTGGTGTTTAGTTTCAGATTGAAGCAGAAACCTAAGAGCTAAAATGGGCCAGAGTCAAAGCAGGAGGCAAGGTGAAGGGCTGTGAAGGCTGATGTAATGCACTAGCTGTAGAGATACTACGTGAGTTTTGAATAGTCATTTAGCATTGATCTTGATTAACCCTGTAGAAGAAGGTCAGCTGAGCCCAAGTGCCTTGGGAAGTGGTGCCACAAACAGAGCAGTTTAGAGGAATACACTGCCAAAATGAAAAAAAAAATTGCCTACATGCAGGGTTGGAGCATGACCGCACAATACAGTTACCTTCAGATACAGAGGAAGAGGTGTATTTATTGTGTTAAAATACTCAAGAACATTTTGGGAATAGTCAGCAGTGTTCTGTGTCTGGCAAGCTGAGGTCTTCCTGTCATTCTTGCAAGACTGTTTAACTTGTGTTGGGAAGAGAAGAAAATCCAGACAACTTCCAATTTATTTAGGTGATAGAAGAGAGAGAAAAACTGAAGAATGATAGAGAAGCACGACAGAAGAAGCTTTACTATCTCAAGACTGAATTGGACAGGCTTCGTAAACAGCAAGGTAAAGTGCATTAAACCCCCGCCAGCCCCTGCTTATTTTCTTTCCCCCATTGGGATGTGTCCCAAGTCCTGGTACCTAGTAGGAGAAGGGAGGACCAAAATAATAATAGTCCATAACAGTGTTTTCATACTCCTGGCAATGCAAAACTCTTGGGAAAGCAGTGACCTAGTTACTATATTAAGATCAATTGCATCAAAATTTGGCTGTTACACTGAAGCAAACAGTTGCACTTGCATCTTCTTTGGCAGCTTGATAAGGTAAAGGAATTGCACTTTATACATTTTAGTGCTTCTTCAGAAGAAGTGAGAAATAATAACTGAAGATGTTATTGTGCCTTTCAATTTTTCATGAATCTTATCTGGAGATGGATAAGTCCTCTCTCAAGAGAGCTAATTTTTTATGTCTTTAAAACTTGTTTGGTCCACGTAAATACTTAATTCCCTCACCTTTGGAAAATGATACTTTCAGGTTAGAATATGCAATTTAACTTTTGCTTGTTTGGTCACACAGGGACATAGTGATTATTAAACTGATACTCTGGACGATTATGGTGTCTCTCTTAGGGTGTGTACTATAACAGTCCTTATAGAGACACATCATGCAGGTTCAGCTGTACCTGAGAGTCATTTGCATCTTTACAACTTTGTAGTCAAGATTTAGCCATAATACTTTATGGCTATTTTACTTGTTGTTGGAATTACTGTACAGATCTAAAGCCAATTTTCCTGTTGCCTTTCTGACTCTTCTGCTTCCTTGATTGGCTCAGGAGAAATGTTGAGGAAAAAACGTCGTGAGAAGGATGGACACAAAGACCCCTTGTTGGTGGAGGTGAACAGACTACAAGAGAATATTATGAAGGAGATTGCAGAGCTGCATAAAGAATCTGATGCGGCTGACAAGAAGCAGTCTGAGCTTGACAAAGTAGCACAAATCCTGGGGATTAACATATTTGAAAAACCCCGGAAACCATCTGTGGAAACTAAAGATTCCTCGGAAAAGAACAGCAAGTCAGAAAATGCAAAATGTGTAGAGAAAACATCTTCCTCCAACAAGGTAAAGTCTTATGGTTTGTGTACTGATGATTTTCCCACTAAGAGAAGAGGGCACTGGGGAGACAGCTGGTCTCAAACATTTGCTAAAGGATTATTTGATGTCATTTGTTACCACATCTCATACACTGGCTTTGATGGTGCATGCAGGTGAGAGTCAATGTATCAGTGTATATAATGTCCGTCAGGTTTTGTGCAGTTCAGCACCACTTACTGTTTTTTATCTTGCTTTTGCTGAGGTGTTGGCTAGATTGAAGAGTATCGTGAGTGTTCATAGCTGTTTGGTCTCAATACCATACCAGGACAGACTTTTTCTCTACAAAATTTCTGGCATGGCCTTTCAGGGAGGAATGTTTGTAGCAGCAAAGCTCTCTGCAAGTTGGGAGCATGTTGGTCTTCTCACTGGGTAATGATAGTAACAAATCACAAGACTTGTATATGATTGTCAGCTTAACACGATTTTTATGTACATGCTACGTGTTCTCTCTTAAGAAATGTCAGTATGCATCAGTATGGTCTCTCTGACATGGTCTGTACTACTCTGTGCTGGACGTACCAAAACAGGCTTACTGCATCCCAGAAGATAGTTTTCACTTTGAAAGTACTATGGATACTACCATCTGAAAGGTTATGCGTGTATTCAGGAAATCAACTATCCCGCCTTTCAGATGTTTATTCAAATATGTAACGGAGATAGCTAACGGGAAATTGTAGATGAATTTTGTGTAGATCTTACCCTATATATTTTTTGCAGTGAGGAAAATGTTAGTAGGGTAAGAATAGGAACAACTGAGAGGGCACCTCGTCAGTGTGTCTGAAGGGAGGTGTCAAGAGGATGGAGCCAGATTCTTCACGGTTGTTCTGAGCAATAGGACAGGAGGCAATGGGCAGAAACTGATGGACCGGAAGTTCCACCTGAACATGAGGAAGAACTTCTTTACTGTGTGGGTGACTGAGCACTGGAACAGATTTCCTGGAGAGGTTGTGGAGTCTTCATCACTGGAGATATTCCAGAACCATCTGGACACAATCCCGTGCCATGTGCTCTGGGATGACCGTGCTTGAGCAGGGAGGTTGGACCAGATGAACCCACTGTAGTCTCTTCCAACCATGTGCATTTTGTGATTCTGTATTTCCTACAAGGTCACACAAATCTGTTTATCCTGTAAACTTACACTTTATCGTGGTCAGAGAACACATTAGGTATCTTTTAAATTAAAGGCTTGCTTTTGTTTTTGTTTTTTGGTTGTTTCTTGAAATGTTTCTGAAGTTTACTGTTCACTTACCTTTACAAATCATTTGCTTCAGTCACCACTTCATAAAACTAAAGTAGGCAACAATGTTTGTTAAGTCCTACATTGCATTAAGTTATATTGCTTTCTTTTCTTGAGATATGGCATGTGTGAATATACTTTTCATTATTTTAATTTGCATTGTCTGTGTCATCCAAACGCATAATGACTTGATCTCCTTTTCATAGTTCTTTATTTTAACATGGAAAATTGTGAGTTCTGGACAGGAATATTTAATATTTTCATAAATATGTGGGCACATAAGACATGGCCTTCAGCCTCTAAGATTCACCTTGGAATTCTGATTGTTAACTTTTCTTTAATGAAAAGAAAGATGGTGCAGGCCTTTCAACACTGAGATTGGTTGACTCTGCCAACCTGAGGGCAAAAAACTATGCCTTTCTGCTTATTTGCAAGGTACCTGTGGTCCCTTGCTGCTGAACTTGTGTCTGTGTGTTGTAGTTACACAGTTAATGCAGAGGTGAAGCCAGTGTTACTGTGCTAAACAGGCAGCGCAGCCTGTCTGGGCTCTAAATAGTAGCAAATTACAAAGGCATCTTTAGCTGGGGTAAAGCACAAACTGGAGTTAAGAGTGGGCGGTCACCTGTCTATCTGAGAAGCATTGTCTTTTTAAAGTTCAGATTGAGATAGTATTTTTGTAGGTGTATGTCTATAAATAACATAAACATTGATGCTTCTTTGACACATGAATATCCTTCCATGCACCTCCTGCAGATCATAAGTTGATCTCATTCTTTAAGAGAATGTCAGCTTTGCTGTGTTCTTACAGATAGAATACATGCAAATATTCACTGGGTCTCTTATTCTGCTTCCAAGAAATAGATAGTTTTGGGATATGGCTATCTGTGGGGTGCCTTGTGGCCTGGCTGTCTCTTCATTCTTTGATTTACAATGCATCTGGTGTGGGGTGATGTTAAGGAATTTAAGGTAAAGCAGATGTTATTTAACAATTTTGAATCTGCTTAAGTAAATTTGTTCAGTGCTGGTAGTGAATAACTTGGAAATCATACAACTAAATTGAGTCTGCTAAGTTAAAATGCTCTTCTTTCCAGACTGCCATGCAAAATAATAACAAGATGGACTTCAAGCCATTGAAAATATAACTCAAAACTCAAAGTACATGTACTACTATCATAATCTAAATTACCAGGGCTCATTCATGATATATTTTGGATAATACTTGTTTTGCTACAGGTGTTAGTTTAGTACTAATTTTGGATAGAGTCCTGAAATGTCTGTATATCACTATATGGTGTCTTTCTGTGCAGATCAGTGTAAGTGCAAACATCACATGTTCAAATCACAAGATTGTTCACCTTATGTGTTTAGGTAATTAACAAAGCACCATCTTTTTATTAAGCAACGAGTTTTCTGGAGAATTCAGGAGCACTCAAATAATCTGATAAAACTGATTGAGTTAAATACTTCTAGTCAACTGATTTTTACTTCCTTTTCCATTCTGCTTTCATCCAAGCTACTTTTACAGTAAATTCTCTATGCCTCTAGGGGAACCATTTTAGTCTTTGGGGCACTGTTTGGCTAGTATGGTAAATTGGAGCTGTTCAGATTGTTATATTGGAACCAATAAAGTGGGAAGGGTGCATGCCACAGGGAATTTTTTCATTTGGTTCCTTGGTTACCTACAACCATCCAGCCATTACCTCTGGGAGCCTTGTTGGAAACTCTTCACTGCAGCTATGCAGCATCTTAGTCGGCAATACCAGCTCTCTGAAACAGTGGAATTAACCTGGGCGCTGAAAAGCAGGTGATATTTTTTTTTTTTCAGTGTGTATGGCTTCTGCTGGAGGCAGGTTCTGAGTTCTAGAGCATTGTGTCTGTCCTGCCTTGTCTTAGAGAAGTGTTTCCTTTTGTTCAATTTAGGAATCAAAAACTACTAACGAAAAATCGAGAGGTAGAAGCCCGAAGCCAGCAGAATCCTCTTCACAGTGCTCCAAACATCCTTTCCAGTTGGCCAATATTTATGAATATTATGATGCAGGGAACCACTGGTGCAAAGACTGCAATACCATCTGCGGGACCATGTTTGACTTTTTCACACACATGCATAATAAGAAACACAGACAGGTATGTTGCAGGCTTCCTTCACTAAGTGCATTTCATATTGCTATGAATATTAACACTAAAACATACATCGCAGAACTACATTTTACAAGAGAACCTGAAGTAATAATGAACCCAATAAGTAGCTTATCAAATTCTTTTCCCCTAATATTGGACTTGAGCAGTTGTATAGCTACCGGTGTGTTCCAAATAGTGTAAATGGGGCCTGTGTTCAGTTTGCTCAGGTTTGCCACTTGTGCTTCATATGTTTACCTGTTCCTTGTGATCATTTACATGTTACACTTTTCACAGGTTATTTTGTCATTGTAAATTGCAAATTGGGAGGGGAAAGAGGCAAATTAGTTCTTGTAAATACTTGCACGTTGATATTAATATTCAGTGTTCTAAAAGGATATTAAAAAGGAAAAAGACAAGTGTACTTGCCTTGCTAGTGTAATATATGAGCCTATATACCTCTGTCACTATGCAAATAGACCCTGGATCCTTACAACAGACCTTGGGCTTCGAAGACCCAGAGTGAGACCAAACAAGACTCCATAAAACGCATTGATAAGATAACGGTTCCTGCCAAAGGTATGTTAATTTTTATTAACTTCAGTATCATCTCTCTTTTCCCTCCAGCAGGTTCCATTTGCTCAGAGAAAGGAATGTTCAAAACTTTACCTTGGTATAGGGAGTACATATAGATACTTTTTATTAGGTAAAAGGCAAATTATTTAATTTCTTGGTTGGTCTTGTGGAAAAGGTCATGGGGCAAGAGTGTAGGAAAAGGGTGTGGTTTCTTCTATTTAGAGATTAGTTTTTTTATTTTGAATACCAGGTGACTTTTTCTTTCTTCACTTATTCTTTCTTCACTTCAGTGTCATTCTGAAGTAATTTTGCCAACATATTAGAATTCAGAGCATGATCACAAGAGTTGGCAGTGTTTGGGCAGATCTTGCACAGTATTCCACACTGTCTTGTAGCAGACCTTTCCATTCAGTACATTTTTAGCAGAGGTCTCCCTGAAAAATAACTGATGAGTACTTGTGCAGATATAGAGAATCTGAGACAGACATAGGAAAGGAGTTGTAAATTATTTGAAAATCAATATAGGATTTAAAATCTGAATGTCTAAATAGGCCTGCCAGTGGTCAGCTCATTTTGTTAATCTGTTATGTATTTCTAGTAGTGCCCACTAAAGAATCTGCAGTGTCTTAGATAACTGCAGCTGATTCTGTAGGCACAAGGATGCAGTCTTGCTGAACTTAAAAGAAATTATTTGTGCTCTCTTTATAAACCAGGAGTTTAGTATTTGAACAGACTATACCAGAAAGATGAAAAATAGATCAAGACTAGGAAATGTTAACCTACTTGAATACTGGATTACATTAATACAATAGAGAGCATTTAAATAATTTCTTGAACCATAGTAATCAAACTTCTTCACTTTACATGTTTGTTCCTGGTAGTGGTGATTCCTATACTGCAACTGTAAGGAGAACAGCATTAACTGTTAACATGGAAATTAAAATAACAGCATTAAAAGGAACATTACTGGAGGTTTTGCTGTTGTTCATTGACCAACTTTGTTAAGAGCTTGGCATTTATTAAGTTTTGTTTCTCTGATAATTTTCTTTGGCCTTTTCAGGCTCTGAGTTTCTGATTCCCATCACTGGATATTATTGCCAGCTCTGTCATGAATTTTTTGGAGATCAAATCTCAGCAGAGCAGCATGTGAAAAGTCATCCCCACAATGAGAAATATAAGGTTGGTAACTGGTGTAGTAGGAAAGAGACATTCCCGATGTTAGCTTCCACTTGTTCTATCTTCCTTTCCTGAAGAATAACATTTAACTCCTTGGAGTATATGTATTTGGTTATCTTCACTGCATTCTAAACTAAATAAGCAGAGCTTCCCACTACATCAGTACATAGAGACTGATATTTTATCTGCGTGAGGCTGAAACAGTGTCTACTGTAAAGTGACAGCACTGCAGCAAGCAGTTTGTAGTAGCTCAGTTTCTTCATAGGAAAAAGTTCTCTGTTCTCTTAGCGTTGAGATGGCACTTACTGAACAAGTCAAAACTGTAAGACAGCTGCATTTATTTATTTATTTTTCATGGAAACAATGGCTAAAATGTTGCTGTTTATTTCCACAGAAATACATAGATGAAAACCCACTCTATGAAGAGAGGAGAAATCTAGACCGTCAAGCTGGATTGGCTGTCGTTCTGGAAACGGAGCGCAGGAGACAAAACGAGCTGAAACGGAAACTGGTAGAGAAACAGAAAGAAGAGAAGGATGAGAAAGCCCCAAAAATAATAAAGAAGGAGGAAGTAAAGAGCATCCCGGAGTCAGGAGAAGGGAGTAATGAAACTCAAGGCAAAATAGATTCTTCTGGACGAAAACCAAGTATCATGGTAAAGCTGAAAAAGGAAGAGAAGACAGAGGAGAAGAAAGAAGAAAAGAAAGAGGAGTCTAAAAAGGAATCACCAAGCCAGACCTCCTTTGGGAAATTCAGCTGGAAAAAGACTGAGAGAGAGGATAAAACCCCAGGAGCTGTTCCAAAGGAAGAGAATACCGAAGGAAACAAAGAGGAGAACAAGTGTCAGTCTGTGAAATCCCATATTAAGCCCATTGAAATCAAGCTGTCTGGGAAAACTGTTATTCCTCACACTAGCCCATGGATACCAGTTGTTTCCACACCGACACCAGCAAAAATTCTCCCCAATCTACCAGTCCCCACCATGATTTTCAGGAAGACTAATACTGCAACAGTTAGTAAACCACCACCTTTGAACACCTTTTTGTCCATAAAATCCTCTGGAGCTACCACCAAACCCCTGCCAGTGGTAAAAGAAACAAATGCAGATCTTCTGTTGCCTCCAGATATCATCTCAAAAGCTTTTGGAGGTGAAGAAGTAATTTTAAAAGGGGCAGAGGAGGATTTGAAAGCAGCAGAAAAAAATGAATCTTCTCAGACTGCAGATAGACTACCTCCACCCCGTCCTCCACCAGCAGTGCAGCTGGCACCTCTTATCCCTGCTGATGAAGTAGCTCCAGGTGTGTCTGAAAGTGAACAGACTATGTTGGCAATGCCAGTGAGACCACCACCACCTTCAACTGCTTTCAGTGAACAAGCAAAAAAAATAGAGAAACGAAATTCTTGCTTGGCCACAGCCAATGCTAAAGATCTCTATGATATTTTCTACAGTAGTGGTGGAAAGGGTTCAGCTGACAGCAAGCTTGCAAGTTCTGTGCTTCCAAATGGAGAAAACTCTAACCTAACAAAACCTGCAGACTTAACTGCAAACCACAGAATAAATAGTAGCTTATCCTTGTTGAAGGAGGATTCTGAGAATGTGGATTTCTCACCGTATAATAGTCAAGTAATAGGGAGTTTAGTTCCTGATGAAAATCAGGCTGAAATGAACAAGAAATCACCTCAGCCTCACCTATCAGAAATGTCAGTCACAGAACTACCAGAAAAAAGCCCTGTTTCTGGTATCCAGATGCCTGCAGAAATTGGACTTGTTGATACAGGAGGTAGGGAGCAGGCAGGCAGTGTGGAATTCTGTGATCTACAGAAAACTGAGGTCCAAGAGAAGGTTGGACAGGAAGATGAAAATAAAACTCCAGTTACAAACACAAATATTCCTGGTACCTTGGAGAAAGACTCAAAGGGGAAAGACTGGGAAATAAAAGCAGTAAAACCTAAGCATAGCATACACCCAAAGACTTTGTTACCTGAAACACAGAATGAAATTCAAAGTTTGGGAAATTCCAATTTGGTAGAGGAAAAGTTAAATGATAACTGTAGAACTCACTCAGAAACTGATAGTCCGGACTTGCTCTGGGGCACTTCCAGAACTAGTAATGGAAAAGAACAGATAGTCACAACCCATTCTTGTTCTGAAAGTGGTTGGGATCTATCTAATACTCCAAATGCAGAAATAAAATCTGGTCCTAATGAGGTTAATGCTTCAGAGTTGTCAGAGGGACAGACAGAAACTAGAAGCACTCTGTTAGAAGCTCAAGGAAAAGTTCAGCCTAAACCTTCAGGCCATACAGTATTAGATAACCAAACCCAGAGGCAGGGAGTTGAACGGTTGGTTAATACCTGCTCGAACGTTGTTGAACTCAGATCCAGTCTAGAGTTAGTAGCTGAAAATGAAAAAAAATCCTTAGGCCACACTGGATCTGATGCAAAATTAGATAATTTTCTTACCAAGAGACCATCAGAAGATGTGAAAAACATGAAGACTCCCTCCCAGAAAGCAGAGCTTGAGTTGAAAAGTACTGATTTCAGTTTGGGAGACAATAAGGTAAAACATGAATGTTTCAGCATCCTTTCAGCAGGACTTTTAAATGAGAACACTGAAGTCACAAAACGAGAAACTATTGGGTCCATTAGGCTGGAGTCCAGTAAACTTAAGAAACTGGGCATTGAAAAAACAGTGAATGAAACAGAGATTACTGATTTTGCTACATTGACTTCTAGTAGTTGTGAAGATAAAATTTGCACACGGATTTCTCAAAAACCTATGCTGCAGCCTGGATCACAGACCTCAAATAGTGATACTACAGAAGTGGTCATGCCAGTTCTAGAAATGCAGGGCATTTCTCCCACATCTGAGATGCTTCTGCAAGTGGAGGAGAGCAAAGGCAGCACTGTTGCAATGCCATCACTGAGTTGTGACGGGGGCAGCACAGAAAGTCAGGCTTCTGGGTGCATGGAAACTTTAATTCCTGGGCTCAAAGAAACACATGGGAAGGTGGGTGGCTCAGGAGGCAAGGGAGTATGCACCACCCAGAGCAAAAAGACTGAACAAACAGAAGCTGCTGACGGTAGTTTGGAAGCTACAACAAATTCAGGCATTGCGGAAAGCATAGCAGAAAGCCCAGTGGGTTGAAGTAAACCCAGCCAGTCCCAATATTTGAGGAGCCAGAGCTGGGATTATGTAAATGTTTTTTGTTTGTTTTTCTTCTTGTTCCAGCTGAGAGTTTTGGGTGTATTTTGCATTCTGTGGTAGGACTTGACTAAAGTGAAACGCAAATCATCAGAAGGCAGTCTCATACTTTATTCTGTACATAATTAATTGTGTAAAATGTTTTTTCATGTGAATTTTTTTGCCAATTTCTTTTCTACACTCTGCTATTAAAATGGAAACTCGTTTATAATGTGTGCGTCTTCTTTATTTTGGGGGCTTTTATTCTTTGACCATTCCTGGGTGATTTCCAGTTCACCCAGTTTGTGTCAGTAGCACCATGAGTAGCCCAGCTGCTGAGACAAGATCACAAACAGCAATTTAGAACTTGAGGAAGTGGAGACTTGCAGAAGAACTAAAACTGAAAATTTCTTTGAACTGTAATGCATGGATTTGTTTACTTTTGTTGTTTGAAATGCAAGAATGTGTTTTGAGTTGATTTTGTTTATCTGTCTCTGTGATTTGTAATTACCATTGTATTACATCTGTACTTAAGGTGTTTCACTGTATTGTAAAAGCACATGTATGGATGCCACATCACTAAGCAAGGGGAGAAAATCTGTCCGACTGGCTTTTGGAGAAGAAAACTAATCGGTAAGGCTCTGTGGCCTGACACCTGGACCAGACATATTGAGGTCACTTAGGTGATTTGAAATGGGCTTTCTTTCATTTTATTGTGATCCAGTAACTATTTGTGTTAAATCATTTAGCAGCTGACCAGCTCTGAAGAAGCAGAAGATCAGAACCCTGGTGTCAGGACTTGGACTCGTCTCATGTGATACAGACACATGCATGCCTACCCTGAATGGTCCTTGAACTATCAAAAGCTCTAGTGTGATGGTTCTCATTTGTATAGCTTGTTAAAGACTACAGTATTAAATGTGTTTGCTTCGATAAATATAACATTTTTATTTGTAAATTGTTTAAAAAATAAACATATGAAGGTCAACAAGGCTTTCTTCTTGAGTTTTTTTTTTTTCCTTAACAAAATGAAAGTGTTTTATTTCAATTAGTTTCTAACTCCTGTAGTAGTTGATAAAATTGAGGAACTCTAGAGGATGAAGATACTCAACAGTTAGCCTGCTCAGTAAAAAACAATTTATTCCCAACTGAAGTCAATGGAAGAACTACTGTCAACATCATCAGTGGAAGTTTGTTTGAAGTCCTGAACCCGGTGTAAAACCAGAGGTGGGGCATCAGGGGGGGACCCCAGCAGAGCTTGAATTTCTGTAATCACTACCTGCACATGGACCTCTGCAGAGGGCAAAATCACCATTTTTCTTCGTTTTCCATGACTGTGTGTGAAGAAGGTACGAAATGTTTCTCAGAGTCATTTTGGTGGTTTTCCCACTAGAAATACAAGAACTGTCTAAGTTGAATTTGGAAATGTAGTATAAATGGTCAAGTCAACAGTAAAAAAAGTAATTAAGAAGCAAAGAGTGTTCTGGGAAGGGCTTTTTGAGCTGGTTTTATGATGTTAAGCAGTTACTGCATTGAATATAGGAAATCTTTGTCAGTGTCATTGCCCTACTTTCATCAGATAGCTGATTTGCTGTCAAAACCAAAGAAAGCAAGGTTTGACATGCTTTGATAGTTTTAAAATGAAGTTGGGCAATGAGTAGAGATTGCTTAAATCATGGTTTATAAAGTCCTTTGTAGTTTCTTCTTGGTTTTCTTCTGTATTTTTTTATTATATATCTGAGTTTATTTGTTTACATTTGACAGATAAATTCTCCTCCCCTCCCCCCCCATTTTCTTTCCAATTTTTTCCGTGAAGTGCCTGGTCTCTTGTAAATCCACCGAGGAAGAGGGGAATTGATTTTCTTACCTGCCTTGTATTGAGAGATATAAGTGCAGGGAAAGGAAATACTAAAGGGAAGGCTGAATTTTTCTAGAGTTCTGCATTTTAGATGGTGCTGTTTTGAAATACACACATGTTTTCTGGTTAGTTTTCATTTTGCAGATTGGTTTTCATGAAGATCTCAGTGCATGCAGCAGCAAGCGGAGTTATCTGGACAATCTTCTTCAGACAGTCTTATTCAATGCTCTGTGATCTGTGTGGGACTTAATTAACTTTATTTTTGGGAAAGGAAAATATAATTCCATTATCCTTGTTCTGTGCTCTGCTGCAATTGCTTCTACAAATAGTAGTCATGGTCAGTGTTGAACCTGAGTGGCCATGAATGGAGAGGAGCTAGTACCAAGGGCAAGCAAGAACTTTGCAAAGGAGAAATTGGGAGTTGTTGCCCCATATTTGTCTAAAGCTTTCCAGAATCTGAACTTTCCAATGGTATATAAATTAAATACTACTTCTCTTCATGCCCTTTATTCTATCTTTGAAGGAGGTAGGGCTTTTCTTTCCTGCAAGGAAGATTAACTTGGTTTTTTTTGGGGAAGGAGTAAAAGATACTCCTTGAACCTCTGTAATGGACAAGAACATAATGGGTGGTGTACGTGATGACATCTGGGCAGATTGACAGACAAGAGGCATTAACACTGTAATTTCTTGAAATGGCATATATTTTTATTTATGTATTTTTTCTTCTTTTTTTTTTTTTCCCTTTCCTGTGGTTTCCAGAGGCTTGCAGTAAATGATTTTCCACTGTACTGGTTCCCTGTGCTGGCAGAGCTGTAGCATAGTGCACTGACTGGGAAGCCTAATTTCTAGGCTGGCCTTGGACTCTTCCAGATCCTCAGGAGGAGGGGTGAGTTAATGGGGATTTATTTACTTGTCTGTTTGAATGGTGCAATACAAGATTGCCTCTCCTTTCTGACTTCATTCTCTAAAAACTGCATAAAGCATGAGAATTTGTCTTCGTTTTAGAAAGCTTCTGATAGGAAGAAAACAAACATAGTTTGAATGTTTTTATCTTCATACGACTTCAAACCAGGCACAAATACCTAGTAAATTCAAAGAACAATGGATTAACTCTAAGTCTTAATTTGATGCTGTAGCCTTTAGTTTGTCATGATGGAGGCTGGCACAAAGGCCTTTCTCCTGGATGAAGTTTGTTGCAAAACCAAGCTTTATTAAGAAGCAGTGGGAGAAGAGACATGGAAAAGCTGCTGTCATCTGGTCAATCTGTTTAAAGGCCATGTGGGTTTTTAATGCTTCTTCCACTCTCTTTGAATGTACATTTGGAAAGGAGAAGAAGCCTTCAAATGTTTACAAAAGTAATGTTTTAGGCAAAATACAGTAATTTTTACTGGGAAAGTCTTTTGGAGGGTAAATCTTACATCTAGCTTGCTGGAATCTTGTCTTTGACTAAGTTTTAATTAAGCAGCAGATAGGCTTTGGTGGGATTGTTTGTTAGTTTTAGAATTTTAAATGGTGTGTGAACAGGGAAGAAAGGTAGCAACCATCATTCTGTTAGTAAATTTTTTCCAAATGCATTTGTGCTCTAAACAGTAGGTTAAGATATAAGGTCTCTGCCAATTGCCAGATATTTTCCAGAATCATCCTCCCTGGAAGTGTTCAAAAGATGTGTGGATGTGGCATTTGAGGACATTGGGTTAGTGGTGAACATAATGGTGCTGGGTTAACACGATTGGACTCAATGATCTTAGAAGTCCTTTCCAATTTTAGTGATTATATGATTCCTTAATTCTTGCCAACGGTGGAAATAAATGCCCGGTTCTTATCTAAGAGAAGCTTCACAAAGAACTTAAATTTTCTTATGGAAACAGTAGGAAAAGTGGGTAAAGGTCAATTATTTTTTTATCCTGGTAAACCCCAAACAGTTTTCAGAAATAGCTGCTGAAAGTAAGTGATGATAGCAGAAGGTTTCTTTTTAAAAACAAACCCACAACCATCCACCAAACCAGTGCATCCCAAAGCAGGACAAAACTGGTATTTCTTTAGTGCAGGGGCAAGAGAAATCACCTGAGACCGTTTTTCATGTGGTGCTTGATGTAATACTGTGTTGGTTTATTATTCTCAGAACATTACAAAAGGTTAAAGGGAGCAAAATCATTTTCCGAGACAGAACTCGGTCCTTTTCTGCCTGCCGCACGGTTATGTGCAAACAGCCTACGTGCCAGCAGTGTGGGAGTATAAAGCAGCCATAAAATTTGTTTTACTTGACTCCTCTACTTCTGTCTGGTATGAAAAAGAAGAGAGAGATGCAAGTTATGGTTGCTAGACTATCCTTTCTGTCAGCTGTTTTCAGACAATATGAATGTATTCATGTTTGTAACCAACAAGCAGAATAACGCAGCTGCAGACTGTTACATTCTGCCTTAGAGCAGAAATCCAAGGCTCCATATTTAGAATTAGTTTCTGGGTTTTGTTTTCTGATCCCACCTCCACCTCTTCTTGGGCTGTCGTCTTCCTTGCAATGAGAAGGCTGATTGCCATATGTTAGCAGTTCTAGGTTCTGGTAAAATGAGTCAAGCTGCTGTTACAATTCCCATGAAGCTGTCCATCAACGGGGGATGCAGAGAGCAGAGCCATTAGAATTGTCTGAGCAGGTGGTGGAGAACAGTTGAACACCTGCAGGAGATAAAACCTGCATCAGAGCTGCTTCAAGGCAAACAGTGTTCCCTTTTCCAACAGCCTGTCTGAAGAATCTTCATTTTACAGACAGTAGAGCACACACACAAGGTAGTGTTTTTCATTCGTAATCAAATACAATTTTTCTTCAAGAAGCTGCTTTTGTGGGGGAGTTTCAGCCAGAACCTAAGCAGCACTGAAATACTACAAGCCATTTGTGTTATCACCCTTTTAAATTTGCTTACAAACTTTAGATGAATGTAGAAACAAAATAACGCTTTAGGAGCCATGGTAGTTGTAATGAATGAAAGGCCCTGTAACAGCTATCTGATAAAGAAATTACAGGGATAGTCTTCATATCAGTTCTCACTTTAGGCTGTATTCATACCCTGTCAGAGATGAAAAAAACAGGAATTAAATGTAAATGCCAAATAATTAGATGAGAGGAGTCTTGTAGCTAGGCACCTGCAAGATGGGTATTTAGACATGCTTGATTAGTGGGAAAAAAATTTCTATTAGCAAAGGAATATCAGTCACTGCATTTTCTCTTAAAAACTGAAAGCTTAATGCAATTAAGCCCATTTAATATGGTGCTTTCCAGGTACTGTTTAAATTTCATGTCCTCTGCCAGTTAGTTTGACACATTATATTGCTTTACCAAGTTGAGAGAATGGTTCAAAATCAGTGTGTCTCAGTTGTGTCCAAGCTAGGGTTACAAAAGTAATTCACACTTGTATTTTATGTTTTCAGTGCAATGAAGTTGTGCAATGGATTCAGTTTGCCTGGGTGAAAAAAAAATCCCATATTTGCATTTGCTACAGTCTTTCATAATTTAAATTTGATCTGTCTGGCATTTGATACAAGATAGAGGCATGGACAACCTTCCTCAAGCTGCCTACATTGTCTACAGAAGAGAGATCATCCAAGATAATAAACAACTATTTCTCCAAGCATTGAATTTGTGCTTCAGAATGCAAGAAAGGCTTACAGGTTGAAGATTTATTTCAGGTTTGTAAGATGAAACCTTTTGCTTTATATAGTTAGCATCCTAGACCAAAGCATGAATTACATGGCATTTAGTTATCTTACTTCTTACAAATCCCTTCTCCTAGTGAACTGTCGACATTCACAGTATGTTCATTGACAGTTGTTTTCATTTGTATTACACTTGTGTTATGACCCACCCCTGAAGGTGGGGTAACTGAGGTTCTTGTTAATAATTTTGCAAGTGGCCGATTGTTTGAGTCATTATCCATTAACATCCCAGTCTAACAGCTTGACAAATTCCTTCCAGACTAGCTGTTCAGCGATTTAAAGGTTTTGATGAAGAGGGAAGGGAAAAAATTAAAAGGGCCTAAGATTTGGGATTGTAACAGTCAAACCCACCAGATGCTCCAGCAAGTGGGATTTTAGGATGAACACAGTTTGCTGTAACAGGTTTTTGTCCTTGCTTGCTCTTGATTACTTTCCACAGGAGCTAAGAAAATGTGATCTGCAATTGCCAGACTTCTGGAAACCTGTTCTGAGGTGAGTACAGATTTGCATGACTGCAATGGTGTTTTTTGCTCCTCTATTTGGTATGAGGGCACATTCTTTTCGTTATTATTAATGTGATTAATCAGTGAGGCTTTTTCTATACTCTTTCTGATTAAACCTGCTGGTCCATTGGTATGTCTCTAAGCTCTTTTGCTAGCATCCAAGAAGACTGTGTATGTGTGGATTCCTTTCTCTCGATTAAATGTTATTTTAAAAACAACCATTAAACTTTTATGAAATTATACTGATTCCTGAGTGCAGTTTGTTTAAAAATTATTCTTTAGAGAGGATTAAAAAAGTGCATACTACTATGAGGTATTAATAGTGGCAAGAGAGGGTGCTGGATTCTGAGGGTTCTTGATTCATTGGGTCTTTACAGGCCTTTCTGTATCCCTTGGAAGAGCTGCTTAAAGTAAGGAAAAAGGCTTTTTAAAGCTCCTGTCTCTATACTTAATTTGGAATCTTGCAGCTATTTTTAAACTCAGCTACCCTGTTAAATTATTCATACAAACTTCTTTGTCATGTGTTCACAGAAGTGCCTTGTTAACTCTTTTCGCCAGTATTTCATCTCAAGGGAGGTGGTGCTGTGTTTCACCAACAAAAATGTCCTGACAGCAGCTGCCAAGCATGTAAAAGAATAAAGACAGCCGGTGTAGTTTTTTTTCAAAGATTTGTCATAGCTGTTGATTATTCTCAAAAATAATGTGTGAGAGATCGCTTTACAGTGTGTAGATAGGCTCATCCTGCTTTATATATGATAAAACCCCAAAACTGGTTTGTTGCTGCTGCTCAGGGAAGAATATTTTAGAAATACTTATTTTCCCCACATAAACTTCACACAGTAAGTCATACCCATCAGTATAATCTTAAGTATTGAATTGTCAACTCCCAGTTTGTTGTTGTGCTATAGATCCGCTTTCCCTTTCTGCTTCCTTAATTGCTACTGCAGGGGCTGACTGGTAAACTAATTACCCCAGCACTGACATCCTTTGGCTAATAGAGGTGTAATCCAGGGATGGATTCAAACAGCCTGCCTAGAAGGGATAGCCTGTACTTTCATTGTAATCGAAGCATCACAGCAGCAGAGATCTAGCTACTCCAGAAAATATTCAGGAGCATGGTCTGTGCAGCTAGTGAAAAAATTAACTGCCACACAAAGGCTGCATTTTAACTGTGTTCTTTAGCAGAAATTACCTCCTGCCTGCAGCAGAAGTGTTGGTTGGAGTTGGTAAACTTGGTAACCCAACAGAAGTGAAGCTGCCTGCAATCTTTGTGTCAGCAGGTCCAGACAGCATCAAGGCCGAGTGTGTACTCCCGGTAAGCACACAAACACATCCATGTGTATGCGTGTGGCCAGCCACACAGATAAACACATGTGAAACCAGAAAACAGCACTTCTGCAAAGGGAAACAGGACCAACACCATAATCCTTTTCCCGTCTCTGGAATGGATGTCTGTAGTGGAACATATAGAGACAGACAGCATGGGCCTCCTCAGTGACAGGACAGATACTTGTTTATCCAGCAGCCAGCCCTGGATCTCTTTTTCCTCCAGCTGCAGGTACCTGATCATGGCAAGACCTCAAGGCTCACTACCCCATTCATTTTCTGGCACCCATAAACAGGCACATACACAGACTATGGATCCTCTCATTAACTGGCCTTGGGCAGTCCATGCTGTCGGCTGGCCCTGGTACCCTCTTGTCTCTAATCCTCATGGCACAGCAGTGAGGACTGAAGAAAGTCCAGAGCGCTGAAAGCAGTCAGAAGCTGGGTGAATATCAGGGGAAGTGTCATATGTCATTGTCCTGTTCTTGATCTCTCGTGGTATCTGGTTTCATTTAGTACTACCAGCAGGCTATTTGGCTAACCAGAGCCTGCTCTGAGCCAGAACTGACATTCCCAGATACCTGGCAAATCCACCTGTATGTCTGGCAGACAGTGGGCTTTTAGCTGCGGCACAGTGATTCTGTGGCATCCAGACACTTAAGAAGCTGCAGCATCCTCAGAGAAATTAGTAAAAAAATTGATACAGAAGTGATTGGCAGCCTCTTTTAACACTCCGCATCTGGTAACACTCAAGCATGTTTCATGCTGTTCCACAAGTGCAGATTTTAGATTTCACACATCTATCATGGGCATTTTTGACAACCACAGAGCCAACAGGCAAGACCAGAGGTGGGGTGGTGTAAACACTGTGAAAATAATTTGTCTGTAATGAAATAAAGCCTGCCTTAATGTTGTCGTCTTTGGCTAGCTTTCCTACACAAGTGAAGTTTAAACCATCAGGGTCTGTCTTCAGTGACCTGGGCAAGTTCAACAAGCCTCCTCCACACTGGTGACAGGTTCTTTTGGTGCAAAGCTGAAGGATGGGCTACAGCCTTGCTTTATTAGCTGTGAAAGAATCTGCTTAGGAGGAAGTCCTTTATCATCAATCAGAACTCACGGCATCCCAGATACCAAAACCAATCAATCACAAAAGGCAAGTACACAGGAAACAATTGTCTTTGTTTAATGAGAACTGGCATCCATGCAGTGGAGCACCTCACACCTCTCTGAATAGATATTTTTGGGGTGCAAAGCTTCAGGCCATGCATTGGCTGCCAACTTCCTTAACCTGTATCTAACAGCCTGGGAGCACCTGACCATTATCCACCACACACATCCCCATCTCTCCAGGCTTAATGGGGCCAGAAGGAGTGTACAGGGGTCCCACAGAGAGGACAGCAGCAGCCTGGGCTGGTTTGCTTCCCCTGGGAGAAATAAGTATTACATTGCTTTCCCAGTGGTGCCACCATGTAGGGAGTCATGTACAGCTCCAGGATGCTGCTGGCTCAGTCAAGCTGCCTGAAGGGCACATTGGACTCCCAGTCCTACAGCTCTCTGTGAATGAGGGCGGGGAGGGAAGAAGCTGTACCAAACCCACCCCAGGGAGAGAACAAACACGAGGAAGAGCTGAGCTCAGTTCTGCAGGTTGAAAAATCTGAAGAGCCTTGTGTGACCCAGGGAAATCTACCCCAGTTACAGCCCTTCCATGAGCCAAAAGCCCAAGTGGCTGCTGCTCCCAGAAGTAACCCATCTGCAGTGCTCTGGATCTCATTATGCAACAGCAAACTGCTCAGGACAGTATTATTTTGTTCAAGAAGCACTTGTATGCAAAACAAAAACTGTCTAGTGTCAAAACTAATTTCTTCTAGAGGGGCCAGGATGCTGCACAGTGGCCATTAACACCTTCCATGCTCCAGGTTAGCATCACACCTCCAACTGTTCTTCTCCCCAGCCACAAGATCCATATGTTTTTCAAGAAACTGCTGGTTGCCACAGCACAGAAAGGACAATAAGCAGTTGTGGTACTGAATGATACAGACTGGAGAAGATGCCTTCCAAATTGTCCCTTCAGTATTGGCATGACTGAACCCGAGAGAGAGATACATTTATTTGTTTCAGAAGGCAGATGTCATCAGCTGAACGCCAAGATGCTGTGCTCTGTGCTTATCTGTGCTTATCTGAGCAGTAAATGTAGATGACAGCAAATGTCCCCATGAAATGAGCACAAAATCCTTGCTCCTCAACATGTGCATATTCAGGAGTGGACACAGGAACAGTGCCCATGTGACAAAATAAATTGTTTCATGTACTGCTTGCTCCAATGAATGCTTTTAAGCCTTATATTTAGGGCAAGAAAAAAAGAAGGTTCAGAAATAAGGGCTAAACATCATAACCACAAGCATCAGCAACTGAGCAGGGTCGGGCTGGACATACTGCCCAGCTTTGTACAGTTCCAGCTGTGCAAGCAAGGTGAACCCAATCATTACATTAAAACAAAACAAACCTAAACAAAACAAAAACCAAACAAAACTCCCCAAGTCAACCAAAGATGCAAAAGGTCACAAGCTTTCAGCAGCAGTGTTGAATTTGTGAGGAAAAGTGTAATCCCCCAGATCTCCAGTTTAGACTATCCACCTGGGGAAGGCTCTCAAGCAGAACATGTGAGATGCTTTGAATAAAAAATTAATGGACTAAAGCAAAATCAGGTAATTATCACAGCCCAGCAGTGATAAGGCATCTTGCCAGAAGCTTTTATCTCTTTTTTAAAAAATTGAAGTGAGTTACAGCCACTCTATACTAACCACTATACAGCTAGAAACAAATACACAAAGCAGAATGCTTGTATTATTCCTTTGACATTAAGATTTTAGTCTTTAGGAGGTAACTTTCCCCTAAATGTGTAGATTGACATATCTTTAGTAGCAGAACTGGTGACTGAGCTGTCTGCTAGTGAAGCATTTCTTCTTTCTAGCCCTTCAAGGTACCGTTTCTTTATCCTCCTACCTATCTTGAGGCTACAAGATCCTTCGTATTTTGACAGCAGCTTTTCTTCTTTGTGCCTGCCAAGGGCAATTTCATGAAGTATGGGACTCCCCTCCTGCAGCATCAGCTCACTGCTGGTGACGGACTGGGATTATTTTTGGCTTTCCCTAGCACGGCGTAGACATCCCAACATATCCTCTCATCCGTGCCTCCTTTCCAGCACTTTCTGTGGGACTGCTGCGTGCTAGGCAGCCGAGCAATGCTGCCTGACAGAGCTGCAGAGAGCAAGCAGAATTATCCCCTTTAGCCCCATAAATGAGCTTTGTGTTACTAATGATGGATCTGTATCCACATGCATGGCTTTCCCTCTGATGTTGGCAACTGGAAGAAGCAAACGCTGTTACGCCCCTCCCCTGCCCTCCCCGAACTTAAAATAATTTTTAAAAAGCTGCCAGAGCGTCGCCTCGAGGAGTTTCACGGCCAGCACAGTCAGGCAGGCTTTGGTGCTCCCGGCGCTGCCTTCAGCATCCCCGAACGCCACGTCCCCACCGGGACACCGCTGCGGCCCGCGCCGCCGGGGCACGGAGCACCTGGAGACACGAGACCCCTCGATTCCATGTAGCCATTGAACTGAAACGATTTCGCTTTACAAATGTTATCAATTCTACTCGCCGCCGAGCGCCCCCCGCAAGAGGCCGTGCGGCGCGCAAGCCATGCTGGGGGTTGTGGTTCCGGCCGCGCCGCGGGGACCCGCAGGGCGGGGACACGCTCTCGCTCCCTGGCGAGATTTGACCCTTCCACCGCCCCGTCCTCCCCTCCTGCCACCCCCTCCCACCCGTTGCCGTGACGCCGCAGCACATTCCTGCGCGGGCTCAGCGGCGGGGAGGGCAGAGTTCTTTTTCCGGGTCTGCCCGCTTTGGCGCCTGAACAGAAAAGTGAGATTCTTGGCTCGTCCCGAGTTCTTGTCCCACAAAACAACTCGCTGCCCGGCCTCGCCACCCGCTCCCCAGTTTAACAGTGCTACCCCGCTCGGCGGATAGGCGGGGACAGCCGCGGAGGGAGGCGGTGCCGGTCAGGCACGGGGCCGGGCGGCCCTAGAGATGCCGGGTGAAGAGTGAGGCCGGGGGGCCTGCGGCGCGGCGTTCCCCGCCCTGAGATGCCAACCCGGCAGTCGGCAGCGCAGCAGCTGCGAGCGCGGTGCGTGGGGCCGCGGGGGCTCGGGGAGGAGGGCGAGCATGGGGAGCGTGGGGAGAGTGGCTGCCGCGCCGGGGGCTCTCCCTCACCGCAGGGCGGGGTGCGAGAGTTGAGCTCCCTCACGGGGCCGGGATGGGCTGCAGAAGGGGGGAATGGCGGGTGGTGGGAGTGCGAGTGCTGGTGGCGCTGAGTCCCGCTGTCGCGCAGGTCTGCCTCACGTGCTCCGCCGCAGGATGGAGTTCGAGCTCCTGGAGAACGACGTGCTGGAGTCGCTGGAGGACCTGGGGTACGTATCCGGGGGTGGAGGTGCGGGGCGCTCCCGGTGTGGGCCGGGAGGAGAGGGCGCTCTGACATGGGGCGCAGCGCCGCTGTGCGCCCCGCGCAGGCAGGGCCGCTGTCGCTCCGGAGGGCCGCGGCGCAGGGCAGCGCCTGGAACGGTAGTTTTTCGTCAGAGGCTCCCCCAGAGCGGGGCTGGTGATGGTGCCCCAAGCCAAAAGGGCAGGTTTTTAGCTGCACGGCCTTGACAAGCGTGTCACTTCTCTCTGCGAACTGATCTCCTTGATTCTTGGATGCCGTCTAGTCGGTTACTCTTCTGTTCTCCGCAGCGGTCCTAGCTGAGGGTGGGAAGGGATAAAGAGACCTTTTGAGATAAATGAGACAAGAAGAAAACTTTCCGGCTTCTTTTTTACTGGGAAACACATAAAGAGTCGTAAACGAGTGAGTGTTTTTCCTCTTTAAATTTTTTTTTAGTGTAATACAGCACAGGAAACTTTTGCTGTTTAAACCTGTTACTTTATCAGAGTCAGTAAAGTTTACATAAATATGAAAGGGAGAGCACAGAGAACGTGTCCTGCTGTAAGCTCCCATGTCTGTAAACTGTTGAGAGTTCAGAGGACAGGCAGCTACAATTACACTGCTGCCGGTTTTATGCAAACAGCTGTATTTACTCACATTGGCCCCATTCCCATAAATCACTTTGTGGCTAGAGTCATTATGCTCCAACAAAGATTATATTTCCAGGCTAAGGTGGTGATGATAGTTGCAAAGCTTGACAAATAGGCTTCTGTTTTGGCAGGTATTTCTCTGACTGAAATGTGAAAAGGCCGTTCTGCCATGATGAAAATACTGTGATTGGCTTATTTTTTCTGTCATATGTTTAAAAGGATACTAGTGGCTTGAAGGAGTTGTGATTTGTGCTCCTGATTCATGCAATTATAGAAAGAAAGTGTTGTTGATTTTTGACATAAATAAATAATGTGAACAGTGAAAGCAAATGAATAAGTAAGTAATATGAAGCAAAATTGACAACAGTGATTGACAAGAAAATTTGGAGGATGAAAGACATGAGACCTCAGCAGTATTGGTAACAACTTGGGGAAACTATTGCATGTGTCTAAAGGACTTCTGTTTCTTGGTGTCTGGAAAGACTGGGTGTTTGAGGTTTTATTCTTTGGCAGTAGCTTTACAGTCTTCATGGTTCAACTTGTTTTTTCTCATTAGATACTGGAGACATTTCTAATATATTAATTGATTTTTTTTTAAAATAGCATTGCATGTTAAAGAGCTGTTTCTTTTTGTGATTGCGCTCAGGGTGTTCAGATAGTGGTCTCTTCTCTTGTGAATCAGCTAGTTGAACTGTTGAAAAAGCAAACAGATGGGATAGCACAGTGTTACCAAAAGAGAGGGTAGCTCTAGAGAATGTGCCATTGGCAGAAATGGAAGGAAAAAAGCTGCTTGCAGTTAGGAATCTGCATGTTAGATTACTGGCCAGATAGATATGTAGCTGAAGTCATAATTATCAGAAGCACTCAAGATGTTACCTCTGTTAAGAAAAATTCTAGTAAAGGTGTCTCTGATGTGACCAGTGACTTAAATCCCGATCCTGCCACAGCAAGAGGCTTGCCATTGCTTCCTTTCTACTTTGATCTCTGCCTGGATCCTTCTGAGTCCCAGATGTTCCTACACACATCAAAGTCTGAAATATCTGTGGAATGGGACTTACCCTTGCTCTAATTAGCCTGTTGGAAGTGTCCAGCCTACTGTGTCATGGAGTAGGGTTGTAATACATGAGATTACAGCTTCCCACCAGCTGCCAGTAGATTAACTCTGTCACAAATCAAGCTGCTCTGTGAGGTAAAAGTTATTTTTGAGTGTGGCTCCTTCATTTTACTTGGCTGAAGTAACAGGTCACTACAGTGAAGGCCAAATCCTTTGTATGTGGTATTAATCACAGGAGCCGAGTGAGGAGAATTACATTTCAATTTGAGATTTTTTTTTTATTCCTGAGATTTGCCAAGAGTTGTCTGGACTCATTGGATTGTTGTGATGTAGCGGGTGACTTTACATGGAAGTTTCCAAGAGAGATTTCACTTGGTTGTGTGCACTCTTGGATGTCTTTCTTTTGGAGGCAGTATTTCAAAATAATATTGCACATTTTTTTCTAAAATACTCAGGTAAACTCTGACTTGTGCTTTTATCTGTTAATAAGGCAGCCTTCTCCCTACTCTTCATCCTTCCCCTGAGAGATTATCAGTACACAGATGTCCTGAAAACTATGTTTTTTAAGATCTGATCTGTAAACTCATGCTTTCTTACACTAGGTCTGATTTTTTACTAATTTTGCTTATGCAAAGAACTAGTTCTGTTAGTTTTCTTGTGCCCATTTAGGGAGGTTGGTTTTTCAAGAGAGGATATTGTCATGCAGATCACTTTTGTAGTATTTCTATCAAAGGCTTTGTTTTGTATGGCAACCCTTTCATATGTGATAGGAAATGACAGAAAAGATGTACTCGTTCAGCAGTAATTATTCAACATAAAGTGATTATTCAAATGTAAAGCAGTATGTAGAGCTCAAGGAGTTTTTGAAACTGCAGTTGCCCTGGATAGATCTACTGTCAGTAACATCTTCAAGAGATGGAGGCAGAGAAGTTGCCACTGTACATGGTAACATTCTCAAGGAGGAAACGTTTTGATGATTATATTTTGTGACACAGTCTCTTTGGTGGTAAGGTAATGTGCACAGAAATTCTGGGTTTACTCAGATGTTTTCATCATGGTTTTTGTTACAGTTCATTCCAGGAATCACCACTTCCGGAATTCAGCACTGCAGATGTGCTGTGGGTGTAGCTCTCAACATGTATACAGCATAAAATAAATCTATCCAAGGACATGGGTCACAGCAAACATTAATAAACTGTGCTTTTGTTTTACTTCTCAGTTACAAAGGTCCATTGTTAGACGATGGAGCGCTGGCTCAGGCCGTCTCTCATGGAGCCAGTTCCCCTGAATTCACCAAACTCTGCGCTTGGTTGGTATCTGAGTTACGACTGTTCTGTAAACTAGAGGAAAACGTGCAGGCAACCAACAGTAAGTAGTCATAATTCCAGCACAAACATGCTCTTAATGTGTGTTCTTGCATGCCATAGAGATTAGGGCTGACAGTATCTGTTGTATCCCAGGGAGTGTTGTCTGCACACTGCCAGATTTTGGATATTTTCCACCTGAAACTTGCCTAATGAACAGCCAGTAGCAGTTGAAATAATAGTGGGTATCAAACAGTCTTTCTTCTGAAAACTGCTTTTTCTTTTATTTTTTCAACCACATTGTTTTTTAAAGTTCTTAGATGGATTTAGGGAAACAATACTAGTGGGGTTTTTATTAGATCATGAGAAAACTTTTATTTTGATGCTTCTGTTTGTAATTCTGATATCAGTAGTATTACTGTTCAAGGTATTCTCATTGCTACAGTAACCATATTTTCGATTTACTGTTGGTTACCTTAATTCTGTGCTTGCTGTGATTTTTTTTTTCCCTCTTCATGAAATGCTTTGAGAAGGAGCCTGAAAATGATTGTTTGTTTTTCATTTTGGTGGAGGAAGCAAACCTTAGCTTTCAAAAAAAACCCTTGTTTTTGGTTAGCTAGTCATGACATTTTACAGGTGAAATTGTTAAATTGGTATGATAACCCATATTCCTGAAAATCTAATATATTAACTCCTAATGCCTTTATGAGCTTAGCTATGTATTTACTCAGTGGCCAAATGTTACTGCCTTTTACCTCAGCATCTGTTACTTCCCTTCCTCTCTATTTTTGTCATGTTCATTCTTTCTTTGAGTGTATTCCATGTGTTTCTATGTAGTAATACAGCATCTCACCCCTTCTAGTAGTATGAGGTTCCTACTATATATCTGGGGTAAAAATACAATCCAGAAATTTTCCAACACCGAGTTCAGATTCTTTAAACACAGTGATAGAAACATGTTAGCTGGAATATCAAATTCTTCTTTCATTTTATATGTGTTGAGTTTGGGAAGAACAGACATTTGGGGTTGAAGTCTCTTTTCAAAAGATAAAAAATGTTACCTCTCATAATTTTTTTTTTTTTTACCTAACAAATTCTGACTTTGTCAGAACTATCTGATATATTTATAGTCTGGAGAGTTAATTGGTATTTAAAATATGCCTGTAAAATCTGTGATGTTTTTAATGTTCCCTTTTATTGTAAAAGTGGCCATTGTCTGTCTGTTGTAGCTTGGAAAAGCTGTCAGTGAAACATAATTTTATATTAATGAGGCATATCATGGTTCCAGATAGGTTGTGCTGTGTCTTTGAGGAACCCAAAGAGTGCATTTGGCTTTCATTAAAATTAGGTCTTAAATAGCAACTCGAGCAAAACACACATTTTTAAAAATAGTTAATTCATTCTAATATTCATTCACATATATTAGCAGTGAATGAATTATTGGTCTTTTCTCTCTTAATATTCCTTCACGTATATTAGCAGTAAATGAATTATTGTTCTTTTCTCTCTAAGGTCCAAATGAAGCGGAAGAATTTCAGCTTGAAATGAGTGGGTTGCTGTCTGAAATGAACTGTCCGTATGCATCATTAACATCAGGAGATGTGACAAAACGCCTTCTTAATCAAAAGAACTGTCTCTTGCTGCTTAGTAAGTTAAAGGGTGCTTGCAAGCAAATCTGGTTTTCTGCAAGATTTGTAGTATTGTTTCTTACACTTAATGAGATCCTGATTAGTTTACTACAGTGTAGTTACCTAAAAATATGCATTATTTTTTCTGTAATTTACAGTGTCAGAGTATTATACTTCTGGGTTTGCCAGTCAATATGTAGCCAGTGTATGATGGAAAATATTCTGAGTATTAGCCTTTTTCACATTCGTGATCAGAAAGCCTGTCTTACTACTTCTCAAAAGCTACCACAAAGAGGGAATTATTTGAAGACTTCTGCCAGAATTTAGTCACTGAACTTTGTTTGGCGTGGTTGTAAAAATGACCACTAACATCAGATGCATTATAATTTTGGAGCCCCCAGGAGGATGAATTGCAAGGTGAAACAAAACTTGTATATTCCTACACTGACAGTTGGAATTGGTATGAAAGAGAGAATGTTTTATCCCAGCTCCCAGTTCTTTTGATCATCATCCTTAGTAAATAGCTTCACTGTTGCTATCTGCTGATTGAAAGGAAATTAACATTAGCAATGGTGATGTTTTCCCTTTTCCATCCATTGTATCTCAATAGCTAAATTTGTTTTATTTCTGCTTATGAAATGTTAGAGAGAAGGAAATAGTACTTGAAATTTTTAAAAGTGTGTGATATTGATTCACATGAAATAAAAACAAAAAAGCCAGTCTGAGTTAGAAATTTTAGTACTAATTTTAATGTAATCTTAAATTCAACATGAGTTAATATTTTATTTGCTTCCTCAGTTGCTGCTGATTCTTTAACTTTTCAAAACAGAAATTTAGTTTGGAAAAATCCTCTCATCTGAGAAAATCAGAAATCTCATCTGAGATATGAGAAATTAATTACAGAGTAAGTTCCTGTATTTCAACAGTAGGAGAAAGATGAGTAGACTTAATCTGAATATTTTTATAGTATGTTCAAAAATACCAGATGAAGTGAGCTAGTTGTTGCATTTAAAATATTTTGTAGGTCAAGCAATCTGCCCTTCAGCTTATTTTCTGTAAGCCAAGCCATTCAATAAATTTTGCTTGTCTGTGACACACAGTTTATCCCAGAGGTCCTTTGGAATGCACGTTTTGGTAATATATGGCCATGTTCAAGAGCTGAACTCTTGGTATCCCAGCTGGCAGGAATACTGTGTTTACTGTCAAATGTGAAATTGCAGTAGTGCCAAACTCCTTTTTTGTGTACCGTGATAGTTGCATAGCTTAAGTGAACTTATTGCATATCCTGTTGTATGTGAGATGTAAAACTAGTTTTTGTCAGGGGAAACAGAATAACCCTCTGTAGTGAAATGCCAGGATATTTTACATTTTAATGAAGTGCAGCACAGTTTATGTCACTTGGAAGATGTAGCAGTATTGCTGGGAGAGGAAAGCACCAAATAAACCTAAGTAGTTAGGATTAATTGCCTTAGTGTGCAGCATCACTAGAATACAATGTTAGGTACTGGCATCTGCAAAAACAGAAAGTTACAAGAGTTTCAGGTTGGTTCAGATGAGGTCTGCAAAAATGAATCAGTATCTGAGGAACATTTTTCTTACAGTGATAGACTTAAAAATTTCTGTCATTGTCAGGAGGTTGCAAGTAGCTGAAATGTGATCTTTAAATTTTTGAAACAAAATTCTCCTGCTAGTTTCTTTTTCAGTCAGTAGGCCTGAAAAGAGTATAATTAATTGAAAGTTCAGTGTAAGAAAAACCTGTGTAAAGTATTACTGAAAGAATTTACAAAGGATGCTTTACATATTCTAAGATTTTTTTTATTTATAAGGTGTTCTGTATTTTTAGCAGAAGACATTCTAGACATCTAGAAGAAATTCTAGAGTTCATTTAAATGCTGTGTTCTTTTCTTAATCTTTTTATCTGTCCCAATTTTGGAGATAATAAACTTCTTTTGTATAGCCATGAATTTACTTCCCTGCTCACAAGTGTGTCTGCAGTATTAGTTTTTCTTATTTTTAGAAATGTTTTTGTACATTATTGCTGTAGTCATTCAGTATGATTAATGATAAAAGTATTGTTAAACTGGTGCATTTTAAAAAATTCAAACCTTAAAGTTGTGACACCTGCAAACAAAGGCTGTTTATATCACTGTAGATTTATATCACTGTAAATGACACCTGATTCTGAAATTCTGGGCGTATACCATGCTCAGAAATTGTGATTTTGATTTTTCTCTTTTTGTTTGATAAAGGAGTTAGTATGATGGTAGGCTCTTACAGTTCTCTTATTGATGAGAACTGCAGCCATTCTAGCTTCTATTTCATGAGTTACAGCCTTCTTTTCCGAAGTTATTGTAAACCTGAATTCTCAGTAGTACTCCTAAGTGGGATTATTTTTCCATTCTGCATTTTGTGTGGGGAAGTAGATGAGGTTCATCCAGCATTTCACTTCTCTCTGCTAGTTTCCTTGCTTGTTTCCTAGAGCCTCAATAAGTGCTTGCTTGTCTATCATACAGTGCACATCCCAGTCCCTCATCCTGCTTGTTTCCATGTTCCTAGTTTCCTGTCTTTGCTGGGCAAAGCCTGAAGGAAAAGAGCTATGCTCTGTTGAACTCTGGGATTAATACCTGCTGGAATCATAGGGATTTTTTCCAGGCTTTAATTGGTTGTACTTAACCTGTCCTCTCTTTGTTGTGTTTCTAGCACTGAACTCAGTAATTATTATAAATATGAGTGTTCTGTGGATACAAAATTTCTATCCCTCACTCTGTCTAAAACAGTCCATTTGCACATTTGTTGGTTGTAAGCACTTGAGTTTTCACTGGCTCTAAAATTACTTAACTCTGCTATATCTGATGGTCAAATCTAATTTTTCTTACCCCAGCATACCTCATCTCAGAACTGGAAGCTGCCAGAATGCTGTGTGTGAATGCCCCTCCTAAAAAAGCCCAGGAAGGAGGTGGCAGTGAAGTCTTTCAGGAGCTAAAAGGCATATGTATTGCTTTAGGCATGTCCAAGCCTCCCGCCAACATAACGATGTTCCAGTTCTTCAGCGGAATTGAAAAAAAAGTAAGATCCAAAGGAAGAAAAAGTGGAATATTTGCAATGTTACTGTTTTGATGAAAAATAGTTCTGTTACCTGGGCATGATGTGCCTCTTGTGAAACTCCAGTGTTTGAATTGTGAAGGAGAGTTAATGTGTTTTACTGCATATGCAGAGTCAGAATTTTGAAAATTATTTTAAAGGCTTTTTCCATGCCAAGACATGAGGTCAGGGACTACTGCTATCATCGCCTTCCAGGGTGACTGCTCTAGGTTTTAATGCCATCACTTGTTGCAGAAGACATAGAAAATGCTGAGCTTAGGCCTCAGGAAGAATGTTAAAGAGAAATGTTTTCCAGGAAATACACCTAAACAAATTTGTATGGGAATCCAAGGTTTTAGAAATGTTTCAGTTAAAAGGTGGTATAACTAGAGTAAAAATTAACACATTTTCCCTAAGACTTCATCAATTCTTGTGATTCCATTTATTTTTATTCCTTACATGTGTGTTCTCCAGGCTGTTGTGATTTTTTTAAAAAAAAATAATTTACTTCTGTTTGAGTAACTTTTATAAATCAGAGAAATTAAATGGAATGGATTGTCCAGCACACAGACCAAAGGGTGGGGACAGAAAGCTTTTAAGTCACATTTAGTGACTTAATTTCCAGGACAGGGGAGAGCAGAACAGCAGAAAACAACCCTTGTTAACTTTAAAGAACACATATGGGTCCCTTCCAATGCAGAATATTCTATGATTACAAACCTCCCCAAAACAGATTCAGAGTTTGACTGACCTTTCGGTTGTGTTTTACTTGAGCAGAACTAAGCATCTGAAAGTAGTGTTTAGTTTCTATGCAAGATATCAATTTGGTTTGACCTGTGTAAGAAGAGGAGAATGGTTTCTGTCAAAAGTCCAGGTTGTAGAATGGAAGCAGTTTGTTTTCTGGTTTTGGAATTATGGAGGGCACTGAATAGATATATCAGAAATGCTGTGCTTCTATTTTATATAAAAAGTAGAAAATATTCGTAACAATAGATAGTGCTAGGAAGCTTTGCTGTTGAAAGATAGTAAAATACAGAACAGAAATTGGATTAAAGTCCTAATACACTTTTCTTTCACATTGTCTAATAAGGTTAAATTAATATTATCTCAATGACTTATATAAACCTTCCCCCCAATTAACCTTCCTTATAGCGTAATGAAATACAATCAGGAATTTCTAACGTACAGTGTTTGTAGAAATTGTGTATGACTGTAGTGTTTACAGTCCTAACACTTCAGATGTTGGCAGTATTTGAGAATGAGAAAATCAAGCCGACTAATAACTGAAAAATTTATTCCACTTTGTAAATGAAAATATATCACTAAGTCAAACAAAATATGAAAACTTAAATGTCATAGAATGAAAATTTAAATATTGACTGTGAAATGATGGCTAATAAGAGGTCCCCCTAAAGTGTTGTTTTTAAAAAGTGAGTCTTAGAATGGCAATAATCTGATTTAACATGTGAAAATCAAGCTAACTTTTTCTTCACACATATGTAGTACAGTACTGAGTAGGATATTGGTATAGTTGACTCTTTGTTTATGATCCACCATATTAAAAAAAGGAACCACAGAATGAACCACCTCTGCTATTTGAAAGCACTTAGGCTTAAAATCATAAATAAATTTGGCTCAGCACCATTGGAAAACCACGTCACTGAATGTGTTAGATCACATGCTGGAATGAGCAGGTAGGCTTTTTTTTTCCATACTACTTTGGTCCAAGTTTTTTGTCACTGCTACTCCATTTCTTACGCCTTGAAGTCCTCAGAAATTTTTTGAGATGGGATAGAAAATATAAGTTTTGCCCACACTCATAAAATGCAAGTTAGATTTAAAAGTTCATATTAAAGATTTTTCTCCTTTTCATTGTTTAGGTCGTGTTATATTTTACACAGTCTTAATACAGCCTTTCTGATGCAATTGTGGGGTGTTTTGTGAATTAAAGAGATGATGTGTAGAGCAATCCCTCTGTCTTCAAGAGGAGCTGTACCTCATGGTATCTTTGTTTTAACTGTAGATCTACTCTCTAGTCCCTTCTCTTAATTTTTAAATACTTATAGTTGAGACTACCAGAAATATAAAAATCGCTGCTTTCCAAAAAAAAGTGTGCTTGGTTCTCTGTGCGAGAGAAAATAACTTGCTATTGGAGGTTGCTCTGTCATGCCTTTGACTGTCCCACAGTCATATCCTTTAATTTGAATCTTGAAAGGCTAATTTTTTTTTGCCAAAGCTTATAATTTTATATGTCTCCTAACAGCTAAAAGAAACTCTAGCAAAGGTTCCACCTAATCATGTTGGAAAACCTTTATTGAAGAAACAACTGGGACCAGCTCACTGGGTGAGTAGTTGCAGGTACTAGAGCCCATTTCGTTTTTTCAAGTATACAAAGTATTGGTCTTGATTCTGCATATTGCAAAATGATTTTTCTCTTTCTGAATACAAGAAGATAATTTCTTGCAGTATAATGTATATGTTGGTACAATAAATGTACAGCAACTGATAAGATCTTAGGCTCATGAACCTCTATGTCCAGGTGCAGGCTAAACTTTTCCAAAAAGAGAGATCTACAGTGGTGATGCTGACCAGCATGCTTGTGCACTAGCTTAAACCGTCCTCTCCTGCCCGTTCCCAGCACTGTCTGTGTGACCTTGCCCTGCTGAGATGGTGTCTTGTCTTCTCCTGGGGCTTCCTTTTAGCTAAACTATGGGTCTTCTCATAATGTCCTCCTCTTTCATTTGGAGTAGTGTGCTTCCTTCATAGCCTCTCCAAAAGGCAGTGAGTGTGCAGGTAGGAGCTGGGAGAGACAATGTACACCCAGGCTGTGGAGCCATGATCTTGTCCAGCTGGGATTTGTCACCTTCTGTTCTAGGAGGGTGGTGCCTGAATTAATCACTGCTGCTGCACCAAGCTCAATGCTGTGGCTACTGCTGCAAGATGGCAAGTCTCATCTCTCTTGCTTGAGGCTGAGACACATCTGCTCCCAACAGTCTGCTTCCTTCAGGTGGTTGTATTGTTGAGACTGAAAGTGGGCCCTGCTGCCCCCCTCCAGTCAGGCCTCTGTCAATACATAAATTATTTCCCTAGTGGTGCAATATCTCGCCTGCTGCTCTGACTAAACCACTGTCCGTTACCAGATGTTTCTCATGATGACTTTTTCCTGTAGGGCACTTTGTTGTTTTGCCTGTATGCAGATTGTGCTTTAGTCAAGATCCTCTTACAGTACTGTGCTTAATTTTAGTCCTTTATCTTTGTTCTATCTTTGTCCTTAAGCCTACTAGTTTTGAAGAAGGCAAGGACGTCATATTTACTAGGACTTATGTATGCCCTTGCTTCAGCTTGTGGCCTGTAATATTTTCTCACCTTTGCTTCTCTGTCCTGGTGCATGTTGAGAAATGCCTCAGCAGTGTGCGCAGTTTTTGTGCTGTTAGAAATGGTAGAAGGCTGAACATGAGCCTTTGAAGCTTCAGGAAAATAACATCAGCAGGCATAGCTTGGCTGTGACTCCATTTGACTAGGTAGGTAGTTGCAATCTTAAACCCTGCATAGTATCTCTGTCTGTCATACTCTCTTCCATCCATGTAGTTTAATAAGTCAAAACATTTTATCTATAATCTATACATTCTGTTTGCAAATTTTTGTTTCAGGAAAAAATTGAAGCAATTAATCAAGCCATAGTCAATGAATACGAAGTCCGAAGAAAACTGTTAGTCAAACGTTTGGATGTTACTGTGCAATCCTTCGGCTGGTCAGATAGAGCTAAGGTACAAAGAACTTGCTGTGAAGTCCTGATTGATGGTAACCTTTTATAATAAGTATCTCTGGAAAACTGCATCATTGTTTTGTCCTTCATGTGTCAAAAGTAATTACAAGAGTTGTCTGGTTTTGTTTTGAGTTTCTAAAGAAGTCTATGACAATGTAAGATGATTAAAAAATTTTTACTTAAAACTGATTAGTTAGATTTTAAATCAGTTTGTAAAATGAGAAGACAGACCATGTGTAACTACCCACCAAAGCCACTGGAAAAAATAGAGTTTACTGATCCAACTGTGTTCAGAGTGCCATAATGTGAACCGTTAAGTGCTGTGTCTTGTGTGAGGGCAGAAAAACATCTTCCTGTTGACCATCCCATATCTTACTTCGTGCTGTCCACAGCGAGTAGATTTCCTTAACTCAAAGTGTGTCTGCAAGCACAACTCCACATGAGGAAAGCTGCTAAGGCACTACTTGTTCTTACCTCATAGACAGGGTAATACTTTATGTGCTGCTTTTGTCTTTGAACCGTGCAAGTGGCTGTGACATAAGATCTGTTCTCCCTTGAGTATGTGATACATATTCTGGTTTTAAAAATAATTACATGGCTTCTCTATTTCCTATGTCTCAGAAAGAAATTACAAGGTTTAAAAAAATACTACATATAATTTATTTTTTAGGACTAAACCAGGTCTGCTAACGTGCTGTTAAGTATGCTGCTGACAGCGTTTGAGACTGAGTTATTAGTGCTAAATTGTGACACATGCAATCATCAAGTGTTTTTTCTTGATAAATGTTTTTTAAAAAAGCAACTGTACTTTATTATTAAACTGTGACCTGTCCCATTTTCTGTTTCATCACCTGAGTAGGACTTCTACTGGTGTACTGTCTCTTAAACCTTGTATTCTTCAGGCTTCTTAGTGGATGATTGAAGAACTAGTTGATTGTTTGGATATTTTTATAGATAATAAACATTAGCAAAAGCGTGAATTATGTTTAGAAAGCAGAGATTGCAGCTTTTTCGTCTTTAGCCATACATTTTCGGGTTTTTTCCTAGGAATTCTCAAATATTTTTAACTAGACTAACTACATAAAATATTTTCATCAACCCCACAAATTGTGTATATGCATTTATATCTATTGAAATGCAAATCTAAGTATTTTTTAGAAGCATAACAATACAACATTGGAGAACGTTGCTGTAGTATTCCAGCCATACAGTACAGTTTCTTTTAACAGTAACTTTTTAGCATGATGGTAATTTTCTTTTTTATTTGAAAAATATTGGAATACAATAGTATGATTAAACAGCCACTTCTCCAGATAGTGGAAACACCAGGAAAAAAACCCAAAACGACTTACAGTCTATTATTAGGGTTTTTTAAAGTAAAATTTTCAAGTTTCACCTAAAATAATATCATAGCACCAAAATATTGTGCTCAGAGCTCAGTAAAATTTACCAGAGAAAAACACACTAGTACCTTGGTAAATACTTTGGCTTCTCCTGCCTTTAGCCAGTATCATATTCCAGTTTTCTGACTTTAGATGGAAAATAAGATTTCAGGATTTTAAAATGTGCTCTTAAGTTTATGTGCTGTTAAGATCTTATGTTGGAAAGCCTGGTTTACCTGTCCCCACTGCTATCATCTGCATTCAGATGGCAGTCTGGTTTGTCCTAACTGCATCACGGACTGTTTTCTGATACCCAAAGAGAGGTGTAACTTATTAGTAGCTCATGGCTGGTAGCACAGATTTCTCTTGTGTCTCAGCTGGAAAACTTTCGAGCTGTTTAGAAAAGCCAGAATGGTTAATGCTGAAAGGCAGTGGAGGAAGAGAGGTTGCGTACAAGGCAAAATTGAGGGTAGGATCTCATTTCTAGTTCTGCCAGTACCTCTTGGTGCCTTCTCTTTGTGAAGAAGCTGACTGGAATGAATAGTGGAAAGAGTTAACAGGATCTTCTTCTGCTGATAAGTGTAGGAGATAGGGTGACGCTGACCTAAACTGGAATGGGTGCAGGTCAGGGTGCAGTGCAGAAGGAGGTCTGGAGGCTAAACACAGATGTGTTTTGCTTTCAGTATCTTCTAGACACTAGCAGTAATTCATGTAACTTTATGACACACTTCTATTCCGTGTTTGACTGCCTGGAAGTAATACAGTCCGCATGTATATATTGTTAAAATTGTCAGCTCATTGGTGTCTTGGCAGTTCAGTCAGAATCGTGTTTCCTATTTACTTAAGAAATTAATGTGTCAAATGCTAGCTTTGTTGAAGTAATCCTTAGATATAAAATCAGTGAGAACCACTTTATAATTACTTTTTGTTCTATTTGCAGTAGTGGCTTGTTCTTCTGTGCTGATTTTATTCTTTTGATTAGATGTCCCATTGCTTTAACTGACTGGGTTTTGTTTTGTTTTGCTTTGCTCCAACAGAGTCAAACAGAAAAACTGGCTAAAGTCTACCAGCCAAAACGTGCCCTCTTATCTACTAAGTGCACTATATCGATTGCAAATCTCTTGGCAGCTCGGCAAGATCTGTCAAAGATTATGAGAACAAGCAGTGGGTCCATCCGAGAGAAGACTGCATGTGCCATTAATAAGGTACCTTTAGTGACAAATGGCTTATTCTTTTAGGACTATGTAAGTAATTTGAATACAGTAATAAATCCTGCTTTTTGTCAGGATCGTAAGTGGAATTTGGAAATAAAGGATAAGATACTTGGTGTTTATATGTTCCAGATTATGCATCAGTGTGTTATGGCTTGTGCAGTTTCAGCTGTTGAGGTTCACAGTGTCCCTTCTTTGGGGCAGTAAAAAATTGCTGAAATACCTTTTACAGATTACTTTCATGGGAGTAGGCCTGTTCTGTCTTATCGGAATTACTAAGGTCATTACAATACAGCTACCTAATTCTGTCAGCATGTCAAAAATAACACCTACATAGTAACTACATTTCTGGTCTATGTAAATAGAATGTACTAAATCACAAGGCAAGGATCCCATAAATTAGATTGCCTATGGTACCCAAATAGATTATAGTCAAGTTTGTAGTTCTAATAATGGCATAGTAGAAACATGATGTAGACTAAACGATTTGCCTTGTTTCAAAATTAAGATTTTACAAGAGTAAAAGGCTCACAAAAGTATATGTGCTGAACTTGCAGCTCAGCAGCTATGTACAGCAGCATACTTGGTGCTTTAAAATTGTGGGGATAGGTGCGTGCTTTTCTACCTTCTGAGTACCAGCTGTACCTCAGGTAAAGTTCTGATTAGTTTAGGAGAGAATAGTGGTCTGCTGATTTGACCACAGCCCATCCACCCCAAATAATTTCTGCACCTTTTTAGTGTTGTTGGAGTGCAAGAAATTAAGTGGTAAGACAGGTTGACTATACCATCAGACTACATGTATGTTTTACTAGGAATGCAGTATTGCCCTGCTGCTGATGCATATTCTGTTAACTTACCTGCATTATCAGTGTCAAGTGTTTTCCAAGACAGCATGAAATAGCAAAGTAGCCTGCTTCTGTTGAAGTTCCTTTGTTACATTGTTTTAAAACTTAAAGCAGTACAAGTGTCCTGTCCCATTTTGTCTTGTTAAATCTTTAACATCACGCTGTCCTTAGCTAAAGGCGTCCAGAGTCTTGCTCCACTCTGGTCAGTGCTGTCTCACACCTCTTCTGTTGTTAAATTTCTGCATATCCTTACTGAAAAATAGAATTTTTTTCCCTTTATTTGCCAAGTCAATGGCTTCTACAGCAATTCAGAGCACTTGTTAGGAGAGAGACTGTGTTGCACTGTACTTGTGCTTGTTTGAGTTTAGCCCTCTGCACTAATGAAGAGTTAAGTGAAGGACTGTATTAGTGCTGCTCATCCTGGTGTGCCTGCTGTTTGAACAAAAAGCACAGGTCTCCTGACTTGTCTTGTCAGCAGTGCTTCAAGTACTAGATAAACCCTGTTTAATTTTTATTAACTGGAGACTGAGTTTGTTGCATTCTAATGTACGGAAGTTTGCCTCTGGATATAAAAACCTTGGAGTGGGTGCTGTTTGTGGTGTGTCTCAGTAAATATGACTCCTGTGAGGTGTCAAAACTCCTATGGCAGTTTTTCCTTTCCCTTTGCAGGTGCTAATGGGCAGAGTGCCTGACAGAGGAGGAAGGCCCAATGAAATTGAACCTCCACCTCCTGAGATGCCACCGTGGCAGAAAAGACCAGAGGGTGGCTCGCAGCAAGGCGGTGGCAGAGGAGGAAGAGGTGGCTATGACTCTTCCTATGGAGGGCGGGGAGGTTATGACCATGGGGGTCACGACCGAGGAGGAAGAGGAGGCTACGACTCATCGTACGGAGGGCGAGGAGGTCATGAACAAGGAAGCCATGATCGAGGGGGACGAGGAGGACGTGGTGGTTATGACCATGGCGGCAGAGGAGGTGGAAGAGGAAACAAGCTTCAAGGAGGCTGGACAGATGGTGGAAGTGGTGGCTACCAGGATGGTGGCTACAGGGAGAGCAACTACAGAGATGCAGGTTTTCAAACAGGTGGCTACCATGGTGGTGGTGGTGGTGGTGGCTACCAAGGAGGAGGCTATGGTGGCTACCAGTCGTCTTATTCTGGAAGTGGCTACCAAGGGGGTGGTGGTGGTGGCTACCAGCAAGACAACAGATATCAAGATGGTGGGTCCCACAGTGACCGAGGGGGTGGGCGTGGAGGAGGGAGGGGTGGCCGTGGTGGTCGTGGTGGCCGTGGAGGTCAAGGAGGCGGCTGGGGGGGCAGAGGTGGACAGAACTTTAATCAAGGAGGGCAGTTTGAGCAGCACTTCCAGCATGGAGGTTATCAGTATAATCAGTCTGGCTTTGGACAAGGAAGACACTTCACCAGCTGAGGCTGCTAAAAACTTACTCTTCAGCAGAGCTCACATAATAGAAACCTGGTTTCAGAGGCCTGACTTAAAATGCTGCTTGAATTAGTACAGGTTTGTGCACAGCAGGTAGAATCTCTTTGGGTGAGATGTTTTGCATTGAGCAAAGCATAACCTTGTATAGACCTGTCTGAATAAAAGGCATTGTCACTACCCCCTATACCCTAAACATCAACTAACAGCCATGCTTTTTGGATGTTGGGACTAGTTTCCTCTGCTCAAAACACTTTTTTTCTGAATCTGCCTGCTGCGTTTGCCTCCCGTTTTGATTCAGAGAAATACCAAGACCTGTCAAACTTGTCTATTATAATACACAATAAAACTTCTGCATTTTTCCCCCCAAATTGTTGTTGAGTTACATGTTCTCAAACCAGTTTGGAGTATTGATTTTTGGCTTGCTGACCTTTTGTTTCAGTCACGGTGACGTTACAGGTGTGTGTGTGCACACACAGGGCACTCCCTCTGACAAACAGGGTTTTGTGTTATCTGAGCTCTACTGTGGATGCAATGTTCAGTAGCCTTATCTCCTGCTAAACGACGTTTTCCCACCCGCTCTACTCTGAAGACTGACTGCCGCCAAAATCTGCAAAGATCATTTCAAACTAAGCTAAATTGTGAACTGATAGTGTCTGTAGGCCTGTAGTTAGGTGTAGCAATTCAAACTGACCTGCATCCATCCAAAACAAGTTGCTCCTCCTCTAAACCTAATTTTTACTTGAAATCAGATAGAAGAAATGACAAACTGAAGTTTATTTTATTTGCAAGTTAATACCACTGGCTCAGCAAATCTAGGGCAATTTGTTTTGGGTTTGTCTTTACAAAGAAATGCACTACGGCCTGGGAAGATTAGTTCCTGCCTGGAGGAAGCCCTTTTATTATTGCTGCAGAAAACGAAACCTGGCTGAGTTTGGTGTTCTAATGTTTTGAGTTTTTTTCTTTACTGAAAGCCACATAATGCTTCTTGCTGGGTTTTTTGTGTACATAAACATTGTCAAGCTGTGAAAGAAAATGGCTGAAGGTGTGCTGTTGTATAAAAGGTGAGCAATAAAAGTATCTGTATGTTCCATTTGCTCTAGTTTCTTTTCCTTGGCTGTAGAAAGTGGTTGCTACAGTAGCTGGGAATTCATGGGGATTTCTGTCTGCTTCATCTATTTTATATTTTAATGTGTTTTAGATTTTGTAGTTGTCCCAGCTATACCATGTGTTCTGCCCTTTGAGGAACTGTCAGAACAGGAGCAGGTGGGAGGAACTGATCTTCAGTTGCTCTGTGTTCCGTTCTGTTCCTTCCTCTGACCTGGTGTAGCAGCACATAGTACTCTCTCTTGCTGTGTGAAGTTATTCTTAGGCTGTGTGAGCACCTGTCTCCCAGGTTATGTTCCTGCATGCCATGTAAACTTGGTATGCTGCTTCTGGGAACTTTCCTGATGCTCTCCAGCCTTGTGGAAATGTAGGCTCCTGCTACTGTCCTCAGATCACTGTAGCAGAGGCTGTGCTGATGGCAGGAGTCTACCTGATTTGTCCTTGGGGCTAAATCCAGATTGATGCAGGCAGGAGGAGTTCCTTGGGTTACACTAATAGAATCTGAGAGAATCTCTGTAACGCTGGTGTTGCTGTAAATAATCATGTAAATAAGCTGCTAAACATCGTTTAGAGCTGATTTGCCTGTATTTCATTCCACGGTCAACCTGAAAATCTGTTTGATTTATTGTGGCCACTAGATGCTGCTAGTGATTCATGGGTTTGGAGGCAAAGGTCCCTGTGAAAGGCGCTTGGGAATCTGACTTAATGGCTTTTCTCCTTTAGTATTTCAAACAAATTGAACAAGTGTGATGAAGGAAAAGCTTTCTGTATTGAATGCCAGTCTTTGAGGATCACTGATGCAGATCTATCTCTGCCTAATAGCATTTAAAGTATGATCATCTGAAACTGAATGTTGCTGCTTCACAAAGGTGTACTGGTGGTTTCTTACCATGCTTTCAGCATGCTCCAGAGAAGGGATCTCCCTTGTGGGAGAGTAATACCTTGTTGTGAGCATTAGCTGGTGACTAGCTGCATTCATGCAAAAATAATTAGTGGGGTTTTTTTAAGAATTAAGGTTCCTACAGTGGGGTCAGTCCTGGAGTAGTAAATGTTAAGTGATTGGCAAATTTAAAGAGCCTTTTGCTGAGAATGTAGTATCTTCAAGCTGACAGCTTCTGCTTCTCTTCACACTTCTCACTGCAAAGAGGCTGGTGTTTTTTGTGTGCTGTAAACTTGTTTCTAGCAAGAGGGAACTCAGGAGGCTCTTCAGAGAGCTCCTAAGTTGGGTTATATCAGTGCCTTCAGAGATTGCTTTCTGTGTCAGAGCTGCCAGTTCTTCTGCAAGGCTATAGCTGTTGCTGCAATGGATAGTCTCACCTTTGCACACTGTGACCTGGTGAAATGATGCTGGGGTGGGGTAGGAGCTTCTCCTTCCACCTCCCAGATGGCTTTTTCTCATCAATATATGCTGCTTCTCCTTCCTCTTCCAGGACTTGGGGTAAGCCAAGTCCCAATTTATTGCTGTTTGAGGGGGAAAGTTTAAAAAAAAAAAATCAGAAGGCAAAACCTCCTAAAGGAGGCTTTACTCTTCCAACAGGAAAGAAAACACTGCTTCTGCCAGCTGTTGTTGTTTTTCCTTACTCTATTGTTTCCTCCTAGTGTGCTGAGTTCTTTGTTCCCCAGAGAAAACAAGCTTTGTATATGTGGAGAATTCAGCTTTGATTAATGAAAGCAAACAGCCACTGCTTTGTTATTCTCTGTATGATGCTCTGATATTTACTGTTTTCCAAACATGATTCCTGCATTACTGCACTGGGAGGAATCTCTTAAATAGACGCTGGGAGAGGAGAGATGGGTTGTGGATATTTTTAGACTGTGGTGGATTTGATATACGTGCTTGATTTCATTGTGCATCATGATCAAAAGCAGAACTCCAGCAGATTAAGAAGGCAATTAAGTAAGCAAGCAAGGGGAACAGCGTTCTTCCTCTTGCCCTTCCTGTTCTTGCCACTCTTCTCTCACGAGCTGTAGGCATCTTGTTCTGTTTTTTCCATCTGCCTTTTTTTTTTTCTAGCAGCTTTTGTTTCCTAAAGGCTTCACTTGCATTGCCCTTCCGTTCCCTCTGTTGGGATCACTGTCTCTCAAGTATTGTCACTGTGCAGTTACATAACCATGGGGGGTGGGGGACACACTTGCTTCCCACATCAGGTGCATTACTACATGACTTGGATAGCATGATCCATATGCACCGTAGTCACAGCTGGGTTTTCCTTGCAGGTCTAAGGAAGAGATAGAAATTTGTTTCTTACTGGGTCTAAAGCAGTACCAGAGCAAGGGAAAGTGGATCAAGCTGAGCTTGCACCGTTCATCCCTCACCCCAGAAAACCTTTTGGCTTGTAGCTATTGCCTGAGTAGTTTTCTCTGTAGTTGGCTGGTAATCTCTTGCTTGATGAGATTCCTCTACTTCAGCAGCCAAAATCCTGACGTGTGCAGCTCCATGGTGATGTCTCATGGTGGCTGGTGGCTCCAGAGGGGCTCCTCAAGCTATGGGTTGGGTTTCTCAGCCAGAGCATGTGGGTAACCTGCCTTAAGGCTTCGACTGTTTGTCTCTATGGAACTGTTATTTGTATCTGAATTGATGAAGTGGCAAGTGCCTCAACCAACCTCAGGCTCAATTAGAGGCTTACTAGTCAAGTATCTAAGATAGGACTGGGGAGAAGGGAAGCAAGATGCATGACAGGAGATAGTTATGAGAAGTGGTTGGAGCTTGAAAAGTCCTGTGGCGTAGGAGTATTCCCTGTAACAGGTTATGCACCTAGGAAATGAAAATTAAACTGCTGAAGTGGGAAGAACACAGTGGGGAATAAGGATTCTCAGTAGGATCTGATGACTTTTGGGTGTCCAAAAGGCTTGTGTCAATTTTTATGGTACTAGAAATTAATTCAGCTCTCTGTTAGGTTAATAAAGACCTGCAAACAAAAGCCCTCAAATACCTGTTTATTGTACATGATTTATTCCTTAGTTCTGCCATATTTAGACAGCCGTAGAGAGTCCAGGTGGTGTTGACTGTTCGGCTTGTCAATCTGCTGTCTCTGAACTTCAGATTTCCCTGGACAACAGGAATGCTACAGAAGTATCAGTGCATTTTTAAGGTGTTGAGCGTGATTTAGCAGTCCCAGACAAGCTGGCTCACGCTGAGCTCCAAGTTTGCTGTAGCAGCCTCCTAGCAAATCCTTAGGTTAGAGTCACAGCAGCGCTGTGACTGGAGAGCAGTACACAGAAGTGTTTACTGCAGGTTCTCAGTATACTCATGTGCTTGCTTGTTTCAGATTGTGACTTTTCAAAGGGACACAAACTGAAAAAGCAAGTGCTATTACCAGCTGTAAACATTCCCTCTTTGGCCAAAAATAAGTCACACCTCTAACGGCTTAAAAAACAAGGGTAGAAGGGAAAAAAATATTTTTCCTTTTTGTTTATTTTGTGCTTTTTACAGCTCTGACTGCTGTCAGTGTCATTGTTTCCCCTTTATTGTCCAGTAATTTCCCCTCTTGTCCACATGGGTCTTTCCCACAACAGAGGAGAGAAAAACAAGTACAAAAAGTAGGAAAACACTATTGTAAAAGCAAAGAAAGAGGGAGTCTGCCTGTGCTGTGGGCAGGTGGAAGGTCATAATTCGTTTTCACACATGAAGGTGATAAGGACGCTTTAAGCTTTTTGGCATTAGTTCAACACATGGAAAAATCAGATTTTGTGGCTAAATTTCATACTGCCCCAGTGGTAGCATTTTGGTGATGGTTTTTCTGTCTCCTAGGACCAGATTGTCAGCAGCTGTGAACGGCACTTTAAAGTTCAGCACACAGATTTTCCAATGAGTTTAGCCTGCTGGCTGCAATGCTTATTTTGAAAATCCAGTTCAGTTCAGTGCTGATAACACAAAAACTTCTTCCAGAGTTGCATCCATTTCTGCAATGACCCTGGGTGAGCCAGCTCTTTTGTCAAGGCTCTTTTGAGAAGTACTTGGAGCTATTTTTTGTGCTGTATGGAGGTCCATCTGTTAGCAGGCTGATGCTGAATGAAGCAAACATTGATTAGATTATTTTTTGAGCTATAACAGTAATGAAAAAAATAAACCATTGTTTTTCCAGCCTGTCTCCACAAAATTTGCATTCAGTCCTTCCTTCCCTTCTTCCTTCCCTCCCTTCCCCCCCTTTTGTCTCCATTGGGATCCCCTTCCATTCTTGGTGTCACATAGAGAAAGAGGTCTCTTAGTGTGCTTCTTCCTGCATTTACTCTTTGTCTTGTTATTTGTTCTCTAGTTTTGGTGGGGTTTGTTTTGGTTTGATTTTTTTTTTTTGGTTGGTTGTTCATGTGGGGTTTTTTTGTTTGTTTTGTTATGTTGTTTTTTTTTTCCAGCCTATGTCTAGGATCCTTCACATGCAGCTATTTCCCATACAGATGCCTCCAGCTTCTAGAGCTGATGTCCAAGGCTGCAAGGATCTTCCTGTGGCTGCTCAGGCTATCACAGCCAAAGAATTCTGGGCTTCCCATGAGGAAGACCTTTGGGGGGCTGTATAGGGCATGCTTTCACTTTGACTTCCACAGAGCAGTCCTTGAGCAACGATCCATGGAGGCAACTGTCCCTAAACCTGCTCTGCTGCCCAGCTCATCTGCTGTACTGAAAGGAAAACAGCTCACTTTCCCCAGCTGGGGAAAAGCCATGCTTCAGACCGGTTCTGGTCAGCAAGCATGTTCTCCCTGCCCCTGCCCAAGACTTCATCTGCCTGAGGAAGGTGCCTGTGAGAAGATAGCTTTTGTCTAGGAAGATGTTTCTTTGTAAAGCTGAGTTTATTCTTTTAAAGCCTAGAATCTGGGTAAGACTGGGGGTGGGGGGCAGGGAAGGGTGAGACACTGGGCACACTGAGAGCAGAGGAGAGCTGTGGTTCAAACCTGACTTTGCATTTCACTCTGAGAGAGCCAGATATCCCCCTGACTCCTTGAGAAGCACTCAGTGCTACTCCATAGAGTTGGAAGCAAAGCTGAAGCTCCCTTATGTGCAACATGAGGCTTTGCAGAGGTTTTACACAAGCACAGAAAGTCCTAGTGGGTTTGGCTCAAACAGCCAAATAATCTCTTACAGGGTCTGTCCAAGCACTTGCATTTTTCACCTACTCTTGTTGCTTGTATTCTTTGGCATTTGCAGACCAAGCTGTAAGTAAGGTTTGACATAATCTTCCTTCTTTCCACTGCGTGGTGTTTTGGGGAGTTTGTTTTTTGAACAGTCTCCCCCTGTGTTTTTTTAAAAGATCCTGAGACAGGAGAGAATGGATGGGGTGGAAGTATCCAGCATCATTTGGGACTGATTCTGACTTTAGCTACTTCATTAATCCAGCATTCCTGTCATTATGACGTACTTTATCCTGGACACTCTCCTGGAATTGCTGTGCTTCTAGCAGGCAGGATTTCACCAAGACCAGCAAAGACACATAGCTCAGGCAGGATCTCTGATGGCTGATGCATTCTGGATTTTGCTAAATTAGAGAGGGTGAACGAGAAACTCTTTGTTCTTTTGCCTAGCTTGGGGAAATGACATTGTTTTTGTGAAGAAAATTCTTTCCCCCGTTCAGAAAAAGACGTCCACTTGAAATAAGAAGAGAAAAAGATTTAAAAAATTTTGTATATTCAGGCCTCCCCACAGGTAAAAAACGCTCATCTTATACCAACTTCTTAAAATGTTTGTTCAAGCCCTGTTCAGCTCTCCCTACTCAGATTGTTGGTGTGGAACTAGGAGATTCACATTCTGTAAATAGCCTGTGAATGCTTTTTAAATAAATTATTACATTGTCTATGATAAATCTGTTCCTTTTTGGGCAGTAAGGGGTGGGTGTGTGAGAAAAAAGGCTGCATTTCTACCCAGTGTCTTTCTTGTTTTTCAATGGCCATGAACACTGCTAACAACACACTCTGTGCTCCCTTTCCTTAAATGCCTGAAGCAAAGGGTTTCCAGCTGTAGCAGGTGCTTGAAATTTTTGCCTATTCCTTCTCAATTTCTTGAAGAATTTCAGGAAGAACTTCTTCATGGACAGGATTGTTAAGCAATGGAATGGACTGCCCAGGGAGGTGGTGGTGTCACCATTTGTGGAGGTGTTAAAGAAAGAACTGGATGTGGCATTTAGTGCCATGGTTTGGTTGACAAGGTGACTGGCCAAAGGTTGGGATGACCTTAAAGGTCTTTTCCAACCTTAATGATTCTGTGATTCCCCTTGCAGGCTGCAATATTCTGCTTAGCAGGATCAGCTGTGTGACTGAGCAGACTCTCCCTGATCTGCAGCTGCTGCTGAGGTAAGTGTATGACTGACTGAAGCTCCCAGGCTTGCAAGAGATTTATTGATGAGATCAGTAAGTCAAGAGCTACAAATAACTTTTAAAAGCCTGCAAGAAATGAGCTGAGGTCTACAGACTAAACGTTGGTCAAAACTATGTGATGTTAAGAATGAAGTTGCTCATGAACATTTCATTTATAAAGTACTAAGAAGCTTATCTCAACAGATCCATCAACAGCCTGGATCATAACCAAATTTCTCTATTCAAATTCTCCACCACATCATTTTCATTGTGTGTAACGGTAGGCTGTGCGGTCAGCCGGCTGTGACCTGTCACCTGACCCCCACAGGAAATAAAGACCATGTTGTTGCTAATGCTCATTCTTTGCCCACAGCAGTAAGAGCGAAGCGTGCTCCTGGCCCTCATCCTAGTCTGGAAACCAATGCTCGTGCAGTGCTTATTTTGCTTAAGTTTAGAACAGTGAAGAGTATATTTTTTTTACAATTTTTTTTGTATCTCCTTAGATTTACTATTGCTACTGGTTGTGTTGGAAAACAAAGGAAACCTGCAGGATTCAAGATGCAAACCTGGGCAAGCATCATGTAGTCCCACTGCAGTTTACAGTCAAATTACCACAGAGGAGTCCTGTCAGCTGTCAATTTTGTGTTAGGGAAGTCTATGAAATTATTTTCTTGCCTTGAAGACTTATAGCATGTTGAAGGGTGCAATAACTTGAATTTTGTAGGACATCTTATAATTGTGTGGCTTTAAGTGAGAGAGTGTGCTACACACACACACACACACACCCACACACACCCCCACCTATTTTTGTGGGGAGATGGTTTAAGAAGACTAACACGTGTGTCAGTCTTTCAGGTTTGAACTTTGTGGTATTTTGTTTTGTTTTTCTCTCTTTTTCTCTGAGGGCTGTGCTATTTCAATAATTTAATGCTTCTGCAAAATGCAACTTCAAACCATACCATAATAGATTCAGGTGCTAAATCTTACATTAGCAACTGCTATTTTGGAGATTGCTTTTCAGAACATTTAGTATTAACATGTACAGCTTGCTAGCCAGAGAAAAGTATCACATCCACATATATACACAGACACACACTTAAAACTAAAGTGTTTATTGCATGCTAATTTTACCATAATCAGTGTTGGCAAAGATGACCCTTCTCCATTGTGGTGTAACCAGACAAACACATAGTGTCTTGGAATTCCTTCAGTCTCAGCCAGGTGCTGCTTATTTGAAGGATCCCGAGTCTGGGAGCTGATATCACTGTGCTGAACAACAATACATTCACTGTAGCAATGTAAACACGGCCAAAATTCAAAACCCCAGCTGTGCAAAGAATTTCAGTATAGAGGACTTTATGAGAGATTTTTGTTTGGGATTTAATCAACACACACACCTACTTCTTTCCTTAAATGATCATTACAAGCCTCGGGAAAGGAGTGTTATCAAACAAATTTAGGTGCTTGGCTTCTGTCCTCACCATTGTTGTTGCTGGCAGACATACTGAAATGATGCAGTGCATTTAAAGAAGGCCAAATATATCCTCCCTGGCATGTAGAGGAAGTTTCCACAGAAGTCATACAAAAGAAAACACTGAGAGCAGAGATCCGTTCTGCTGTGTCTGTGCAATGTTCATCCAAATGGCTTACTTGTGAGAAAATAAATAGTGTCTTATAACACCTTTCAGCTAAGAAAACAGGGTGATTGGCTGGGTTTAAAAGGACGAGGTATGGGAACACTCCTTATGGCCAGATGTGGTCTGTGACAGTCCATCAACACTTGCTGTAGTTGTCATCTTCAGTTTTCTGTGCCTCAGGGAGAGCAATCAGCTATCCTGTAAGCAGAAGAAAATAGATGCTTACACGCTGGCAGAGGTGGTCAATACAAGCATGAGGATTTGGAAATGTAAACTTTATGGGTGACAGTAACAGACATCAGACCAATATCCTGCCCTGGCCTGGACTCCTGTATTTGTCAGAATACTAATTGTGAGTCTGACATGGAGCCCTGAATTGTGCAGTGCAAGGGTACGACGGGCACAGAACGTGGCCACATATCCACCAGGCTATTTTAGTGGTTTTCAAAATGAAAAGTACCCAACTCCTGAAAATCACATACTGACACCAAAACCCAAACTCCCAGGTGCAGTGTCACAGCAAATGTGTACTGCAGTGTAGAAAACAGGTATCTATGCATGATTTAGCATCCTTCTGAAAGTAACTCTTGTGCAAGAAGCAATGACAGATTTGAATGAAAAAGCATCCTGAAATCCATAAAATAAACTTATGAGACTTCAGACTGTAGCAGATTTTTAACTGCCTTGGCTTCTTCTGGAACTCACCTCAGATTCTTGTCTTTCTGGGAGGGTTTCTATTCCATTGTGATCCTGTGTATCTTGTGGGGCCTCAGCTTCTAGCTCTGAGTTCGCCTGCGTGCTGGGCTTTTCATTCTCCCACTTTGCAAAGCCTTTGTTCTTCCCAGCTTTTCCATGGAATTTGGACTTCATTTTGGGGAAAGTATGAGAACCTGAATCATTCCAGCCTTGCTCATGCCAGAGTGGTTCTGTCTGCGTTGCTTGGCTGGTGGTCACCCGCTGCAGCCGCACGGAAATTTTTCGTGAAGAGCCAGTGACAAGGGTGATAGCTCTGCCATCAAGGTCCTGGTGTTCTGCAGCAACACTGGGAAATTCAAATACTTCATCTTGGACTGAAAGAGAGGATGGAATTGTTTCATTTAACTATTCTACTTCAAGATCTTTACAAAAAGGTAACAAACTTGGGGGAGGATGGAGAGGTAATCCCTTATATGAAGCAGTGCTATAATTATCAATATCCATATGTTGCTTGGAAACTGTTTCTGACACCATGTACACAGATTTTATTCTCTCATGATCTGCATGCTCAGGGGGTAAGGCAGTGCTAGAATTGTGCCCTATGTCTCCTTGCTCCTAAGTGACAAAAAGGGAGAAGTACAATTTCATTTCTTTTCAGCTGGGGTAGGGGTGCCAGTGAGGAGGATAGGGAGCCTTAGACAGGACACTAAGGCCATCACTGGAGAAAAGGGTGTTGTAGTCTGAGGACTGAACACAAGACACAGTGCAGTGAAAAATACAGGTGCTGCTCTCTGTGTTGATACAAAGGAAAAATTTAAAACGGCAGCAAGGACACCGGCCATTAGAGAGGATTCCAGAAATGGTTTAAAATAGGAGGAAAACTGCTCTCACCTGGAGGCAGAGATGGACTGCTAGGCAGAGAGCCATGGTTGCTTCCTACTGAGGTTCCTCTGGAAAATTTCCTACATGCCAGCACAAGCAGGTCTCTGCATTGCTTGTGGCAGTTGGCACCGCAATCTGTGAAGAAAGGAATTGTCAAGTCACCAAATGGAAAGCCACAAATGTCTGGTAATCCCTCAGGGCTATTAGCAGGCAGATACCAAGAACGGACTTTGAAGGAACAAATAGTTAGATAGAAGGTGTGAAGGGAGTTAAAGAAATGGATAATTTGGTGTGAAGGGCATTAAAAAAAATGGATCATTTGCGTGACTGCCATTAACAGAAAAATGGCAGCAGAAGAGAAGAGGGAAGATGATATTTTAATCATAAAATAGTCTCAAGGAAGAGATATGGAATTACTGATATGATCCTGTGTATACTATGCATCAAACTTCTGCTCTACTGCATGATTACCCCCAAGAGGAGGGGTTATTTATTTGGTTGGCTTTTATTTGACCCAGTAGGGCCCATTATAGTAAACATGTTTGGTTGTAAGACATCAGAGCATCCATACCCTGAGCCTCTGGAAGGATTGCTGGAGGTCAGTGTAGACTACTGTAGGTTAAAACTAGCCTAAGTAGCTCAGTAAGCAGCATTAGCACATGAATGAGCTCTGTGGAAGTGTATCATCCACCCAGATGAAACTTGCCCAGTGCCTGGCCAAGCCTTTGCTGGGATTTGCATCACTAGGTGCGTTTATCTGAAGTGTGGCTGGAGTACAGATATTATCTACAAGAAAGGGCTGAAGGGTGGAGGATGTGCCCCAAACACAATCTCTCTCTCCTCTGTATACTTTTCCATTGTTTGAAATCCCCATCTCCCTTGTTTCTCTGTTTCTCCTCCATAGTCCAACATTTTGTTCTAGGCGAGCATGGCAAAGGTGCTGCATTTATAACTCTGATGTGAGCACTGCCCTGCTCAAGGCAGCAGCTTTGGCATGATGGGTGAGAGTTCTGGGTTCTGCCAACATCCTGTTCATGTGACTACTACAGCACTACGTGCCCGGCTCTGGCTTTTTGTGCCTCAAAGGTAACACTCCCCCTCAGACAGAGTAGAGCTCTCTCTTGAAGTGGAGAGAGACCATGCAGCTGGGATAAGCAGCAGGCCTGAAAGGAGGGACTCCCTCCCTCCCTCCCTCCCTCCCCCTGCTGTGTCAGAGGTTCAAACAGAAGATGACAGCTCTGTGCTCAGAGGCAGAGCTCATCGCTGATGAGTGTCACACTCCAGTGCTGCTGGAGCACAGAGCAGCTGGTGGCTGCTGCAACAAGAGACAGGCACCTCACACTTGTTGACCACTGTAAGATCAGAGCGAGCAGCTCTGCTCTCTTACTTTCATGCTTCTCTGCCTATAACTTTGACTTTACAGAACCACTTTTGCTCAGTCTCCACCGGGCCACTGCTGCAGGCAGTGATGCAGGACAGAAGCTCAACTTTCAGATCTCAAATTGAGTTTACAGGTTGGTGTGACAAAACCTTACCTTCCTTCCCTTATCCTACTGTAAAACTATAGACTGCAACCAACCCTTTCAAAGTTTCTAAGTCAGGAATATTTGAATTACATATGTTGATTTAGCCATGGGCATTTCCTTCATTCCTCTCTGAGGAAGAGGTTTGTGGATGGACAGAGACAGGAGTATGATGTATCCTAATAAAAACAATACTGGGAATTCTTCATCCTTCTCCTTGGAGTCAGCGTAAGACTAAGAGAAAAGAATACATATGTGAATGTTCTCCTGTGAATAACCAACATGTAGCTACAGCTATGAAAATCAACAGTGCCCTTCAGCCAGAGCTGGGCTGCTTGAGAAATAAATAGGTACAGGATTTTAAAACCAATGGGGACCACTACGATGTCCCTTTTGGTCTGACCTGCTTAATATGGTGCAAGTATTGCATAAGAAATTAAATATTTTATGAAGGCAAAGGAAAGGGATGTAAGAGCTCTAGGATTTTTTATAAGTTGAATGTCTAGAAAAGATCTTGCAACTTGATCTGCTGGGCACTCTAGGAATTAAACATTTCTTTATTTCTAGCTTAGTCACTATTAAATTGCAAAGCTGGTGTGCTTCACTACGGGTACACGGACAAACAGCGTTGCCAGCAGACTTTTTTCTGACCTGAGTCTCAGGGGATTTATTTCAGGAGGTCTCAGTGTTAGGATGAGAACTCTTGGTTTTCCAAGATGCAAGGTCTTTACTGGTAGAAAGTGGCAGCGCATGGAGTCAGGGGCTGCTTTGGACCTCTGTCTCACAGAATCTGTGTGTTCCTCCTGGGTGGTATTTTCTCTAATGCAGTGAGACTTCATAGTATACCAGCAGTCACTGCTCATGGACAATACCAAATGTAGATGCAAGATGTGTTTGAACATAGGATATTTTAGTTAAAGATATGGTTGACTGATTTGTACTAAACCCCACAACCCATAGCTTGAAAAAAACCATGTAGTATTTATTTACCTTTGCATTTGTAGCCTTGTTTGATTATACCCCAGAGCTGCAAAGAAAGACAAAAGAACGTCAAGGAATCAGAAAAGAAAGCTGGAAGGGAAACAAGGTCACAATGAGGAAGTACCAATGGCTACAAAAGCACAAACAGGATACAACTGCTCTCAACACCCTTCCTGTCAGGCAGACCTCCCCTCTAATTGTGGTAAGACTTGTGACTGCTCCCTTACTTCTGCTACTTACTAGTAGTAATGGGACTACCAGAGAAGGAGAGACACAGACGACATTTGCTTCCAGGAATGGGTGAAAAATTGCCATCATATCCAGCTTAGTGAAAACAGCAGGGCAGATTCTGCTTTTAGGCTCCCTTAATGCAGGGGAATTTCCAGTGTATGTCCATTCTCCAGATACATCAATGACCCATAATATTCAAACACAGCAGAAGAAAACACCACTGGGGATAAAAACTAGGTTCTTGGATCCCATACTGGTTCCCAGCACACCTAGCCATAGTAATCTGATTTGTGCACCTGCCTTTCCCCACTTACAAAATAAAAAAAAAAATTCGAAGAATGAAACAGGCAGAGAAGCCACTAAAGTCCATCTTTGCCTTCCCTCAGAAGTATTTCTTGTTGACATATACTTGTAACTACCAAATGCTAAACTTCCAAGGTGTGTGGTCCCACTTTTGGGAAACTTTCACTGCCACATGAGCAGGATTGCTTGGAAACAGGGAAACTCCTTAACAAATTGTTTTCTATGTACTCAGAAGCACTGTATCTACAGCCATGGCTTTATAAAAACAAGCATTTCCACTCTGAGAGGCAGCGAGAGGAAGGGGCAATTTTTTAACTCCAGCATAATAAGAAAAGAACTGGGGATTCTGGTGTTTATTTATCCTGAGCTCATTCACCAAGGAGGGTGCACATATCCAGGCAGCTGAAACTGCATGTGGCTCCTCACCAGATCTGTAAGTATCCATGAACAGAGAACAGGGTGTCATTAAAGAAACATTCAAAAGGAAGAGATTGAGAACATTCAGAATACAAAGGAAAGAGTAAAATAAACAGAATGGAAAGATTCTGTGTGAAAAAAACATCCCATACACTGCACAAAAGAAATAGCAAGGAAAAATGGGGCTCTAGAGAGAGAAAAAACAGGTTAGACAAGGTAGAGAAATGGTGAACAAAAGAACAGAAAGGACAACAGTGGAAGCTGAGTTCATAGACGCTCTGCTGCTTATTCTTTTCTTGCTAGTGCTGTATATGTGCACAGTGAACACAGCTGCTGTGCTCAGGCAGCGACAGTGGAACACCCCAGTCCCTCTTGAGAGAGAAGCAATGGCCTATTTTCCCAGATCTCTTTTACAGGATCACTGTAAGAGACATGGATTGTTACTTATTTCATTTAAGCTCTAATCTGTTCCCACTGAAGACCTTTCTCCTCACTCCTCACCTTTTTATCTCTGTAGCTACCTCCCACTTAAATTTGGCACCACTCTTGTGGTAACACGCCGCAGTGAAAGCTTAGCTGAAGTGTCATGTCAGGAATTCTGACCTAAAGCTTTGAATGTGTCTGACACAGTTTTGCTGCAAAGCTGGCTTGAGCCAGCTCCAAGGTAAGAGGATCTGTGCAAATTCAGATTATAAAGCTCAGCAGGAGGGCCGGTCACCTACCCTGCCACGTGGTGCAACTCAAGCTGCGGGACGGAACTGCGCCTGGCCATGGGCATATCAACTTTGTGCTGCTTAATGGCATTAAATTAGAGCTTGACCTTCAAAGTTCGTATCGTTTTAATAACTGTGTGCATTGTACTGTCATGTCAATTCATCCTGCTGCATGGTCAGTGCACATTATTTTGACTGTGAGTCAGTGCATCAGTTTGAAATCAGGTTTCCACCCGTGGATGAGTAGCACTGAAATGAAGAACAAATACACAGCAGATTCTGTAGTTGGTTCTTGTCCTATCAGTCCAACTCATCCACAGAACAATGCCAATAACTTCAGTAAACTGACAGGAAAAATGAGCTTATTTCCATTTCCTGTACAACCCCTTACTCATTTGTATTCTTACACTGGATGTAATCAGGGAGATGTGAAAAATTCAACAATGGCCAATTAGAAAATTGATGCAGGAGAAAAATATCTGCTGCAGAGGATGTTTCAGGGCAGTCCTCAGGCCTTGCTTTGCCATGGAAGCCTTCCAAACATGCACTGAGTGTCACGAACGCAATGACGTCTTCCCAAGGCAGCCTGGGACAATAGGCTGTGGCCGGTGGCTGTCCCTGCCCCTGGGTGTGCTGGAGCTGTCAGCTCGAGAGCCCCAGCACGCTCCTGCATCAGCACTGACCATGGCACCTCCAGAGCTTGTGCGGCTCTAGCAGAAAGGGCTGGAATTCCTTCTTCCCCATGGCATTCATCAGCGGCAGAGGCTGCGACAGGGACTTCAAGTATCGGAACAGAATGGACACGTCTCAAAAGAAGTGAGTAGAAGATGGGAGCATGGACTAGAGCAGGAACACCAGAGCTGGTCTGAAAGGGGGCACGTTCCTGTGCTTGGCAGTGCTGTTATTGCTACTTTCAACCATGAAGAAATGTTGCTTAGGGGAAAAGATCATGGAATAAAGTTACCCTGAGTGCAGACGCAGATCTGTTCTGGAGAGCTGGGACAGGGTCTGAGTTTACAGCCTGTTACGTGACCCACGTGCAAGCAGAGGGTATGGCCCCCTGCCCTAACTGCTTTAGCTGCCTAAATGTGGACATTTAATTTCAGCTCAGTGTGTCCATTAAAGTAACTTTTATATCATAGTAATTCTTTATTCGTTAATATATTTGGTTCGAAGTGGGAAACTTAGAGAAGGTTTGCAAGCAGCACAAATGTCCACAAAACCTATCCTTTCCCAGATATGTAGAGAGCACTCTCATAAGTGACATCTGGTAAGTTATGGCTAAGAGAACAAGCAAATCAAACAAAACCCCAACTAATAAATTCTTAAAGTTCTTATTGTACAGAACTGCTGGAAGCACTTTTGATTTCTTTACCAAATTAGAAGATCTGTTAATTCAATAGAGCAAAAATTAGGGCTGTTACAGCCATTCAGGGAATTATAAGCATATTTATGTTGCCATGTGCAATTTCCTGAGAAAGAATGGCTTTTGCCTCATCTACATCCTCTGTTCCCGACACCTATTTTCTCTCGAGCTTGTTTACACGGGAAATCAAGCCAAATTAAAGAACTTAGGATAAACCAAGTAAAACCATTCATATAGTCTCTAATATCCTTTAGCTAATGTAGTTTTATTTCCCCCCGCACATTCCCCCCACAATCCTTACAAATGGCAACTTTCAAAAACCACTAAATCAAAACTGGATAGCACAACTACAACATGAGTAAATGTTTTGTGCTTCTGAATGCCGTGAGATATTATTTGGCCAAGAGACTTTAGCAACGTATGGAGCCAGTTTCACCCCATATACATTAAAGGGTAAAAATTGTTTTTAAGATATACTGTTATTAAAATAATACTTACAAATCCTGCACAATGCTCGCAGAAAGTTGGTTTAAGATAGGTCATTTCCTGAAAGTTATGAATAAACCCTGGTCCCATTTTACACTGAAACTGTGATTTAGCTCTCAGAAAGTAAGCCATCATTTCTTCTTTGCTTATAAGACCATCTCTGTTAGGGACACAAAAAACAGGGTAGATTTGTCACTGCTCATGGCACTGAAAAATTCCGGATTTCCTCATTGCAGAAAGCATGCAGTGCACAGAGTACATTCTCTGAAAGAACTGCAACAATCCTGGAAGGAAAAAAGCCTTAGAGCCTTTGTGGTTCTTATCTTCCTTTAAACAGTAACGCTGAACTTGCTGTTGAACTTTGTTATCTCACCTGTTAATGGCACCAGAGCACAGATCAGGCCATTAAATGAAGGAGCTTGACTTACTGCTCACACAGAACAAGGGCTTATGCCTCGGGCTGACCACCAGCCTTCACAGCCAAAGAGATTCCAGACTACAAGATTCATCAAGCCCAGCTGGCTAGGAAATGAATGTTACATATACCTTCTAGAATATTTGTTATTGTCTCTCTGCTACATACACCCATTTTCCCTGTGCTGTACACAATTTGTTTGTTTTATCAGTCTGATGCCTGGTCTGGATAGAGCATCTCCACTGTAATTCCACAATGCTCCAGGGTTTTGACTCAATCCCAGCAGGAATTCCTCATTAAGCCATTCCTAAATGATTTTTAAAGTACCAGGTAAAACAGAACTCCAGCCTGGGTGGACTTAAAGAACTGACTACAGTGTAAGAATTTAAATGATAACAGAATTCAGCCTTTGGTAATTTTGTCAGATATAGGAAACTTGGGAGATGCTGTTTTGCCAATATTTGCATTTTCTGGATTTTTAAATTGAGGAAAAGAAAAAAAACACCACAAAGAAATCTCCAAGCTTACTGGTCTTTGTCCAGCACACAGAAAGAGTCCAAAAAGGGGAAGTTGGCAGCTATACTTTCAAAGTCTTCCTGAGAAATATAACCATCATGGTCGTGATCGTAGTTCCTAAAGACAGACTGGGAAAAAAAAAAGAGATTATTGTACAATTATCTAGCCTATCCTGAATCTATATCAGCCCCTTCAACATTATAATTACATTTAACTTAATGTTCTATTCAGCTATTCAGATGCTCTGCTGCATCTGTTTTATTCCTTTTATTTTGACTTGGTATTTCAATATGCATATTAATGAAAACGGCTAATTTTTAAAGAAAAGTTGACATCGGCATTTATCTAGTGATGATCCTCCACACCTCTTCATACATAAATTATTCTTTCTTTACTTTTCCTCTTTGTTGGAAATGTCCCTAAAATTCTGTCCCATGTGATGACATCTTCCTTTTCCTTCATTAGGTATACTTTTTAATCATGAAAAAAAAAAAACAAACCAAAAACCCAACCAAAAAACCCCCAAAACAATAGCAGCTTTCCCATGAGTATTTCAGATGCTTTTGGCTTCACTTCTCTTTTAGCTGGTCACCTCTACCTTGCCACGGTTCTGTTTCAATCTAATTTGTTTACTAATATTTTGACACCCTGATCATGAGCACTTTGTGTCTAACAACCTTTCCCTTCCATCAACCCACCCCAATCCACCACTAAGTAAAAACAGACATGGGATCAAATTTAAAAGGTCCAATACAGTGATGGGTGCCCTCCTTAGCTCACGAGGAGTTACTACATTCTGTCTTTCTGTTTGCAGAGATACACAAGGGGTGTTAAAGCCACATGTGATGCTGATGGTAAAAATACAAGTGTCACAGTCAACATGACTATCTGAGAGGTACATAGTGAAGTATGGACTCCATTAGATTAAAATTTTGTTGATAAAGATGTTAAATTAATATACTGAGACCCCTGAAAGGTGTCTGTATTGTCCTTGTGTTAACTGGAACATGATGAAACCCATTTCTATCAAATGGCTGTAACTGATGACTGGCAGACCTCAAAATGACATCATAAAGAAGGACCCAAAATACAAGCCCAAGTAGTATTCAACACTTTTTGTAAGTGAAACAACGCCTAAAAGCACAACTCAAAGCAGCTTGCAAATAACAAATATTGGCAAAGGAAAAACAGCTGCACAGAGTGGTGTGAGCCTTTTAGTAAGCTGAATCCATAAAAGACTCAAACCATTTTTAATCCTGTCATACTCAATATCATATGTCCTGAAGAAGGTCAAAATTGTGGAACGGGGGACTGCAACTCACTCAACCACAGGAACAAACAAAACCCCCCACCCAGCACATTCTGCAAAGATTAAGGAGCTGTGACAGACTTCCTATTTAAACAAGATATCAAAGAGAGGTTTGGATGTGGAGGCATTTATATCAACACATATGGCACGACAAAAGCAATTCAGGAACATCATGTGCATTTCTGGCATCCCACGTTAAAAGAAAAATGAAACCTTTTTGAAAAGGGCGCATGTACAAAAAGTAAACTACAAGATACATTTGAAGTCTGAGTGAGAGAACTGAAGACTTTGTTTTGGTTATCTTAACAACATAACCCCAATTAATGATCTGTAGCACAGACAAGGTCAGAATTTAATAGTTCCTCCCAGACTTACTTACTAATTTGTGGAAAGCAGAAGGAAATGTTCTGTCTCTCCAAAGGAATCTGGAGGTGTTTAGTTTTGTTTACACTACCACAACACATCACCTTCCAAATTGAAGCTAGAAGATCCCAGCTATAATTCTGCGTGACCTCATGTCCACATTTTTAAAGTGACACCAAGAAAATGTTATCGTCACCATACGTAACATGCTCTGGACAGTAAAATAACAGCGAGTTAAAAACCAGAAATAAAGTTTCCAGAAAAGTTCATTGAATCTATTAATACGTGAGACCTTGTTTCTGAGTAGCTTTCTTTTCAGCTGTCTGTTACCAGACATTAACAATGTGGCTAGAGCGGCAAAAACTAAACTTTGCCCTCTGAATTTATATTTGCTAGACAAAACTATTCAACAGCAGCCAGTTTTTGGATGCTCCTGAAAGTCTGCTCCTTTGCACCAAGAAACCTACTTACTAATCCCATTACTGATTGAAGGAATAAAATAAATCTTTCTGCACATATCAGTAACAGCTCAAATTTGTTATTGTAGGTCTAAAATTCACCCCAACCATAACATCTTATGATAAGCTTGAAATTAATTATAATGACAACCATTACGATCATTCTTTTACAGCAGTATAATATTCCAAATACTTACATCCACCAGTTTTCGTATGTGCTTATTAATGACGGTAGGGTCAGGTTTTGGTACCACTCCAGACGCCCACTCCAGTGGCACTACTGGCTTGTTGGGGGTGGTCGGGGAGGTGGGCTGCTGAGAGATGGATCAGAACACAAGGATTTTCAAATCTGAATTAAGAAATTGAGTTTCCTGTTAAAAGCAGCTCGAAATGTCAGAGCTATAACCACAAACTGCTGGAGTACCCATGCTATAAAAATGTAGAACAGCAGGCAAGTAGAACATCAGGCAAGGTTCTAAAGAGCTGCTTGTCTTCACTAACAGCTTCAGCTCGGCTCTGTGGCGCCTCACAACTACACTGCCAGCACCCAGCCAGCTCAGAAGCAAACCCAAGCAGTCTTTCCTCACTGGCATCTCCAGAGGGTCAACAGCAATGAAACTTGAACGAAGAGGGAAGGAAGGAGGGTCTGTGAACACAGTGGGCATCAGAAATAGGTAAGCCCAGAAACCTGCTTTTCTCCTTCTCAGTAAAGCCTCAAGGAGCTCTGCATCACAACACAGTGCGCCCCCAACTCCCTGCTGGAGGGACCGTGCCCAGAGCCACACAAGGGACTGCCACAACCTGAGGAAGTTCGTGCTCCTGCTCTGTATGGCACCAGCAAGACAGTGGGATGCAGAAGCAGGGGCAGAATTGTGCTCAGCCATCCCACTGGTTTCCAGCTGAGATGTGCCAGGATGGACAGCTTGATTCATCTAGGCAGCCTGAGTGGAAAAGGGCTGACCTTTGACTCACTCTGCAGATAACACCAGCCAGACTATTTTATTTTAAAAACATCTTGGTCTTGACAAAACAGTAGCTGACAGCTCACTGGATGCACAGAGCTCACAGCCTGACTTCCTCCACGCCACTACAGTGCTTCGGGAGTAGCTCTGGAATGCAGCTCAGATTCTTCAAGTAAAAAATGTAGGACAAACTTGAACACAGTTTCAGGTAAGGATGCAAAAATAACCAACTAGCATGAAAAATGCCACAAGGCATACAGGCCTTTCCCTGCATCTGCCATTGGACATCTAAGAGGTGAAGCAGTGTCAAGCAGAAAAAAATCAGCATGTTTTGGATCAGAAGGGAGATAGTCTGCAGACTCAGAATGCCCCTGAGGTAGCTGATGAGCAAAGAATCTGGGTCTCGTCTGTCTCGCTCTAAATTGGTGTGAATTGAAAGGGAGACAATTCAAACATGAAAAGATGTTTCACTTGTCATTGTGTATTACAACGGTATTGTAGACTTTGACATCGAGATGAGAAATTGGTCCTAGGTTCACATTTTACTGTGCTTGGTTGGAAAACAAGAAAAGGATTTGTGAGTGGGTTGATTTACTAATTTGGCTTTTCCTTTTTCAATTGCTAGAACAGCTTTTAGCAGTGCCTCAATAGATTTTGACCCATACAGATGTGCACAAGTAAGTTTGGGAGGAAAACAACCCTATATCAACAGAATTCAATTTCTATAAGAAGCACAGTCAACCTGGACATCCACCTCTATCTGCCAAAAGCACTGACTTAAAACATCTGTATTAAAAGTGTCAGTGTGGTGCTAGACTACTCAGACCTCACAGAGAGCTTTTAACACCTGCTGGTCTGAGTGTACAGTGGCAGAAGGAGACTGAATCCACTGGAGCCTTTCTCTTTTCTCTGGGCTATTTTATTTGAAGCCTCATTCAATTTTATGGGGTTTTTTTTACAGGTTGCAATGAAAACTTCATGTTTCTGCCCACTAGCCAAAGGGTTGGTTTGGCTATTCTAGTTCACTCATAAGCTCAAATGAACAACCATGATTTTATTTATGTATTTGAAATGCATCCTATGAGGACAGGTGCTAACCAGTTGCCCAGAGACTGCCAAGCTGAATTTATTAAATGTTCTGAAACACTGTATCAGGTCATGCAGTTTGTATCTCCCACCTATTTCACCGGCGCAGGGATAATGGTATTGTAGACTGAAAAAGCATTTTCAGATGTTTGCAAACATCTGTGTATTTTGGCATTGGAATGAATTCTACTTAAAAGCAAAAAATTATCCAAGTGCATCATTAGTGGCAAAATTGCACCAGGCAGGGCAGTCTTTTAGACAATAGCTGTATTAGTAAAAGCTCCCAACAAGAAGATCAGTAGTGAGTGTGTAAGAGCAGGACACTGTGACAAGGAGGTGCTATAATCCAGCTGGTGGTCATTCTTCAGTGTTTTTTTCAGGCTGCTATGCCTACAGAAGAATCTCCTCCCAGTTTTAGCAGAAGGAAAGTCTTGCTCAAGTCCCTGTTGACAGCAGACTCACATGCTAACAGATCAGCTCCGCTTCTGTCCCGAAAATGATTGCAGCAGCATGAGGCATTTCCTGCGTAGTGCACCTGCATGGGAGTGGTACCCATATAACACATGGAGGAGCAGTTGGAATGACATAACTGTGCTGTCACGTTGTCTTTCACAAATTTTTCCACGTACAAAAGCTCTACAGATTCTTTCCCCTCTAATACAGCTTGTGTGCTTTGGCACTCCATCAAAGAGAAGTAGGCTTCAAATAGTCCGGCTTCTGTCAATTCAGCTGCAGCTTTTTACCCATCAGGGTGCTGCAGCAGCTCAATGTCACTGGTTATTCATTGATCCTTATGCAGAAGTCTCCCTCAATTGCTGGGTACTGTTAAAGTTCACAGCGCTGTTTATATTGCTTTTGTCCTGCTTAAAGCTTGGGTTGGAGATCAAAGCAGCAATGTGATGATTTTCTTCATTTACAGTAGCGGCCCGTTAGCCCTTCCACAGCACAGGGCTGTAACATTTCAACTTTGCTGGCAGTAATGAGAGCATGAGGGACCCATTATTTCAGAATGACTGAAATAAACAGCAACTGTTGTGGTCAGATCATATCCAACAAGGACTGGAGACTCAGTAATGAAATTTCAAATGTTCCAGCCCAACTAGTGTTGGCTGTGGAAATATTCATTAATTTCCTTATCATTGCTCATAATACAACATTGGGAGCCACACACATACTACTCAAACTGGTCTCCAAGCGTGATTAACTATTTTAAACCCCAGAGAAGCCTTACACTTGGAAATTAAAAGCTTCTGCTTCCTTGCTTGCTTTTAAGAATGCTTCAAAACTTTAAAAAGCAGTGGAATGCATCACCTCAGACTCCTGGACCCTGCTCTCACGCCCTCTGAAGCATTTCCAGCCACCCTCAGTTGCTGCTGGTGGCAGACTTGAGAGGGCTCAGCCTGAGAGCATCACAGGCTGGATATGAAAGGTGATAAGAATGCTAATACACTGAAGAAATGCTCAGAGGAAAAGAGTCCCCAACCTTTGGCAGCAGAAGAAAGAGTAATACTTTAAGTGAAAGTCAATTATTAATTATGAGATTTATCTTTATCCTCTTTCAAAAAATAAAGAAAAATGCATGAAGGTAGTGTTATCTTTGGTTGCACATAACCAAATAAAGAGTAATATCTATTCCTGTCTGTTTAAACACTGCTTGAGAGCCCAAGGTACAGACAATTATACCTAAGCAAACAGTTTTAAAATACTACAGTAATTATTTGCCTTGCCTTAAACAAATCTTTTAATTCAGTCTTGTTTCACAAAACTGCACCAGCATCCAGAAAATTGGCTAAGGGTCGCGCAATAAATAATTGATATAAACTTACAGGGCATATCTCTATCTAAAGCAGAACTTTGTTTTCTAGGACTTGCAGAGTCCTTTATGTCCATATGAATTAGGAAACACAGTAACTGTCATTTAAAAATTTAATCAACCTCATGCAGACAAAATAAGCAGTATGTCCAAATGCAGTAAAAGATGACGTACAGATTTGGAGTTCCTTGGTTCCAGCACCAGCGAGAGCTTGTAGATATCATCCTCAGTGTGGTACAGGTCCAGGGACAGCTACATGTAAGAAAGAGGGGGAAACAGTAATATTTGTGAGACTGGGTTGGATATGACAGGCTTGTAAGCAGAGATATACCTCCCGCTGAAGGTAAACACATCGTTTTGCTACTCTGAGCTCAGGTGATGTGCCAAAGCCATGTGCAGCTGCTGGGAAGGCAGATTTCCACAGAGCGAGCATAACACAGGCTGGTGAGCATGCGCTGCTGCTCTCATCAGTGCTGTGCTCGAGGGCTGGCACAGCCTCACCCCAAGCCCAGGGCACAGAGGGGCTGAAGGCTGACCTCCTGCCCAAGGGACACTGGCTCCAAACACCACCCTCCTGCAAAACACTTTCTTCTGGCTGCTCAATGCTCATGAGAGCTCTCAGAGAAACAACCTGGTGAATACGAAAACTTCAGGAAAGAAATTGTTGAGGAGCTAGGCTGGGAGGACTTTGGACTGTATTCTGCTCAATTTTTTTTCCTCAAGAAGGGCCATAGTGCCAGAGCTCTTCTACAGAGATCACCCCGTGCAGCAAACGCCTCTCTGGAAAGCCCATGGCAGACAGAAGCCCAGGAGATGCAAGCTGGGTTTGCCACCATGGTTGATGCAGCAAAGTGCTCCACTGAGAGCAATCCCAGCCTAGCCCAGCTTGGCTTGCACTCTTGATCGCCTCTCCACAAGTAAGGCAAATTGCCTTTCAGCTGTTTCTCGATAAATGATTTTTCTTTTATGTTCTCGTTCTTTTCCCTAGAGGATTTATTGAGAAAAGAGAAGGTACATAAATAAGCTTAAAGTAGGATGAATCTGTTTGATTTTACTTTGGCAGCTGGGGTCTTGCACTGATGCATAAATTCCTCCTCTTTTGGAGTGATGAAGGAGAAAAGTAATCAATGCTGTAGCTAATGTTTTGCAGTGAGAGGAAACAAATATTGCATGTTTCCTGTGATCATGTTCCTACATTAATTGGCTTTGGAGAATTAACATGATTTGAAGTTTTCATCCACCTTGCAAATCCCCCGTTAAGCGAAGATCGAGTTAAAAGGATGTTCCCAAGCAGACAGATAGAATTACTACTGACAAAATGACTGTGACAGAAGGTTATTTTTAGAGACTCTGAAGCGCCAAGTAAGCAGCAAGCAGGTCCAGTGATACCTACTGCAGAACCACCCTCTTTTAGGCAGAATTTAGTGTGATGAGTAAGAGAGAATTTGTGCCCTTTCCCAAGATAGGTTCCCAAAGCAAACACATGGCTTTAGAGAAGTCTGGAGATTACATTATTCATTTTGTCTAGCTGAAACACTGCTGATTTTTGCATTTTGTAATTTGGTTATGGGCACAGTGAAAGGCTATGCAGGTTCTTTTGCCCAGCCAGCAAGCTGCTGTCACAGGCTTAGGTAAGGGCCTGTCCTAGAGACACCATAGAACCAGCAAGTGCTGTAATAAATATTGTTCATGTGGTGAGACATTCAGTGACTCTGTTCTGAGGTTCCTTGGTGGCTTAAAATAAGCAGCACTCAGCTGGAGTGCATTATATTAACAGGTCAGAGTGGGAGTGAGAGCAGAATGGGTAGTTCCAAAGGTGCTGTCTGGTTCCTGTGAAAGAGCACAGTTTTCTCAGCAGGTCAGGTGAACAGGGTGTGGATTTGGGAGTGGAAATGTATTAGTATTTATTAAGCGAGCTTATATCTCTCCCTCCCTGAATTATGTGACCTTATCTTAAGCAGTGGTTAAAGTTCATTAGGCACAATGTGTAAGCACACAGTGGACAAGGTATTGTCTAGTTCAGAAGTTTCATACACAAGCACAAATATTACAAGCATGATGACTATGCAATTATATAAGCATTCCTTTTTTATTTTATTTACAATTTTGTTCTGATAAATAAAGTGTAACAAGAGTTTTCCTAGAAAAATCTTTACAGTGAATGGCAGTTTCTATTCTAATTTGACTGTCATTGCTGTCCTATGTTTTTTTCTGAGCAATTTAGAGGGGGATTGAGAAGGGTATGGGAGTGATCAGAAACGCATGACTTACTTTTTTTTTCGAAGTGGAACTTACAGAACACAAGTTAGGGATGGTGACTTTCAATTTGATTGTTTAGGTAGTTATCATTCTCTTCGCTAGACTGTACAAATGACTGGGACTTTCCAGTTGTTTGCATACAGTCTCAGAACAGGTTAGATAAATAGATGTTGAGAACTAAAAATGGTGGGGGTAAAATGGTGGCACCAAATAGGTTCTAACACAGTTCATATAAATATACTGTGGTCTGCTGAGAAACTGAGATCCACTTGCAATCCACAGAAAGTGATGATACACCCGCAGGCTTTTTATTCACATTGTGGAAAAAAAAAAAAAAAGAGTGTAGAAATACTGCACAGCAGGTAAGAAAATTCCTTAAGCATCCTTATCAAATATAAGTTTTCTAATGGCAAAAATGTCTTCAGAGCTGTTGTTTCTCTCTGCTACATTGCCAAACTCATGCTTACATCCTCTTTTACTGCTTCTGAGCTCCACATTTTGGACTCCAGGGAGTGGTGCAGACTTCTAAGTTTGTGTGCAGACATTTAAGGCAAGAGGAGACCAACTTTCCAAGCTGTTGATCATTTGGCAGAAACCACAGACCTCTTGCTCCCCATGGACCCCTTTGGTCAATACTCACAATAGCATCTTGAAAATGCCTGTAAGCCCCTTGAGCAGACGGCCTGAAGTTTACTACCCACCTCTCACCCAGGCTGTTAAGCCAAGCTCTCACTTCATAGCTCTTATCAAACTCTCCCCAGCCATCACCATTTCCAAGCCACTTGAAAGGTATCAGCTCCCTTGGAGCAAATAGGACTCTACCATTGAGGAAGAGAAAAGCCAGGCCATATTCCCACATGCCTATGAAATACCCATTTTATCTTTTTGTGCAAGTTGTTGGACTAGCCAAGGAGCACCCAGTGATTTCCTTGTCAAGCAAGCACAGGCCAGGCTCTTAGCACTTGCTAAGTGTGGTGCAAAAGGCAGCACTGCACGGGAGGGAGGACAGGCAAGAGATTTACACATTGCTTATCAGGACAAGACACCTACTAAAAGCTTGCCCAGATAGAAGCTGCTCAATGGGAAAACAGCAGAAGTGAAAAAACAGTTGGGTCAGCTGATTCACACACAACTGAAAAGCATTCCACACATTTATATACGTTTGCTAGGCTTGAAAGGGAGTTTCTTTAAATAAGGTAAAGATGGGAAAAATTTTTACAGTTGACATTAGAGAGATAAGACCTAGCAAAAAAAGGAATGGCTAATTCCTCATGCTCTCAAAGCTGAAGATGACTTAGGCAGCAAGGGAGGCTAAATCTGCTAAAAGACCATTTGCACATAGCAAGGTCAACTATATTTAGTTGTCATTTCTTGTCAGCTTTGGGTTGCAACCCTTTTCTTCTCCTCTTTCGCTGAACCCAGCCAACAATTTAAAACTTTCTTTTTTAAAAAAGATAGACAGAAACATTTTATCTACAATATGATTCCATAATTCCTCTTTAAGAGACTAATGTTAAAAAAAAAGTATTGTATTCATATATGCAGATGAGGACAAAATCTACATACTGGAAGAAAAATGAGAATATTCATATTATGGTATGTATGAAAATTCTGGTCCAGGAACTTTCTGTAGAAATTTTTTGGTTTTACCCTTTCCAGAAGTCTCCATTTTAAATCAAACTCCCACACTATCAAATGTACTTGATCCACAACTACACTTCCAGAGATTAATGAAGACAGAATTACCCTGGAAAGGTTTTAGGATACCTACACCTCTCTACATAGGTACCCAGCCCTAGATGGGCTATCCCTATAATTACATAAAATTACTACCATACAATTACACTAACAGGTGAAAAAAATCAGAAGTTACTTGTAACCCTAATTCCATGTATGGAATCATGGACGATGGAAGTTGCAGAATGCAACTTCATTTTTAGGATCAGATTGGCTCAACTGAAACAAAGTCAGCAGAGTTATGAATGAATGCATCAGTGTATCACAGGAGAGAAAGTACCCATCATGTACTCAATTACTTCTCCTGGTAAATGAAATACACTGAAATAAATACAAAAATGCAAATAAAATCCCAGTCATTTTGCTGAAAACAAAAAAAACCAAGGAAAATATTTTCTTTTAAAAAGGAAAAAGAGATACTATATGAGCTCAAGCTGATACAATGATGAATACGTGAAGGTCTTAGAAAAATCTTTAGCTTTCTGCTTCTTTTGGAAAACAGGCTGTCACCAAGAAGAGAGAAGAGCTAATGAAAGTGGTAGCAGCAGTTCAGCTTCCATCTCTCACTTCACATTGTCTAATTTCTACCCTTTTGGACTCACATTTTTATTGCTCAGTTCCCTAAAGCCTGAGGTTCCATTTCCCCCTATTCAAAGCCAAGCTTGCAAGAAATGACCAGAAAGAGAAAGAGTGTCATGAGAAAGCAACTCTTAATCCCTACAAAAAGAAAACAAGTTAATAAATATCTGCCTTTATAGTTCAAAATTTAAGTTAAAGGAGTGTTGCAGTGGTCAAAATCGGGCGCCTTTCTCTTGCCTGTCCCACTAAACGGGATTAAGCCTTGTTCCCAGACTATCCCAAACAAGGCACAACTGAAGAAGGTTTTCTTATTCCCCAAACTTTCCCAGTCGTCATTACAATGAAGCCATAGGTACATTCACATCAGCTGGGTAGCTCCAAGATCAGGCTCATATTTGTCAGCTTCCTTCGTGTAAAGCTCTGTACCCGACCAGTCCTAGTATAAATCCACCACATTTTCGTTTACTGGATAGGAAGGGTACTGTGTCGCATGGAAAGTGCAGAGGAGCAAGAATGGAGTGATACTCAAGTTGGAATTTCTCGTGTCTCCATGCCAACACGTCACCAAATCCTTCCACAGGAGACATAAGCCTCCATTCTACGTAGTCAGAACTGAGTTGCTTCCAGCCATTTTACTGCTACAGTAGTAAAACGCTCTTTGGCTTTCTTAACACCTCATGTGAACTTGTTTCTGTTCTGTATCCTTTCCCTTTTCTTTTTCAAAACTGGGATAACAATATGAACTTGACTTAATAGGTATGAGTGTTCCTACTGACACTCAACATTTGAATCACAGAAATGAATTGAAACATGCTCAGTACTTACGGTTAGCAGATTAATTAAATCCAAATTTGGCTCTAAATGATGAGAAGCAGTTTGCAGGGAAACCAGTTCACTCAGGGTGATGGAAAGCTGCTGCATTTTCACTATGTTAACTTTGTTCTCATCTATCCAATCAGGAAAAATGACATGGACAGCAATCAAGTCTTTCAAATGGACTCCTAAAATAGGAATTTTGAAGCCAACACAGTCAGCAAAAGCCTTGCGGTAGTTGCAGTAGTTTCCATTGGAAGAGACCAGCTCTGTCATTTCGTTCCAGTCCTACAAATAGCCAGAGAAGCAAGTCCCTGTGAAAGCATTCATAGCATTTCCTTAATCTGTTTTAAATGAGCACAACTCTTGTCAGGGTGTCGATAGTGTTAATTTCCTCTCTGGCACAGGCAACCAAGCAGAGGATTTCTGTGAGCTTATCATGCTCCACTGAGAGGAATGCAACCAAGTGCCTTTCAGGATGCCCTGCCATGATCCAAGTATTGTGCTGGTGAGACACCTGCACGGCAGAACCCATCAGAGCTCAAAGAGGCGATGCTCAGCTCAGTATGTCTGTTTTCTGGAGTCCACCATACCTTTGTGACTTCTGAAGACAGATGGGAATGAGTCTCTTTCAGGCGAGAGATGGAGCTGTGGCTTAGACCTCCCACAACTGCCATCAGCGTGTTGAAGTTCTGGAGGTGAAGGAGCTTCTGCAGGAGAGATTAATCATGCATAATTAAAAATTAATGAAATGCAAGTAACAGCTATTCAGTGTCACACAAAACAAGTTAAAGGTGACAACCCATCATGGCTAAAGCAGAAATCACCAAACCAGGGCACATAACAGAATGGTTCAGCATTTCGTTTTTTAATTAGCTTAGCTCTGGAAGAAGCACACAGTAGTGACAGCTGGCAAATGGAATACAACAAAGAAAAATTATTGCATAGTTATGTCTGCTAACTAAAAAATGCAGGCATACCACACCTGAACAAATAACCTCCAGTGATGTTAAACAGGCTATTCACTGAGGAAATGACACAAAAACCATCAGCTAATTTGTTTACCGCAATCTCCTTTTATATTACTGCTTTATACTGGAAGAAAAAGACTCATCTGCAAGACTTACCTGTGCAACATTGATAAACTTCGTGATCACTTCTGCTCTTTGCTGGGGTGTTGGTTTGCTGAGAACCATGAGCTGGACCCATTTAGAGATACCATTAAATAAAGCAATAGATCTTTCCAAAGTAGGATTGTTGTCCAAGCAGCCATGGATCACATAGCTTTGGTAGTCTGTGAACTAACACAGAAAAGACATTTTCAGTGCAAGGGTGGACAACTGAAGAATCAAATTGAAGCTTTGATATTTTTTTTCTTTTTCAAGTTCTTGTTTAGATAGTGACCATGACTCAGGGTCAGCAGACCCTGCGGCACAACAGCTCTTCCTTAAAAGCTTTATGCTGTTCTTTTGGTTTGGTTTTCCCTTAAATGTCAACTTACAACTTGTTTGTGTGTCAGGAAATATAGAACCCTGCATGATGAGCGTGTTTGCTATTTCCATCTTTCCCATAATTTACTCAACGCATTTTATTCTGTGTGGTTTTATTCAACATTCTCAAGGCATGATACTCTATAGGATCCCAAAAACTAAATTTCCCTAAATCTTTGAAAAACATTTTTCAGCTGTCACTTAGAGGGAGGTTTTCAGTAGCTTGTGACATAACTTTAGCTTGTGTAGGGAGTTGCTAGCAATGCCAGCCAAGACAGGTTTCTTCATCTTAGCTGATCAAAACCATCCTACTAGAAAAATATATGAGAGTATATACTCTAACACAGCAGGTGCTTATTTCCTAGCTGCAGATAAACAGCATTTCAGTGGTCAGATAATTTAAAATTTTTTTTGTTATAGTTAATGCTGCCCTTTCTACTTCCCCATTTTTTTAAACAGGTAAAACAAAAGAGAGAATTCTGACTTATCGTATTCTACCATTACATATCTTTGAGAGAACAAGTAGTACAAGATTAGTTAACTCTCATTGGTTGCAGAGAATCACCTCTGATAACAAAATTCAAGCTGAAGAATTAACAGACAAGCTAGAAACAGAAAGGAAAAAGAAGGAAAATTCCTTGCAGGTTTGAGTTTTCTTCCTGGAATCCCCAAAGGAATTAAAATGCATTTTAAGTCTAACAAGAAATCCATGCCTTTTTTCTTGTCCTTCCCTCTTTCTTTAAGGTTAGCATTGCACAGATCACAGTAGGGTGTTTTCCCATGATTTGAAGTCTAGAGTAATTAACCTTTGAACATTATTAAGAGACATCAAAAGTGATTCTATTTAGACTGGTCTCAGTTCCTCATTGATCTCTTTTTCCTTCCTCTCTTGAAACAAACGAAAAACCTCACATATTTTTCTTAGTTTGGGAGTTTGATTTCTCTCATGCTCCTAAACATTTTTTAAAAAGTCTCATTTGTCATCTTGAGAACTTATGGGTTCTGTTTGCCACCTGATACAGTAACATCATGTGAGCCCTTCATATAGATACTTGCCAGCAGAAATCAGCATTTTGTTTGGCATTTGTCTTACTCATTTGTTTTGTTTTAGCTTCAGCTTTAGTTTTCATCCACTTTTGCCTCTTCTCCTGGTACAATCCTCTGCGAAAAGAAGCAACTGTGCCTGAATTTTGCTCGGTGCCAAAAATCATCAGCCATGAAAAAGATCAAGGAAGTGCATGGCAATGGATATCATATGACAGAGTATAAAGATTTGCTACACTGAAATGTTGAGAAAAAAGTCTAAATGTGAAACCATGTGAACACTCTTTAAAGACAAGCTCCTAATTGCAAGTGACAAAGCTGTGGGCTTCTTACAGAAATTCTCCTAAAAGATTTATGCTCCAGAAAAGTCAGATGTTCAGCTAGCTCAATGGGCTCCAGATGGTCAAACAGCAGGCAGGCTTTTCCCTTCTTGGAAATCTTCTTCCTCTGTGTAACTCTTCTCATCCAGTCATAGGAAGGACTGCAATAGAATAGGTGTAAGTGTCAATTCTGCTTGGATATATGTCAATGTAGCCCACAGCTGGGACATATAACGTAAAATTGACCACAGAAGGACCATGAGCCTTCTGGTCTGTGACATCCAACACAAACACTTAGAACAAGACCTGTTCAGGAGTGAAACAGAAGATAGAGTTTTGGGTGCTCTACTGCAAGTGATAAGTAACAGCAGGTTTCTATCACAACAAAAGGACAACATCATCTTCCCCATGATACAGGAAGCTGTGATTAAAGATGCTTTGGAAATACTAGAACAGTTCACAGCAAATTCTGATACGATACAGAATAAAAATATATTTGAGCAACACCAAGGATTAATTTTTTCTCTGTAAGTCCACTTCAGGTCCCTGAAGTAATGGAACGACAGAAACAAATACTATGAATATGCCATATTTTAAAAGAAAATCTACAACATCAGATGGGATGCAAAAGCATGCCTGGTGATCAGCTTTTCAAGGAAATAGTAGTTGTAATAATTTTGATGTAGTGCAACTACAAATGTGAATGCTAAAAATTCTCCAGTTAAATAATAGAAAATATTACAAAAAAATTAACAGATTATTGATGAGAGGACAAGAAATCTCCCCTGAGAAGATCTAAGATTTACACAGCATGCTAGTCACTACATTGATTGCTATTCTGTATGAAGTCTTATAGAAAAAAAAGTAATACTAATCACTTAATTGGCACTTGCTGTGTCAAGAAAATAATTTATTTCCTGTTTATATGAAAAACTTACATCCAGGCAGGAATCTTCTCTTTACTGTGTAACTATAACTTCAAATTTCCAGTAGCTTCAAATTTAAAGACAATTTTGCAAGTGCTTTTCTTGCTCTCTTAAGATCAAGATGGCCCTTAATATTTTTATATTTGGTACAGAACTAGAATTCTCCTGTTCCAGACACAAAGATATTGCAGCTCATGACATCCTTACATGCTGGAGATATCAATAAGATGGATGTGATCCTCATATCCGAGCTGGTTAGCTACTTCTTGAAACTCTTCAGTCAAACGAATCAGCCCAAGATCCAAGTTAAACTCCGCAGGAAATTCCAAAATCCAGTATCTGAAATCCACAGACAGCAGTTAAGAGATGCCCAGAGACTCAGGGATAACATTCAATGGTTGCATATATTTTACATACAATTTTTTAATAGGACTTATTTCCACTGTTCTTTAGACAGAGAGGCTGAACTACCTCAGCATCTGCAATTATGTCTTACAGTGAAGTGGCAAAACGCACTTTATCTTTTAATTTTCTTTGCTTAACTCACAACAGCCCAACAAAGCAGCATTCTATTGAAATGCAAAATTAAAGTGATGTCTCAGGTGACACACACAAAAAGCACACACACAGTGTCCTGAGTCAGGCTGCCAGGACACCCAAAAAACACTTGCACTTGGTCCCTGTCCAAGTGAGACAACTTTGTCTTCGCAGAAAAGACTTTTCAGTGAAAATGAAAATGTGAATTTAAATGGCCATTTTACCACAATAACTGTGTAAAGCAGATGTAAGCCATGTAAGCTTACATGTAAACCATGTAAGCCTCCTCCTCTATGTAAGGGGGGTGAAAAAGGCTTCATCAGTCCTGCTTTCAGCAACCCCCGTCACCTTTCTTCTCACTGATATAACCTCATCCAGAGGAAAGAGGAAAAACATTTGAGTGAAGCAGGTTATATCATGTTTACTTAAAATTCATGCTTTCTCTTTTACAGGGAAATGTTCCCACATAAGAACGGCCCAACACATGAACACTTTCCCATGGAAACAAGGTCAGTGCAGCTGGTGCAAGGTTTGGAACACACCCAACCTGTAACAACTTCGGCATCACTAACACACTCCTGTCATCATAAATTGTGTAGGGATTGGATGAGCTGAAGTCTACAGCCCAGAGACAATCGCCCTCTCCCACACTAAGTTACACCTGGAAGCAAAATGTGTCTCTCCTCTGTGTGGCACTGAGCTCGCCTCCCTCTGAGAGGCTCCACACTCATGAGCCAGATAAAACAGCACAAGTTTTCAGTCAGCTCTATAGCTCAATGCAGTTAAGTGTCTTAAAAGCTGGATGGCTCAACTTAATTGTTTTCAACATACAGATAGTCACTCTTCACTGTAGAATGGAGGCAAGTAAAAAAACCCCAAACAAACAAAATTGCATTGATAATATCAACAGAACCATAAAACCAAAATGCTAGAGGACCAGAAGTGCATTTACCTCATGAAGTAGCAGATTTTAAGTCTGAATTCATTGCAGTTCTCCCCATCGGCATCTCTATATGTATGTCAGCTAAAGAAAGCTTTGTGTGCCTTGATTCAGCAATGTTGTTTTTATTCACTGCAGACTGATACTAGAATTTTAAAAAGTATCAAACTTTTCTTCTAGAGATAATCTCGTTATGCCTCTGATATTTCATTCACTTCCACAGCATTGTAGGGGACAGACACTATTTCCTGGCTGCCACTTTCATCCCCCCTCCATCAAAAATGCCTCTATTCTACTATTCTGAATATTCTGCTGAAAGGCTGGCTAGCCAGAGCTGGCAAGAAAATATGATAATACTTATGATTACTGAAATAAGAGCTATAAATGACATGTAGGTGCTTAGACATGACTGAAAATTCATAGTATTCAAAGGCCAACCAGCTGTGATACACTTGAAAAGTTATCCTGGCCTCATATTTGCACTTATTTAAAGTTAATGCAAAGTCAGTATTCTTGTATGCATGGGAAAAGCCCACAAAATCTTTATGTAAGCATAAAGAAGCTCACACATTTCCACCTCTTAGGTTGAAGAAAAATTCGCCTCTAAACCTTGTTTGTCATTAATTAATTGGCACATTTTTACAAGCGGTCAGAAAAACAATCTGCTTTTGGCACTGTAATGCCAACTTGCAGCACTCTGTGAAAGGATATGTGGACAGCAGCTTGCCAGCCAGCTCTGTGGAAGGCAAATACCACCGATGCATTAAAAGAAAGGTTCTTGGCAAATGGCTGGGGCACTGGTTTCCTTTGTCATCTGCAAAAGAGAAACAAAGGAGTTAGCTCGATCACAACAGAGGGGAGTTTTTATTCTTCAAGCAGAGTCAGACAGACAGGATCAAAAGTGGAAATGTTGGCTCATTATCTACCAAAGAGGTAGGAAAGAAAACCACAGCAAAAAAACGCTCCTTGAATAGTAACTATTGCTAGAATGCAGTGACAGTTATTTAAACAGTGGAAAAACCTCAAACAAATGGAGGTAACAGGCCATAGCTAAAAAAATAGGGCATGGACAGCATTGTGCTAAGCTTTAAATAAAGACAGTGCCAGTAATGTAAGGAACAAATCCAAGATTAGTCCATCAAGAGGGTGGGGAGATGATTTGTATGCAACTACTTCCAATATTTATTTTATTGCAGCTTTATATCTTTAAATTAGCAGTTAAATAATTAAAAAATGGATCTGCTTCAAGGAATTTAATGTCAAAGCAGCCCCTCACATCAGTGCCCGAGGTCCTGTCTCCAGCTGCCTCACAGAGACCCTTGTGTCTTTGCAGTGCAGCCTCTGAAACTACCCAAGCAGTTCTTCCCTGGCAGGCTGGCTGACCATCAGCCTTCCCCAACATCTGCAATGTTTGATTGCTCTCTGTCTATCACTGTTTGAGACGACAGCAGATGATGTGACCTGTGAAACAGGAGCCACACCTGGGCTGTGCTTGTCAAGAGAGTGTGTATACGAGAAGAGACACTATTTCCAGCAGACAGCAAGTGCATAGGCTCTGCTAATACTTTAATTAAGTTCTAGAACAAGAAGTTTGATGGTGGTCTACAGAAATGGATGTATGGGATACGCTGCAGCTGGTAGCAAAGTCTGTCCATCCATCAATTGTTCAGTCTCTCTCACCTTTAGATACTTGTTTCTCTCCACGTGGAAAAAGAATTAGTGCTTCATTCCAATCAAAAGCTGTCCTGCATCTCAAGAGAATTTAAATGTGGTTTTGTGAATCAAAGCTCCATTTGAAAACATTTAAGCCCATCCATGAACTCATTTGACTGCAGTGTGGTATATGTAATGATTAACGGTGTTATGGATCAAGGTACTTTTCATCACTTCTTTCCCTCAGACCTGGTACATCACATTTTAATAAGAGTAAAAATATTGCATGAGCCTTAGGTCATATTCTTGCTAATTATTGCATGATGATTTGGAAAACCTTTATAAATTTGACTGGTCAAAACCACAGCTGGGTAACCACTCAAGACAAAAACTAATGCCAGAAATAACTTCTTGAATAATTCATCTAAATATTTCTCTTGGTAAAGGCCAGCATTTTTAAAACTGCCATATCCACAATTTTGCATTATCTGTATTAAGAAAATTTAATACAGTATGCATATGATTAAAATTCTGGCTTGCATGATTCTGGGCCAAATTGAAACATGGAAAATTTTACAGAACAGAAATGTTCTTAGCCAAGAGAAAGGCTGGCTAAACCAGAGATCCAGCAGGACATATATTAAAAGATTAATTTCAATAACAACAAAATAAAATATTGAAAGAGCATACCAAACATTTCAATACAAGTGTTCAAAAGCTCATCTAATGTTGCAGCCTTTCCAAGAGTGTTTGACCCCATTGTCTTTTAATCGTTGTCAAAAAATAAGAGACATTTTCACCAAGTAGAAGGATGCTTCTTCAGATGCCCAGCTTTTTCACTTTATTTTGTTGGTTGCACTCTTAGCTGGACTTCAATGAAAATCTGAAGAAAGTAAAAGAAATCATAATTATATGACTATATGGAGGAATCATCAGGATGCAACGTTTACAGTTCAATGAATCTTTTCTATAAACTGCTTTTCCTTCACATGATACAGAGCATGTGAAAGATTGCCATAAGCTTTCCCTACATTCCAGCTTGTGTTTCTAAGCATTGTCCAATTGTTTGTCCACTAGCACAAAATAAATCCATAGCTAGGGTCATAAAACAGAAACCAGATGGTAAATGAGGGTCTGCATGTACAATGACGCACATTTTGTTCAAGTCATTCTATTTACACTTGATAAGTCACTTTTTGTTAATAACCCTGCTTTTATCTTTTTAAGCATAACCACTTTTCCCCCTGAGGTTACTGGTTCATGATAATGCTAATGGTCTTAATTGGCACAGACCACATAAAGTGTTTAATGAAGGTCATAGCAAACATTAAACTAAGAGGCAATTTTTCAAAGGACCTTAAGATTGGCCCCAGCATTTTTTAAAATAAAATAAATCTTCCCACAGTATCTGGGCAGTCACAGAAAGCTGAACACATACAGAAATTTCTAAATTTAATACATCTACTCTGCATTTAAATATCAAATAGCCATTTACCTGAAGATGCACAGAATACTCTGTTACAAGTTTTCAGAAGTAATGTTACAGGTTATATTTAAAGAAGAGAAGAAATTAGTATTTTATTATCTATCTGTGACTAAGCCCCACTACTGCCTGATTGCACCAAGTATTTGAGATGGGACAAACAAGTACATAAAGCAACTTCTCTGGAAAAAGAAAGCCAAGAGTAGAACTAAAAGACTCCTTGAAGTGAAACAATACAGGAATTTGAGTAATTAATTTTCAGAAGTCATTTCCTGGAACATTGACTTTTCAACTCTGGTCATGCGAAGCACCGATGAACTGTATGCCTGCTTTAATTCACCCACAAATATCAGGTTTTTCAGACCCATCATATCACAGACCTCGCATTGCAAATGCAGTCCAGGTAGGACTGGCATTTTCCACCCTTTTTACTAAGCCAGCCTGACCCCCTTCCCACTGGCCAGTGTTATGAGCACAGAGTGCTCTGAGCTGGCTCTCTGTCTGCTTGCAGCCCTGCAAATATCACTGTGGGCGAGCCCCCCAAGGGACACCATGGTGTCTGAAGCATGCAGCAGTGTTTTGCTTGGAAGGCCCTCAAAATATTCTATTCAGCCAAAGATGCAAATCTTATGAGGAGTGGCTGAGAGAGCTGGCATTGTTTAGTCTGAAAAAAGGTAGACTGAGAGGAGACCTTATCACTCTCCACAGCTGCCTGAAAGGAGGTTGTGGCCAGTTGGGGGTCAGCCTCTTCTCCCAGGTAACAAGCAACAGAATGAGAGGAAATGATCTCAAATTCCACCAGGGGAAGAATTTAGAATGGATATTAGGGAAAATTTCTTCATTGGAAGTGTGGCCAAGCCCTGGAACAGAGTGCCCAGGGAAGTGGTTGAGTCACCACCCCTGGAGGCATTTAAAAGATGTGAAGATGTGGCACTTAGGGACATGATTTGGTGATAGATTTGGCAGTGCTGCGTTAATGGCTGGATTTGATGATCTTAAAGTTATCTTTTCCAACCTAAACCATTCTATGATTCTATAGTATTATTTTTAGATGTGTTCCTACAGTCAGGTTCTTTCTGGTCCCATCCAGCAATGGGTTTAGACATGACACTCTCTTCTCTGAAGCTGAGAGAAGGACCCTGGAGGACACAAGCACAGCTCACTGAACGGGGGTTTCCACCAGTCAGTGCACACACAATCTTGCAGTCCAAGTCAGCCAACAGGAACCTTGATCAGAGAGGTGTTGCCCTTCCTCCTAGATGGAAGAAAGCACTCTCCTCTGGATTTGGTGGTGCAGAACCTCCTCTTGAAGGAACATGTCTGTTTCTCTAGGAATCACACAGAGATCCTACTTGTAATGAATTGAGGGGAAACGAATCCTTTCACGCAACAGTAGACAGAGCACACACTTAAGAAAAAGGCGGAGGTGGGTACACAATGGTGCTTGGCATTGTAGCAGGAGGTGTCCTAAGGATTGGCTCTGGGGCTGGACTGGGCTGCCTCAACCCTTCCTGAGAGCTGGGCTGCCATCAAAACCCAAAGCTGCCTGAAGTGAGCCAGAGAATGCAGAGAGATGCGTGGCTCTCTAACCTGCTGGTCAGGCCACACGAGCCATGGGTCCCCTAGGGTCAGTCTTTCTACCCAAGACTGTTTATGCATTTAAAGTTTAAAAAAAAAAAGTAAGCAGAGCATTTGCTTGGTTTACTTTCAGGGTTAGCCAGCAGCTGTGCAGTGTTTTGCAAGATTACACCTTTGTACACTTAACCTTTACAAAAATCCCACTTTGGGCATGTTTGTCCTTTTTCACCATCCCCAAATCCTTCTCTAAGTGCTTGAATTACTGGTGTGGTTTTCAGAACTCCAGCTATCTAGCTCTTTCAGGCTCACCTGAAACTAAGAAACTAAGGTTTCTTTCAAGAGGAGAAAAATAAAATAATTAGCCATTTCAAAGTATTTTTTGTCAGGTCCTCAGAAAATTAAAAGGGAAAAAGGCTATTGCATTTTCTGTCTGACGCTTGAAAATTTTTGAGCATGAAATGTAGGAGTGGAAGAGATTTGATCTGGCTTTTCAGTTTTGTTGGCATTCCCATCCTCCATAATATAGTAGAGTATCATCTTTGTCTTCCACTGACAACAGCATAAAGGCAATCATATGGTAATTTACAAATAATGCCCTGGGTAAAATTGAAGGTTTGGGGTTTTTATCACTTATACAACACCTACTTAAGTAGCAGACACCTAGATCCTGACATCACAGTGCCATCCTTCCAAACAGCCTATCTGACCCCTAAGGGTCAGAACATTACTATAATAATGCTTCTAAAAGAACAATTAAACATCTCCACCAGGTGAAGAGCAGGCTGGCTGGGTCTGAGCCAGAACCTGAAATCACATCTCTTGACTGCAGACTCCAAACTGCACAACCATTACATCATTATTTGTGTGACTAAGCACTGCTGTTCTACTAAAACAATAAAGGGCTTGTCTGTATCGTGCCACAATGCTTCCCAGCCACACCAGAACATGTAGAGATGGATGACTAAAATACAACTCAAAATTTCACCTACATAAATAAAATAAACTATATTCTGTCAATGGTTCAGTGCAAGAACAGCACAAAAATAAAATCATAGCAGAGCTTTTCCATGTACAAATAATTAAAAACATTTTAACTATATGGCTATTATGAAAAAACTGATTGCCAAAAGTGCAGTTGGACTGCCAAATAAAGATAACTTTGAGAATCTCTGCCCTCAGTGGCTTTCCAGTGTAACACTGGAACATCTTATTGCCATCCAGCTGTTCCAGGGAATGATTGCACAAAACAATGAAACTAATAAATAAATTTTTGCCTTATAATGGAATTATAAATCCTACTGGGTTTACTGTGATTTACATAGGCTATTAAGGACACAGAAGGCACACAATCCTCCACTTCCACCCATTCTCGTTTCTTTATCAGGCCACTTGGAATTGTCGTCTCCCCTGCAAGTCTTGCTGGTAACCCACACCATGCTGGGAAAGGGTCTCAGGGGATAATCAGGAATGGCTGAAGACTGCAACACAGGAATACCATCAACATAGACCTTAGCACTCACGCAAAGCCAACAGCTTTGTCTAAGGGACCTCCTTCATTTAGGCAATAGAAACAACCATAATATCCCTATGAGCCAAGTAATGGTATCAGGTATGCCATGCTTAATTTTATGAAATATTTCTAGTATGGGATGCACACTTCCTCCTTAGGGGGGAAAACCACAAACATCTGTGGTGGTGTGCTCAGAGGTTAGAGGTTTGTTGTGGACTAAACTACAAAATGTAGAGTTCCTTCCAAGTCCTTCCATCACCCCAATTGCCACATGCACACAGTTAATTTGAGCAGATGGCTTTCCTTAGCACTTTTGTGCAGTGTAATTGCGTTTTGTGTTCAACATTTTGGAAGTCTTGAGATGGTGCTATTTTGGACTGTCTGGATAGATGACTTAAAACTAGTATGCAGGCTGTGAGTTCTTGAGACAGATGTGGTCAGGTGTAATACATTAGTGTTTAGAAGAAACAGGATACCCTGCCAGCAAACCTGCGGTCTTACGCAAAAACACCAAATGGTGTGAACAGGGAGGGCAGCGTGAAGCCAAGGTTTAAATGTTGGCTGTCATCAGTAAAACCAAAAGACATCACTTCTGCTGGAGGCTGCTAAGGGGAGGTCCACATGTACAGCCTACAGCAGTGTAAATAATATTAAAATGTCAAGCCTGTACAAATCCGTGTGTGGGTACTCTCATGTGGATTTCAAGCAAGCTATATCAGTTACAGGTGCAAGCTAAATCAATAAGTCAGTTTTAAATAGGCTTAAATTTTACATACAGAGTAATATTTATTCAGCCAAATTAAATTTAAGCAGCTTTTTAGCCAGGCCAAAGCAAACATATATTTAGCATTTTCTCCATTTATTAAAAGTGAGCTATTTTCCTTCTACTTAAAGACAATAAATAGAGGCACACGCAAACAGTCCCACCTTCACACAGCGGCACCTCTGTGGGTCTCAGTTTAATCCATGAACTTTCCATAGGCCTGCACACAGAAGACTCATATTCTTTAGAAGATTAGGGCATTCCTGGGGCTTTAAGTAAGCCAGTCCTCCCCTCATCTTCCCTCCTCCAAGCCTACATAACACATCAGTGAATGCTTGCATTAAAAAACTTCCACCTGGTTGCTGGAGGAGTGCTAAGTGTGAGCAGCTCAACAGGGAAATCCAAAGCAGTATGCAGAAAAGAAGCCAAGAAGAAATCATGAGTCCCATGAGAAAGCTTAAGGGTAACTTCCCGTGCTACACTTTTTTCCATTATTCTGTCTTAATCATATCCAGGACAAGCTCTTCAGGACAGAGCTCATCTGCTCCCCTGTAGATGCAGTGGAGGCTCTCTCAGTAAGACCCTTTCTCATTATTAGTCTCCGCATACATTAGTGCAATTACCATAATAACAATCCCAGCTGGGACTGCACCTTTGCCTACACGGGTGTAATCAAGACATCTCTCTGGGTTCAAATCTACACAGATCTTAGGCTGCCTAAGATCTTAGGCTGCTGTGTGGTTCCTGGAGTTTACTCTCTCCCAGCCCTTAGGTATTTCTTGTAGTTGGTCAGCACCAGTTTATTTATGATAGTACACACAAGTCTATTTCTAGAAAACTCTGAGCAAGTGACACAGGGGGTCAGGTTTCTCCAACATCTGACACAGGCAGGAGCTGTGCTAGGCAGGGCAGGGCAGAGATGCTGGGCTGTCGGGCAGCCTAATGCCACTGCTTCTGCCCAGCCCATGACCTCAGCGGTCACATGCAGCTGGCAGCAGGATGGCACATCTGGCCTTCCAATGATGTTTGCTGTGTGGAGCAAGGACACAGAACAAGGGAGAGATTGTGGCACTGCTCCATGAGTGCAACATACAAGTCTTGCTGTGGGCAGAAGAGGAGGAAAATTAAATATGGGAGTCTTGGGCTCATCTGATGTCCCTTCCCAGAACTCATTCACCTTTGCTACACACCTTCAGATAGTAGACACACAATAAACCACAAGAACTCTCTCTGCCACAGAGCACCTCTTTGTCCTATTATTGCCACTGTTCTTCCTGCCTCCTACCCATTCCCTTCTTCTCTGCGTGTTTCCTCCTGCTCAGAATTTTCTGCCTTTTCTTAAATATGTGTTTACAGAGGTGCCACCAGCTCGGCTGATGGGCTCAGCTGCATGGGGTCCCTTGCAAAGACAGCTGGAGGTGGCTGTGTCTGACACAGGACAGCCCCTGGCCTCCTCCCACCGAGGCCATGTCCACAGGCTCCCTGTTGCTTTAAATCCAATATAGCCTCTAAGGGATCAGCGTCTGTGCTTTAACACAAAAGTATTCAAGTTACAAATTCTCAAAAGATATTTTATTACGCTTAATTTTGAGAAAAGGCTCCACTGAGCTTAATATTTACTTTCAGAAGTCACTCAATTAACACAGAAGGGTATTATAAACCCTTTCAAGCCCTAGATCTCTACTCTTCTGTGGGAGCAGAGGTTAAGAGACCAAGGTAAGAGACCAAGTGGATGCATGGATCCACTCAAATGGACTACCAAATGGTTAGTTCAGAGCAACACGGTGTCTTGTACAAGTTCATAAATTAACATATGGAGTGCAATACCTGCTGACCTAACATAAAAGAGAAGCTTACAGAAATCATGAGGAATGCCAATGGACAGTCACATGACCAAACACTTTCAGTAATCAGAAAGTCACTTGCTTAAGGCTTGAGCTGCTTAGATAGCATTTTGTTTAGCGTTCTCTCTGTGAAATATAACCAAGATGATTTCAGAGACAACAGAGCAACTCCACCACCAGCCCCCCAGGTTTTCTCCCTTATAATCCACCTAAAATAATGGATAGCTTGATAACTGGATTTGTAAAAAGAACAAAGGGTTAATTCCCAATTGCAATACTAGCATTTTATGGTTTACTTTAGGTTTGTCCTATCCTCTTCTATATTTGTTTCCCGTATTTACTTTGCTGGTATTTGCCTCTGTAATTTTAACTTCAGCTAATAAATGGCAGTAAAATCTGAACACACATCCTTGGTTTGTTCCATATACTGTGCTGATGACATCACCCACTTTCCATGGGTCAGGGTAGTACAGTTGTCCAGAGTGTATCAGGTCAAAAGGGAGAGCTAAGGAAGACTTTACTTTGTTTTCAAAAGAAGGAAAAATCCCAGCCATAATTCTCAGTAGATTTGTCACAAAAAGTATTTTGCTATTCCCAGTAAAGTAAAATCAATTTACCAATATCAGACATTTGATTAACGTGTGACACCAGGGTGTGCAGCTCTTCCGAGAGTCTTTGTGCTTCAGATGCATCAGAGATCTCCAGCACCGAGGGAGAGGACAGCAACAGCAGTAAGAGTTTCATGTTCTCTAACTTGATCTTTTTTCAGAAGCCCAGCAAGACACCATTAATACCTCCCACAGGTTAAACTACTGCCTGTAAGCCTTCTGAGAAACTCTTGGCAATTACCTCTGCTATTCACAGAACTTGCACAGCGCATTTTTGAAGAGTAAGTCTGCTTTGTTAGCCTAGTCCAGTCAGGGTTAAAATACATCTTAACAGCATATATTCACAACTGGTTACACTGTTACATGCCTATAATGAGGCTGGTCCACCCCAAGCAAAAAACTTTTTAAAAAAGTTATTTTTAAAAACATCTGGGGAAGTAATCAACGTGTCAATTCTGAAAGACAAACACCCAGAATATTTATTACCATATATCTGTTACAAAATATTTAAATATTTTATTATTTATTGTTTGCCTTAACCAGCTAAATTCTCTTAAAGACAAGCTAGAAAAATCACACTCACTTATTAATTAGATTACTAAGAAATGCTAGGCCCTATCTGCCTAGACTTTCTGATATATTCAGCTTGAAGATCAACCACAAAACTTGTTAAATTTTATTTTTTATGAAGCTAAAATTTTTCAGTAGTAGCATAGTCCCTGGGTAGTGACATCTTTCAAGCTATTAAAAATTCCAAGAGTTATGACAGTTTTAGAAGTCAGAACTGCTCTCAGTTTCACACAACTTTTCAATTAATTTTAAGGCAAAGAGGAATCATAGGAGCATGTAACTTGTATTAAAATTCAGTAAGTTTGGTATCAAGTTCTTGTTTAATAAACTCATAGCTTCCAAATCAATATTTCCCTTGGAAGAAGCTTTTTCACTCCATATCATTCTGTAATTTCCAGTTATCTCCCTCTGTAGACTAACTGCTCATGGAGCAGTACTTTTTAGACCCCACATTAGCACGCACAGCCACACTGTAAACATCTGTGCCACCCTTTATAATGATGCCACAGGACCTGCAGACACATATGGAGCTTCTCAAGCCTGCCAAGCTCTACAGGCTTGTGTTGCTCACCCAACAATAGCGATTATAGCTAAATGTCCCAAAAAGAAATATTTTAAAACAGTCCCCCTCTTCCACTGGCCATCTCTGCACTACGTTGTATCAAGGTAAGACAAAATCATTACCTGCAGTCACAGATACCAGTAGGGAGAATTCAACACCTCCTGCTTACCTGCTATCATTTCCAGCAACAATGATTATATTTGATTTCTCACTCTTTCTGGTTTCTGGCCTTTCCCAAATTGAAGAACAACTTTATATCTACTAAAAACAAGAGCATTACCTTGCGAAAAGGGGAGATTAAGTACGTGTTCATTTTTTCTTCTTCAGTCCTGTTGTCCTCTATATTCCTTCACATCTTTCTCCATGAATTCACAATCTATACCTACCCTGGTGTGAGGAATGGCCTCCCTGTGTAGTGAGAGCAGTTTTGCTGCTGACCTTTCCTCCTGTGACTACAATCAAAACCTAAGCTGGCTTCAGAAATATCTCGACCACACATTTACAGCCTGGGAAGTACTTATCAGCACAGTAAACTGAAGGCAGCAACTGGCAAAGCAATAAAGGCAGGAAGAGGCTTTCAGAGACTTAAGTAATGGGAAACTGGATGTCTGAGATGGAGCAAGACAAAGTTGAAAGGACAGAGGGCAGGACAGAGCTTTGGCTCCTTTCTCTCATTTGGCTGTTACGGTGCAGTTGAAATCGGATAATCCTTTGTTTTCCCTTTGATGACCGTAGAAAATGGCTCACATGTAGCTGCTGTTTCCCCACAGAGCTGTTAATAGGTCCCAGGCGAGGAGGGAGGCTGGCCCGGTCGCTAATGGCCAGCAGCCCTTGTCCCTCCCTGGCGGCGGCTGCCCATTCACTCGAGAGCCGCGGCTGTTTCAGGAGGGAATGCAATCCCGACTGCTGCGCTGGGATCGGCGGCAGGCACACGGCAGGCGGAGCTGCGGCGTGACCCTGGCAGCTCCCGAGATCGCGGTGTCCGCACGCTCGCACGGGCGCGGGTGCCTGCGGCTCTGCGGCGCCAGGAGTCACCAGCGCCTCCCGACTCACAGGAAGCTGGCAGAGTGAAACACAGCCCGGAGGTCAGGGGAGAGCCAGGGGCTTTCTTTTTGGAATTCTGTCAGCAGATGCTGGACATCAAAATACATAAGCAAGCAGTTTCTCACCTCTGTTTATTATTTATGAGTTTCCCTTGGGGAGACGGGTGAAACAATGGCAGATTCAGATTTCTTAATGATGCAAAGATAGTATTTTAAACACAGGCACACAGTGCTTCTTGGGCCAGTTCAGAATTTTTTAAAATACTAAGCCTCTAACAGAGAAGAGCAGTAAAGAGATTATTTGCTGGATCTGACTAGATTTTGTGCTTTTTTTCAGAGGTAACAAAGCAACTGTCAGCAACCTGAGTAAACTTTGTTTCCTCACCAAGCAATCTGCTAAGAAACATACACTGGTTAGTACAAACACGAAGACACAGCAAACCTCTAAAACTGTTTACAATCAGTCTACAGAGTCTACAGCGTACAGGACATGAGAACAGTGTCACCACAGCTCCTATATTCCGGTACCCAAGCTCTTGGAACAGAGTGACTTTTATTAATAACCACATACCTTCCTAACAATAAGACAACTTGCAGTCAACAAGCTCAATGCCTTCTTTAAAAAGAAAGTAATGTAAGAAGGCACTATATATAAAAATATACAGAACAGCAAGACAGCTTGAAAAAGGGGAAGGAGCAGTGTTAAGAAAAACCCTTTAAGAAAAAAGAGGAAAAGCATCTTACAGCTCCTGCTTTAATAAGTAATACTTCAAACAAGTAACTTTGATCTTTATTTTGCTAATATTATTTTGTCAGATGCACATTTATTGCATGAAAGACTGTTTAACACAGGACTGCAGCTACACAAATATCCCTCTTCCACAGCCACAGAACACATTGCTGCCATAGAACTTCAGAAAAACAAACCTTATCAAAAGTCATTGGTTAAGTTTGCAATACACGTCTTAAGATACAGCACTGTAATTCTTTAAAGCTCATGTATTGCCAAAGATTCACCATTATTTGAAAAGCAACAAGAACATTTGCTGTAGCTGTAACAGCTGAGAATCACATACTGCACCCAGTACCATTTTGGCTTTGTGGATAAACCCCTGCCTGTTAATTGGTAGCATAACACCTCTGCAGTGGCCAGCTTAGACTATCCCAAGCAACTTGAAAGACTCTTATTAAATTCATCCAAACCTGTTTGTTTTGTATTTATAGAGGACATTAGCATAAAATGATAAAATTTAAGGACCTAATCAGATCTGTTAAACTCCAATAATTGTAAAAAAAAAAATCCCGTGGCTATGTAGTAAAGCTAATATAAAGTGAAAAATGTGGTCAGGAAAGGGGAGGAAATTAAGTGGTGAAGGGGTTAGGAAGAGCTTGATTTAAAAGCTGATTTAGAGGCTTAAGGACTTGTTTTTCTTCTCTCAGTATTTAACACTGGAAGACTGGCTGCTCTTGCAGTCAGGTTTTCAAAACTGCTCAGTCCTTTTCAAGCTTACTTACAGGAGCAAATTGTATTTCTATAAGCACTAGTACACCAGATAAACATGTTCAAGTCAAATTTTACACCGACTTCTAATTCTGTATCATTAATTCAGTTCAAGAATTCAAAAAGGAGAAGGTTTTGAAACACAGACACAAAGCAAATTGCAAAAGGGCCTCTACTTAAGATACATTAGTCTGAAAACCACATCTCTTATTTTAGTTCTGCAATGTGAGCTGAGAAGTAGATCCAAAAGAAGGATTAAGAGCCCAAATCCTGTCTCCCTTTTACTTCTGTGGCCTGACTCCAGGGGTTTGTTTCTCAGCGTGGTCTCTCACTTCTCACCTCCTCACCCCAGAAAGTGACTGCCTAGAGCTTGTAACCTCTTTCTGTACTTTCAATATTAAAGTCTGAATCAGTAACATCAAGAAGCTCTCTACTTAGGTCAGTCCTAAATCCTTTTGGCATATATACACAAAGAAGTCCTCTGCCTTGTCTGAGTTAAGCATCCTTTAGTCACACCTAACATTTCAATCCCATACTATACAGGTGCAGTTGTGATGCCCAAGCTCTTGGTTTCCAAGACGCCTGAGCACTCCTTAAAGCTATGAGAGATACAGGATCAACTCTTCCAGTTAATGGAAGGATTGCAGATCTCACAGTACTTGACTGAGACTACAGAGGAGACTTACCATCCTCAGAACCTTGGTGTAATTCCATATTACATGAAATAATGAAGTTTCTTTGGTCTGCAGGGAGCAAGCAAGCAAGAGCATGACTGGGTAATTTAAGGGGAAGAGCATTCATTCAAGAAGAGGGGAAAAAAAGTGAATTCTTGTTCCTTCCCCTATTCCTATATAAGATAAAAATATACAGACCGTCATTAGGGCAGGGCCTGGAAACCAAGAGTTTTAGGAAGGGTGGCAGCTGTTCCAGGAAGTATGTGTTCATGAATTCAGCAAAGCAGAACATGAGTAAGCAAGCTAAACTAGGCAAGACATCTTTAGCAGAGGAGATTATTATTAGTCTTTTAAGGAAGCTATTTCATGAACAGTGTGATAAGGCTGGAATGTCACGGCTATTCTGATTTGGATGACAAAAATCACTATATATCCAGACGGTGAGTTGACTCAAGCTCTAGTTCAGCAAACTTTTTCTGATGTAATTTTCCCCACTGGTAATCAATTATGTATTTGCATAAGCTGGGGTTTTTTCACTTCCCACTAGCAACACCAGAAATTTCCAAACAAGCTCTGGGCTCAAGCAATGCATTGCTGCAAAGGAAAAAATTTCCCAATGCATGCCACATGAACCAGCACCAAGATTATGGACTGGGTGGACCTAAGTGAATTACGGGTTATGACTGGAAGTCTATCTGTTATAATGTTACTTCAGATTAAGGAAATTCAATTTGTTGGGACCACAGCTTAAGCTGGAGAAATGCTACATCTTTTTAAAGAACATGAACCAGAACATAGCATTATGACAAGGAATATATGCAACCTCTGGTCATGTGTCAAAGGCAGCCTTATCGACAGGTTTAGCAAGCATGCAAATGCACCCCATACAAGTTACGTTCAGTCTATTTGACCATTTCATGTATGACTTACTTAAATTCTAGTCCCTGAGACTGATTTCTACGTTGAAAATCATCAACCTCTTATAGGCATAGGGAGCAAAATAAACTTAAAAGATACTGGAAAATCCTTGTTCATATTAGAGATCCTGTTCCTGCATACACTGGCACTCCAAACCCTGTTGCACAAGCCCATTGCTGGTCTGAGTGGAACAGGTTTCCATAGAAGGGATTGAAAAGAGGTAGTTTTAACAGCAGTGGAAGGCATTTTATATGGAAATGTATTGATATATATAACACATAATATCAATATATGTATCTCAGCTACTGTATATTAAGCTTGATATGACTTTTGTGGTAGTCCAAAGCAGATATACTACTGAATCACTAATTCAGATTTGTGTTAATTTAAGATTATACAGTTATTTTCTCTTTGCAGGAACTAAATATATGAAGTATCTGAACAAGAATAGCTCAGGTGTCACTAATTTAGCACTTATTATTTTGTCTGGCAGGTTCTTGAGATGCTGAAGCCTACTCTGCTTGCCTAAGAAACTTCAGATCATTAGTAACGAGCATATGCACAAATCACAGGTGGGAGAGTACTCTATAGCGAGTCAAACCATTTCACTTATTTGAATGTGGTCAAGGGAGCAGTTATTCAAAGAAGTGAGACAGCAGATGGCCACCAAAACAACCAGAGTAGTTCTCAGGGGTAATCGTATTTTCTGCTGAGCTGTAAACATCAGTCCTGTGGGTATTTCCCACACTCACATGTTGATCCTGACCTCATACACACTTAGAGGTTAGCTGAGCTTTCTGATGGGATCTCTCATAAATTCAATTCAGCGAATACTTATGTATTTGCAGGATTTAATTTTGTAGCTGAACTAGACTCAAGAAATCTGTTTAACTGATGTTGCTGGTGCTGGTAGCTGATATTCTTTTACATTCATTACAAGAGAAAAGTTGCCCCCTGTCACAATACCTCTGTTCTTGTGGTCAGGTGGTTTTTTGATATGTTATACCAATAAGAAAACCTATTAATGAAAAAGTACCACTGCACTGCCTATTCACATTGAATAGACGAAAACACAGAGAAAAGCAAAGAAGACCAAAACCAGTAAGACCTGAGAATTTGTTTCAGGCTTTTGATTCAGACTCTCAGGTATAAGACACTGCTATTTTTGACTGGTAAGAAAGGGCCAACATAAAAAAACAATTATCACATTCAGCAGTGAAAAGTGAATATACCATTAAAAGGTTAACAGAAAACATTCAGCACAAGTTGTTTAGAGTAACTGTACAAATGTATTGTAGCCTGACCGGGACAGCTTAGAATAAAAAGAAAACCACACAAGTACCCCTACAGTATTTTTAAATGTAGTTTCCTCTCTTTATTCAGAAACATCCTGGGAGTGGCTCCTTGGTACAATGGTATTTTCAGCTAGAGAGAGGGACTAGCACAGCTGCAGTTGCTCCTCAGCTAGATGTTTTGATATAGAGCAGATACCCATTCAGAGAGCTGCCAGGCTGCCCTGGTCATTTCCTCAGAGTAAAGGAAAAGACTGAACAGGAACCTTGTGATGCTCTCAGTGACAAGGGTATGCACTGAGCTTCTGCACAGGGACAGCAATGTCCCCACTGTTACCCAATCTCCTGTACAATGTAATAAAAAGAAAAATTCAGGATGAACTTTCAGTCACATATTGGACTTTCTAGAGACACATCAATGGGAAGCGCAAGGGCAGAACACTTCTCTGAACAAAGAATGCTGAAATTTAATTAATGTGCTTCTTGCCTATGCAGACTTGCCTTGACTTACACCAACATAATGGGGGTGTATGTTCAAAAAGCTGAGCATGGGTTTTTATGAGATCAGGATATTATAAAATAATATAAAAGGGTAGTGGTACAGAGTGCTGCTCAAGTGCAAAATCCAGTGGTGTTCCATGACTGGTGTTGCAGTGACAGATATTGCAGTTAGAATTCATGAGAAAAGCCAAAAAGTGAGGAGACTCTGAAGATTGCACTCATTTTTCAAAGTGCACTGGCTGTGTTTAATGGTAAGTATTCTTACCAAAATGGGTTGGTGATAAGGATTGAAACAATTACACTCTTGAGAATCTTTGTGATGTTAATAAAGTTTTTTTCAGTTTGTGGACAAAGGATTTAAAAGCATAGTCATGAATCTTGAAATTAATTCAGAATTAGATACAGCAATGACAGCTGGAAGCTGTAAATAAAGCAGGGGTTTTTGTCTTAAACTTTGCAGATTCAAATGATGAGTTATTCTCCTTGATTGGAAATTACCAATATAGTATAGAGGCACAAAACTGAACTCTCCCACCACATTTGAGACAATTCAGTTACCACTGCAGCAACGTGTTTTCAGACATTATTACCTGAAGGTGAGCTCAGCAGTGCAGTAATCTAATGTTTACTTTGTAATCAACATTTTGTTGCTTTTTTACCACACTTAATTCCCAGGGCTGCCTGAGAATAAAATCAGCTGCACAACAGGCATATAGCTGGCTCACAATCCAGCTGGTGCAGAGCCCTATGGCTTTACATCAACCTTCTGCCCCAACGCCGGCACCGTGGTTGTGGAGAAGCAGGGAAGAAGAAGTCATGGCGGGAATGGACTGAGCTCACATCTATTTTCCAGTTGATTTGGGGTTTAATTTAAACATGGTCCTTCAATAGTTCTGGACAGTTTGCTTAACAGAGAACACTCATTGCAAATACAAAATTCCGTGTCAGGAAACAAGTACACCATGTCTTACTCAAAAAGCAGAATTCCTACAATTTGGAAGCAGAAGAAACTTATTCTGGGATTGGAATAAAAAGTGACAGGGGACAAGTTATTCTTCCTGCCCCATACGGAATGGAGATGTGGACAGGCTGGAGGGGCCCCAGTGCAGCCAAGGTGCCCAGGGGACCAGGGGCTCCTGACACAAAGCCAGGCACCCCAGGACCTGTAGGCCTGCTCCATCCATGGTGTTCCATGGTACCCCTATGGGAGGGCTGCAGTGTGCTGAGAGTACCTCTGTTCTTGGTTCAAGGGCAGTCTACCCTCAGAGATGCAATCAGGCAGGAAGCCACACAGACTTCTGGTTTTGTGAACAATTGAAACTCATTGATGTTTTCCTATAAAATTTCAAATTAACTGTCAAAGCCATAAACTATGGTTTAGAAGAAAAGTGAAAGTCTTCAGAGAGAAATAATATTTCACTTTCTTATCTGAGAAGTCTTTGAAAAGTTTATTCTCCCCACCTTTAAAGGAGGGATTGCATGCAGCCTGTCAATGTTTACTCTTGGACCTTCCTCGACAGGACCCCACTGCTCCCCACCTGTGCCCCTCTTTAACCTTCTCCAAAGCACCTGGCATCCCTTAGTGTTACCGCATACCAAGGTCCATCACTCATTCATCTGTTCCCATTCCTCCTGAGTCTTCCTTCTAAGAAACCTGATCCATCTCTATGTAAATAATTGATCAAAAGTTCCTTTTTATGTATCCTATACTCCAGTTTTAAAAGAAAACTTCAGATCATAAGAGTCAAAAATTATCAGACAGGGAAATCAATCATTCATTAAGCAAAACCATGAAGCACGCAAGTATCCAAAAATAAATTGAATTAAGAACCTGGAGATATTTAGGAGACTCATTCCCTGTTTTTTAGGGAGGATTTTTTCAATCTTCACAATCTAATTATGCATTATTATCCGGAATGAACCAATAATATCTTAATCAGTACATCTTCAGTCTTCCTGCATTTCTCTGCTTCTACCTTTTTCTTTCAAAAAAATCTCTGCATTCACCCCCAGAAAGTAACCGGTCACAAGCAAATTTGCTCAAATTGATCACACTGTTTTAAGGGAGTGCCTCTGTCAATTCCTTACACTAGTACTTCTAAGCCAAACACTGACACTGCTCTATGCTCAAGTTCCATCCCTACCTATTGACTAGCTCTACAGAGAAAGGAAAATGCAGTCATCATGAGCAGCCTCCTCGCTCCATCATCTGAGTAAATAAACACCATATTCCCTTCCTGGCTGGCATAAGGGCAAAACACCGTACCTGCCTTGTTCCCGCAAGAGCAAAAACAATGCTGTTGTTAATCACAGGTCAGAAAAATACAGGCAATCTGAGCATGAATGACTGTTTATCAATGAAGTTTCAAAAATATGCCTCACCCTTTCAAGTGTTTTCATGAAAGGTCTAGGATGAAAGTAGGAAAACAGTGACAGTTTAGGAAAAAAAATAAAAAACAGGGAAAATCACTTACTGTACTTGGTTCTGCAGAGGTATTCAACACAAACATCACCCTTCCTTGTCCAGCTGCCAAGTGCTAAAGCATGAAATGAGCAGCTGTTTCCTTCAAGCTGGGGCTGTGTGTCTTAACTAGTCACATGCCCCTCCTGATAAATCTCACTGCCGTGCCAGGAGGTTAGAATCTGAAGATCATTATTCCCCCTAGTAGAAAATCCTTTTCAAAACAGCAGCCTTTGCTGAAGCATTTGACTGGAACGTGGTGCTATGTTCTCCATAACTTGTGTTTTTCTGCTGTTTTTCTTTTTAATGTCTAACACCAAACAGTAGATAAGCCTTAATTGACAGTAGGGGCAGCACAAATGAAAATTTAAACACACCCCCAATGATTGCTTCAAGTTTTTTTCTGACTTCTCATTTTGCTGTGTTTTAATATAGGAATTTAAACAGGAACAGAAAAATTTAAAATACTGTTGTGTTCGTATTGTCTTTAATATCAGGCCACTTCAATGATCATGCAAAATACATGAACAATCCCACTTTTGGGAATTCGTTGCACTTAAGGGGTAATAGCACTATCTTTTGTATTTGGACAGTAGAGTGATGAGTACCTTATTAATACTGTAGATCATTTTAATCTTGCCGTCTGACATTTTTATATCCTGGTTTATGGTGCTGCATTTTGCCAGACATGGTATAGTCAGACTGAGATAGACCCTTTGAGGTAAGGACTATCAGTCTAAACAGAGAGAGCAACAAAAAGCATTCTTATCCCCATGTTCCCAGATGTAGGACAAATGAAGGAGAAACACCGAAGTCGAGAAAGGAACAGTTTTTGATGGAATTTTCCAGGGTGATATGTAGTCATGCATTACTGAAATTCAACTGAGACTTTACACTTAATTCCCTTTAGCTTGGTCACACATTTAAAGATACTTAGGTATTTGAAGACAAAGGTGTACAGTCAATGGGATTTTGAGGGTGAGGTGCAAAACATAATTTTCTGAATTTCTTAAATTCCCACTAATAGGATACGCTGTGCTGAAACTCTGGTGGTACCTCAAATTGGAAAGACTGACAGGACAAAAGCAATTGCCATACCTCAGTATAGGATGCGGTAATGGTATTTTATTGTTTGGTGAGCAATCCAGATCCTGCAAGACTGCAGGGTCTCACTGGATTACAAAGGACATTATAGGGCATTTTTCTGAAATACAAACTGCACCAATAGATAGTGATGCTGCTGAGATTCGAACAAATTCAAGGAATTGCTCAGAGCCAGGTGCCTGTTGTTAAAATTGTTAAAATACAACAGCATATCTAGGCAGCACATTTGCCAGAATCCAATGAAAGCCAGCAAATCTCTGAAGACAAGGTCTGCAGTGACAAAGGGTAACTCGGGTTGCTTCCTTTGACCTTACCCAGCTCTTCCTATTATATAAACCAGCACATGGTTACAAAACCATGCAGCCACCAGCGCTGCCAGCATAGCCTGGAGCAGGGAAGAAGCCCTTGTGCTAATTACCCAGGAGCGCCTTTGTGAGCACCGCCTCCTTCTCAGGACTCCAGGGAAACAAGTTTTCAGAGAGCAACTTCCAGCCTTGAGTGAAATCTCTGCACCTGGCCAGGTGTGGCTGTACCCAAATTTTGGGAGGCTCTGGTCGCAGCCTGGGGGACGAGAGAGCCCCAGGGTTGGGGTTCCTGCTCCAAGGGCTTGAGTTTTGCATGAGACCTGAGCTGTGCTAGGCGTGAGTAAGGTGTCAGTGCAGAGGGAGGAGGAAGGCCTGGGGAACACTGAATTTTGCTGCAGGTGTGTCCCGGGGAGCAGTCGGGCTGGGCAACACCTCAGCAAGCTGCTGCTCGTGTCACCCCGCGACGCTCCCAAGGGATTGTCCCAGGGCGTGGGGCTCTGTGACCCAGGGGCCTGCACAGCTGCTAAGGAGGCTGTGAAAAAGGAGGTTGTAAAAACTGTGAATTTAAAAATGAGAAATAGTGTATGAGGAATGAACTAATTTTAAGTTAGGCCACTGGAAGGATGGCAATTTCCAAAAGGGAGCGAGAGCTGCCCTGGCAGAGCTGAGTTGGAAGGTGCAGCAGACCCTGGCCATGGATGGCTGCTCTCAGAGCTGCGTGCAAACACTCAGCCTCTCCCAGGGAAAGGAGAAAGCACTCGCTGGGCTTTGGGGCATGGCCTCTTGACCAAATGAGTTGTGCTTGAGAAATGCCATTCCATTTCCCCTAAAATGCATTGAGATCAAGGGTAACAGAACTTTACATGCAGCTTTAAAATTACTCCTAAATTTCTTTACAAACTTTGTTACAAAATTACTCCCTGTTGATACTGGAGAGAACATGATTGAAATGTGTTCCACAATGACCTACTTGTCCACAAACACCATTTTTATTACTTTGTCCATTTCTCTGATTATGCAATATCAACCGCACTCCTTTACATTTACCAGGATCCGTTAATATAATTGATTAAATACTGATAGTACCTGGGCCATTTGAAATAGCACGGAGTACAATGCCATCACTCCGCACTGAATAGCTGACTTTATTTGGTAATCATGCTCCACATAGGGACATAATTTGATGATAATGACTGAATGGCAGTATTCCACAAACAGCTTGGGATACACTCCCTAAAAATTAAAGGAGCCTTTGTACTTTCTGAAATGAGTAGACAAATAAATTATTTTTTTATGGCTCAGTAGATACTGTCATAAACTGTGGTTATGTGGGAAAAAGTTTATCTATCCTCATGCTAGACAGACAGTTTGAAGTCATCATGAAACAACAGAGAAATAATTTGGGTGTAATTCCTGAAAATACAGGTCTTAAAAATTTTGTGAAAGTTTTTCTTTTTTTCTGTTGTTTCCTGTTTTTTTAAAGAAGTACCGACACACAAAAGAAGATCAGGTAGTTAATGCAGATACAGTAAACTGAGTGTTGTGTTCTTAAATCTATCAGATAGCATCTTAAGTATGACAAAAGCTTTGCTGTTTGGAACACAACAGTATTCTGCCTTCTCTTTCTGTTGAGAAAACAAATGAAGGCTGGTTTGAAAAGGGTACATTTTTTTCTCTATGGACATTTATTTAAGAGTAGGACTCAATGACCCTTGTGGGTCCCTTCCAACACAAAAGATTCTATAAATAATGCCTCGAATAAAAACTAAGAGATGAACACAGATTTCTCAGACATGCTGAAATGAGACATGAGAAATATTGAAAAGGGACAACAAAAAATAAGTACAGTTAGCACTGAATTGTGGTAGGGATTTGTGCATGTAAGGTAAAATTTTTAATGTCAAATAGTATGGATAGCTTTTAGAATAGCCTCAAGGAACTAAAGAATGGAACAGGTGTCCATTTTAGTTTGGCTTGAGTTCAGGAAGATTTTTGCTTTTGATGATGCTGAATAAATGGATACAGAGCTTCTACTTACTGTAGGAGAGACTTTATTTCATGGCTTCTTTTTAATTGTGGTTTCTCTTATTTTTTTTAGATTTACTTGGTATGTCTTGCTTGTGTGTAATTTAATTAAATATAGGTGATTTAATTTAGAAATTGATCATTGATAGAGAGCTTATCTCAACGTCAGTGCTTTGATACTGTGCTGAATTTTGAACTATATAGTTATTTTCTACATATGGCAGTTATGGATGTCTGTTTTGTGTGTTGCCTGGAAATGTCCCTTTTCTGTTAACTTGTTCTTCTGGAGTTTATGGAACAGGATGTAAGACTCTCAGTGGACATAAATGTCAGGTTATACTAACTGCAAGTCTGTGTTGCTACATTTTTTTCCTAAATGGCTGTGCTACTATTTGGCTCCAGCCTTTTAGAATACATGGAACTCAAACCTAACAAACTGCCTGGTTTGCTGGTCTACCTCTCTGCCCCAGATATTATATAGCTTTCAGTATCAGCTGAAGTGAATGAAAGTAGACCATGGCAGCCTTCACTAGACAGGATGTTTTATAAATACCTAAGTGCAATTAAAGGGGCTGCTATTAATAGTCCAACAGCTGCCAGCTAAAGGACATATGAGGGGTAAAACAGATAGGAATTTTTGCTGGAAATTCTGTATATAAGGCTCTCAACCTTACATTACATTAAATCGGTTTTAAACATCTATAGGCTGTATTAAACCCCTAGCAATTGAAGTCTGTTCCAGGTTCTTAAGTGTAATGCTCTAGGGGGCACAGGAGTACTGCAAATGCCCAGTGCTCCTCCCCTTTCGTGCCCAAGGGTGCACCCAGGAGTCACATTATCTATAAGAAAGTAAGAGCTGAGAGGATGAATCATGAAATTAGGGCATCCCTAGGTATGACCCTTGAAACTGGTCCTTGCTTTATATCAGCAATTAAATGTCATGGGGGGAGGCCATAGCAATGCTTGGAGCCAAGGCTGCTGGTTGCTTTCCATCGGAAAACAGTGCCCCTCAGTGATTTAAGTATATGAGAAAATAGCAATTTAAATGGAAGTTTGATATGCTATGCACTCATTTGAAATGTGGAGTTTGTGAATTAAGCTAAAATATCTGAGAATCCTTTTGTCATAGATAATGGGTGGAAAAAAATGTTGTGCTCTGTTAAACATTTCTTTGAAGTTGAAAAACAGTAGGAGTTCTAGTCTATGAAGTACAGACCTGCCTTTTGACAGCTCAGTTGCATCCTGGCAGGCAATGGGGGATTTTTTTGCTGACCTAGTTCTCATTCAGCCCAGTTATGAGCCTCTGACAAAGGTTTTCGCTTATTACTGTGACTCCTGAATTCTCTGGGAATTAAACCACACTGCCAGTGGTCTGTGCCCTCAGTGCTTCTTATGCCCTGCTCCAGAGGGGCTCTTGCTTGTCCTCTTGTCTGTCTTCCCACTGTTTTTGGATGGCCTTAGTTTTCTCCTAAGCGCTCTTTCTGCTTAGTGGAAAACCCAGAAGTGGTATGCCTGGAATGGAGGGGATAGGAGAGAGAACAGAATAGAATGGAATAGAATAGGATAGAATAGAATAGAATAGAATGGAATAGAATAGAATAGAATAGAATAGAATAGAATAGAATAGAATAGAATAGAATAGAATAGAATAGAATAGAATAGAATAGAATAGAATAGAATAGAATAGAATAGAATAGAATAGAATAGAATAGAATAGAATAGAATAGAATAGAATAGAATAGAATAGAATAGAATAGAATAGAATAGAATAGAATAGAATAGAATAGAATAGAATAGAATAGAATAGAATAGAATAGAATAGAATAGAATAGAATAGAATAGAATAGAATAGAATAGAATAGAATAGAATAGAATAGAATAGAATAGAATAGAATAGAATAGAATAGAATAGAATAGAATAGAATAGAATAGAATAGAATAGAATAGAATAGAATAGAATAGAATAGAATAGAATAGAATAGAATAGAATAGAATAGAATAGAATAGAATAGAATAGAATAGAATAGAATAGAATAGAATAGAATAGAATAGAATAGAATAGAATAGAATAGAATAGAATAGAATAGAATAGAATAGAATAGAATAGAATAGAATAGAATAGAATAGAATAGAATAGAATAGAATAGAATAGAATAGAATAGAATAGGAGTATTTCAGTTCAAAGTGACCTGTGATGATCATCTGGCTGGACAAACATCATCCAGCTGTGAAGTGCAGACCTGTAAGAGTAAGGGAGAGAGGATCCTGGAGGTAGAGATGAGAGGTGAAAAGATGAAGTTTGATGATTGTATGAGTGGTGGGAATAGCATGACTTCAGGCAGCCTTTTCTCTCTGTGCATTACTAGTGGGACTCCTCTCCTTTTCCTTCTTTCCTCTTGATGTCCAACTTGGAATCTTTGCTCTGGTATGTGCAAATGCTGTGCACTCAGACTGGTAATTGTGTCTTAACTTATGTAATATTTTCTTTGACAAAATATAGGGAGATACTTAATTTTAGGGATTACAAATTTGGCATGACAAATAGGGACGGCCTTAATTTTTCTTTGGTATCTTTGGTCCTAAGATTTAGGAAGGGCATGACAATGACTGATGGGATGAATCGCAACCTCAAACCTACTCAAACAAAAAAAACCCCATCAACAACACTAACCCTTCTCACACGCATTCACTCCTTCCTGAAGCCCACAGTAGTCACAGAGAAGCTGGAAATTTATAGTTTCTTCCTTATATCAATGTGTGTAAAAAATTTTAATTATTAAAATTAGTAAGTAAGAACACCAGCTTTTTTTTCCCAGTTTTCTTTACTTGGTTGTGTTTCATCTTGAAGTACAAAGGTGGAATGACAAATATAGGTTGTTCTGCACTGTAAATGCTAAAGAATGGTGGCATCTCCTTTGCTAAGACATAGGGTGAAATTGTGCCCTGCAGACATTGCAAGTATTAAGAACATCTTCTGTAGCACTGACAATTAACTCATGATTGTTTACAAAAAAACCAACAATAAAACAGCAACAGAAAACCCCCCAAAACAAAACAAAACACCAAAACCCAAAAAACAACAAAACAACAAAAGCTCCTCATTGTCTATTACTAACTAAATTGAATGGTTATATTCCACAGGGTGGCTATGCTCATTTCAGAAACAGAGCTTGAAGAGTGTGTTCCTATAATTCTAGACTTAGATACAGTAGCACAAAAGCACATCTGTCATAAAGGGTGTTTTTTTCAATACTTTCTAGTTTGAAGTTGAAGATTTCTAAACAGACTTGAGCATTTGGAAGAGATTTGCTCTCTAGGTTTCTCCAGCCATCCTCATTGTGAGTGATGTGCTGAACAAGGATGGGGCATTGCTGTGATACTGAACGTACAGCAGCTCTCAATTTTTGTTGTCTTTACTGCATCTGTTAAGTTTGAGTTAATTAGTAGTTCCTTTACCGCTTGAAAATCTCCAGTAAGTATGGCTTTTTCCACAGTTGGTGCAAATGTATGCAAGTGACCAAGAGTATGACATCAGGGTTTTTCAGAGTTCTTCATTACATCCTCTCTCAGACTTTAAATGAAATTATCATTGCACAGAAAATTTTCAATTCAGGGAACATATGTTTTAAAATGCATTTATTTCTGTTTTACCTCAAGTACCTGGCTTTCTGCATTTTAGTTGTTTCTCCTATGGTCAGTTCAACTTTGTCTTGTAGAAATCATTTTGAGAATGATTTTCACTCAAATGTTACATGAGAGAGAATGTTATCTGCCAAATTTGCATTACACATAAATAGTGAAAAATGGTTTTTTTCACTTTATTAATTTTGATGAACGTTGTCACCACTGATGTCACAATGGTCCTTGGTTTGGTAAGTCAGTCTTTCCTCAGTGAGGCAGCACGAGCTGGCACTGAGTATCTAAGGAATACATTCCATTGCAGCCTGACATAGTCCATTTGCATTGACATTACAAGAGTGGAAACAATGGAGTCTAGTAACAGACTCAGAAAAGAGCAAAAAACCAAGCCTATTTCCTTCCTCTCCCTAGGAAAGAAATTACTTTTTTAAAAGGTTTCTGTCAAAATATTAAAAACTAATGCCCTGCTCCCTTGTAAACAGTGGCACTTTTAGCTTGTGTTTGCACTGTAAAATGAGGCATGGATCACAAATGCCCACCCTGATAGGACTGTCAGGCACGATCTACACTTAGTCCAACTCACAGCATGTTTATCAGTCAGACTATGTTGTCCAGCAGCCTGTCTCAGATCTGCTGCAAATGTCTCAGGGTTCATGCCCCCAAGCTTATTCTGAGATGAGTGAATTTGCATCCATCTGTGCCTTCTATGTGCTCTATGAAGTATTCAGTGCAAAGACAAGAGAGGGGCTATTGCTTCCATGCTCATTAGTTGTGAGGAGATTTGCTCATTATAGTCACAACACTTAATATTTTTGTATGACAGAGCCCCTTGGGGCCAAGGTCTTTATATATAACTGCTGCATTTTCACACTTGTTTGACTCTGGGCCTTTCTCTGTTAGTTCCAGTTCCATTTCTCTTAGTGGGATGAGGACACTATCCTGCTCTTTTATCTTTTTTCTGCTTTAAATTATTGCTTAAGATGGTTATCTCTAATAGAATATATGTGAATGAATAGAACTATGTGCTGTATCCAGAATTCCACATAGGCTGTATTCCAGTACAAAACCACAGCATTACATGAAGGCAGTATGAAGGATCTTTGTTTTAAGAGAGGAGGAAGAGACTAGCTATGACTCGGAGGAAGGGCAAGCAGCTTGGATGAATTCAGCATTAATCCACTCCACTCCCTTGCCTCTTCCCATTTCTGAAATTATGAAGTATATTTTGTAGTTCAACTGAGACTGAATGCTACTTTGCTTTTCCTTTTCCCTCTAATAATGAGCAGATCTTCGAAGATTTATCTTTTTCTCCAGCCTCCCAAGATGACTGTGGTATGGTAATAATCCAAAATAACAATGGAACACCATATTGGAAAAATAAGGTGTGTTAGAATAGAAAGGATTCTAGGAGTGCTGAGCTGTCTAAACAGAGATGTTGGTACACATTAATTTTGGTTCTTTCTAACTCATGTGACCTACAGTTTTATAATGTAAACTGTCATTAATTAATTATTGAGACAATGGCAGACCTGTTGGCTTGACCCTAAATTCCCGCTCGTGGCCCCACCAAAGGAGTTATTTGGTATATGGTTGAACCCTGTCGGCAGAGCAGACTGCACACAATGCTTTGCATCACACCGTAACTACTCTGGCTGTTCACAACATTTCTGCTATTTTGACCAAAAGGCAAGACTTCATTGCAATATTTGCAACAGAATTGCCACTTGGCATTTTGATTTTTCTGGGGGTGTGTGGTGCTGCACTATGGAACTGTTGTGGCAGGGCTGTGATTTGCACTGTGCAGTTGTTTGAGTCTCCAGAGTCTGTTGGGGACCATTGTGATAAATGAGTCTGCAGGCATTATGGACAGGGCGTTGGGAAGGGATGCTTCAGGGATGATATCCAGTGTAGAAATGAGAGCAAACTGCAGTTTAGAGAAGAGCTGAGGACTGAATCTAACTCTGCATAAGGCAGAGTGTTTGTTATTCCCCCCTGCTGTCAAAAGCCGGGACAGGCTTCTCCCTCTGCTTCCCAGGAAGCACTATACTAACCAACAAGGAAGTGTAAATAGGAAGAAGATAAAGACAAAAATATTTCTGAAAACCACTTTTTTTTTTTTTTTTTTTTTTTTTTTTTTTTTTTTGGTGCTAACCCAAGACATGAAGATACTTGCATGGTTACTGACAAGGTGGAGTTGTACTCCAAGACAGACTTTCTTGTTCCCCTTCTTTGTTTTTTCTTAGCATGTATTGTACATACCCTTCAACAGCACTCTTCTGCTGCTCTGTGTTCATGCAATAGAAATCCACTGTTACTAATCCTTGGAGAGGAGACCCAAGGTCAAACCTCCCACTTTTTCTCATCTGTGGTTCAGATAATAAGTCTTTTTAAACTGCCTAGGTGTGAGCAAATGAGAGATTTGACAAATTCATTCTAGACATATTTCTGCATTTGATTAATATATCTATGTTTCATCTGCTTCTGAACAGCGGCTCCTTATTTTGTACCACAATTTGCACATGATCTGTGGTGAATGAGAGAACTAAAGGTAAAAAAATATAGCTGCACTTTGGCATAAAGACTGATTGTAAAGGTGCTTTTTTATTTATCCTTGCTTATGCAACTGTACTTTCCTAGTCCACTAGAAGAGTAGGAAAATAACCAAAGTAAAGTTAATGGCTTTTTCTGATAGCACAGAGACTTCTGAGAGAAACACTCCGTCTTCCATATCCACATTGGCCTTCACCCTTGTGCTGTAAATTGGTACAAAACCTGCACATCATCTAATTCCCATTTGAGCTAAAGGATTTGTGTCAACCTGAACAATTCTCACTGCTGTGGGTTGCTATTCATGCGTGTAGAACATCACGATCTTCCCCTTAAACTTTTATCTTGAACATACTACATCCATACAGTTCTGTTGTAAGCAGGCGAGCTTTTGGGTTTTGAGTAAGAGAAATGGTAAAATTAACATGCTGGGTTTGAAGTCAGACTAGATGATCTAATGACTCTGCCAGGCTTTAAATTTTACCAGGCTATTGAAATAATTTTGCTTAAAATCAATGGGACTACTCATATGCTTAAATTTAAGCACCTGCATAAACATTTGCACGAGTCAGGATGTTATTCAGCACATAGTTATGAGCTGGATGTTTTAGACATTATAAAATAAATTTTTTTTTAACACTAGCATTTCGTTGTGCTGAACAGCTGCTTCTCTTTGTAGAACTATTTTGATGCTGTCCAATATTGAACATTGACTTCTTAATGCATTTTAACTGGGTTAAAATTCTTTTTGTGTTCCCTCTTCGCCAGTTCTGTTTTTTGAGTGACACTACTGTACACGTGTTCTCAAAAAACCTTGCTTTGACTGCTCCAAACACTTTTAATTATCTGCTCTTTTCTTCCATATAGTGTTAGTGGTCCTCACTGTGACTTGGAACACAAAGCTTCCTTGTAAGACTGTCTGGTATAGTGGAATAACGGCTTAGGGAGAAATTAAGATACTTACACTGGAGCAATTGCATGAGGAACAATAAATCTTACTAAACCTGAGCTAGCTTTGCAGGAAAGCATGGTATGACTTGTCACCCAAAGGGCATTATTTTTTAAGTCATGTGATTTTTCCTTAAGTCAGTCAGCTTTCCTGGAACCAGAAATCCACACTGCCCACACAGTAGGGACAGCTGACTGAAATATTTATTTGACAACCTTAAATCTCTTTAATTACCTGGCAAAATAATGTCAGGGTAGGAAGCATGTGAACCTTAACTTCCTTCTGGGGTATCAAATTCTCATATTTAATTTTTAGCTTGGAGCTTTAGTAATTGCAGCCCTTTTAGTACTTGTGAACACTAAGAAGTGTTTATGCAGAAAGAATCTCCTGCAGAGTAGTTAGACACTAGCAGGTGGCAAGATTTTATAAGGTGCAGGAGTGCAAATTTCTTTCTAAGGCCATCTGAAATCAGAGACACAGAATCACAGAATAAACTAGGTTGGAAAAGACCTTTGAGATCAAGTCCAACCTATGACCACTTATCAGCTAAAACATGACCCTGAGTGCCTCATCAAGTCTTTTTTAAAACACCTCCAGGGAGGGTGACTCCGTCACCTCCCTGGGCAGCCCATTCCAATGTCAAGCCACTGTTTCTGTGAAGGATTTTTTCTAATGATTGTATCTTCAGGACAAGATGCTCAGTTTGCAAACTTTGAACTCATGAATCTGCGAACTTTGCAGTTAAGAAACAAATCTTTATATGTGTGTGTTTTTACCAAGAGTATTAATTAAGCAATTTCTAAGTATCGTCTATAGTATCTTTTCCAAAGGCAAATGTGAAAGTGCATCAACACATTTTTTGATAACCTTTTCCTGTATAATTACAGTGTAACTGGCTGATTTGTAAATTATATTCTCCTTATAGCTAAGGAAAGGTTTCTGTTTTGCTACATCCCTGCAGTGTTATCAAGCTTTAAAATAGTGTTGTGAGTGCTGCTGACCTGAATAAATCTGAATGATACAGTGAATATTGTTTAGTTGTATTGCAATCACTGTGCAACTGAAGTCTCATGAAAATAATTGTATTTATTCAACACCAGAAATTGCAATGCTTCTTAAATTTTTAAATTAAAACACTTTTTTCCTGTTTCTGTTTAGTCTTTGTGCAGGGAAATCAGTAACTGAAATTGAAAGCAAGGAATGTTACCTGCATGAGAGCATGCCATGCTAGTTACTCAAATTGCAGTCTAAAGAGCTTTCTCTTGCAAATATCTGTACAAGCTTCTAGTTTTACTGTCATTTTAGTCTTCACAAGACCGAGCTTGTAACCTCCTAGAACTGAGTATTACTGTAAATGTTGAGCACTTTGAAACCAGACAAAGAAAGGCCCGATCCTTTCCATGAGTGTTGGCAAACATCTGCTTCATTGGAATTGCTGCTTGGCACCCCCTGGATCGGATTTTGAGCTGACTGCTGCTGTTTACAATTGCCCTATCGTGGCTTTTCACCTACATGGATGACATCCTGCCTTGCTATCTTCACAATGACAGACTCTAAACATAATAGAATCCTACGGGGATACAGTGGAATAACAACACATCACACTTCCTTTTTACTCACCAGCCACTTTTTGCCATAAACTGCTAATCCTAGACAACATCTGAGTAACAAATGAATAATCTGAATATCATACGCTTAGAGGTAATGTGCTAATACAAATGAGACTAATACAAAAGTTATTTTCATAGATCTTTCAAAGAAGATAAAATTTGCATGATAAAAACCTGAATCTACTATCCTACAGCTTCTATTCTGCTGCCTGCAAATCACAACAGCATTTCCTTTGTTAGAAGTGCAAAGCGCATGCTGAGAATCAAAGAAATCAAACACAATCTTAAAAAATTAATTTTTCCATCTTAAAAGTCTGTTTCGTTGATGGTAACTCAGTGAATTAATATGGTCTGTACGCTGATCTATCTTAAAATGGAGCTTTTTACACATGCAGTCATGATAGCATAAAATTGTATATAGTATCTGAAAATAAGCAGATTAGAAATTTCCACTCATTTTACTGTCAGTTTAAATTAGACCTCAGAATAGCAACATGTAGTATTGCAATGAAAGCAACAATGAATAATATATCTTGATTTGATATCTATATGTAGTGTATTTTTGTGTATACAGATGCACACACACACAAAAATTACCTGTCATAATAAATTCTAAAACTCTAGGAACTTTCAGGTGCTTTAATTCAGGCTCAGTTCCTACCTTCAAATGTACATCACAAGACTAAATTGTCACAAAACTTTAATTATATACATTTTGATATGGTTATATATTCCATATTAACACATCTTGTACAAATATATATTTCATATATTTCTCCCTCCCTCTGTCTGTCTCTAAATCTATATTTTTAACCTAATGCAGAGTCGACATCATATTTTCCTTTGGGGCACACGTTTACCATAACATTTCTCTAGTACTTAATCACATTTTGTGAGATGAACATGACACAAGTCAGGAAAAGAGCAAAGTTATGTTATAGATTTATGGCAATTTTCTTGCTTAAGAAAAGTTCTGAGTGATCCATAAGTGAATTCAGATTTCTTTTTCTAAAAAACAGACATCCTGCCAAACCCTTATGTAAAAGTCAGATGCCATTCCTTCCCCAAAGCTCATTCTTTCATTTTTTTTTGGTTTACCAGACTGGCCACACCGGAAAAGACATGGAGCATGCAGCAAGCAGAAATGCCAGGAGGAGGCACTTACCTTAATTTGTTAGGTATCTGACTTTCATCACGCTCCTTTTTTGAAAGAGTTCTTCTCAGGGCGTTGAGGTGCTGAGGTTGTTTGCTCCCAGCAGTGTCCTGCCCATGGCTCTCCCACTCACAGCCCCGGCAGGGTCCTGGAGAGAGGAGAGGATTGTGCTCTGCTCACTCCCAGCAGCTTCACTGAGGCTGGGGCTCCTTTGAGCTCAATTAGTTCTAGATTGTTTGCCTAAATGGCAGCCACACTTCCTTCTATTCTTTCCCAACTTAGTTTTCCTGCCTCCAGTGGTGCTTTTTCCTTTCTTTGGACTATAAATAGGCCTGTCACAACACAGTCTATAGCAGTAAGGAAGGCAGGAAATGCATTTAAACAAAGGAAAGATCTTAGGGGGTTTTGCCCTCGTCTGCCAATATAAGTAAAAGAGTTTGATAGAGATTGCTCTGCAGACACAGCTCTCTTTGCATGAGAAAACACTTGTTCAAAAACATGCTAGGATGTGATCTTCTGTACTCCAAAAAAACATGAGGAGGCACAGTAGCAATAGGCTTTAGTCTCTTGAGTAATTATTACTTCCTTTAAGTAGTTAATTTTGATAAAATATTTGATTTTCATTGGGACTGAAGAGTTAGAATAAGGAATTTTTTGTTTGTTTAGAAAAGAGGACAAAGGTGGCTAACATGCTTTAAGAAGAAAAAATATGTCTTACAGGAGGTACAAATCTTCCATGATTAGGAATGACGTTTAGAGTCTATGAATCTTCATTTTATCTGAGTACTTTCTTCCTCAGTGGAACTTATCCTGCAGACTTGAAGTGTTTAAGCAAACTAAGTGTGTTTACATGTAGGAAAAGAGAATTGCTCTACTTGTGTTCAATGGAGATGGCTGTGCAGCGGTAACTCTTGGGTGGCAACTGTGTTGAAATCCTCAAATATGTTCCATGAATTAATTTGAGAAAATGAATTATTTTTATGCATTTTTTTAAAATCAGAACTTCCAATTTAATTATTTACAGCTTAGTGGTTTTAAAAATGTATATCAAGGTTCCAAGGATCTCTCAAGCTTGAAAAAAATTAATGACTTTCACATTATACTCAGTTAAGCTGAGAATATAGTGTGGTATTTATCTGTCTCTACCTCTTTGCCCTGTCCTTACATTTTCTTTTGTCAAGGGTACATGCCTTTCCATCACTTTATACAAATTAGTAAATTGCTGTAAAAACCTTTCTGCTGCTTTTTTATTTTAACTGCAGCAGTTAGAATAGCAGTGTGTTTACTGAAGGCTCTAATGCATGATTTGGAATTGGTGATTATTTTAGTGGGAAGGTAAAGACTTGAAAGATAGCTATTGCTATGTGGATGAAAAAGTTTTTTCTTCTGTTTAAGATTTATATCTGAAATACACACATGAGGTGTGTATGCTGAAAGTGGCAAGAGTTAAGGACCTGTGGCACTTAAGGAATCTGGAGAATGTTAAACCTTTTGTTTCAGATATTATGTAGGTAATGAGCATTATTGTTAGCCAGTAGAGTGTTTTAGATATGAATTAGAAAATTGGTGTTAACCTTAGGTAGACTACATGATGCCAGAGCAGGTTATATAAAAATCACCTACAAGAAAGTGCCTGCCTTGTTGAGAACTTTGCAAAGATCCTGTCTGCCACGACAAGAATGTGATTGTACATGAAAACCACAGAGACACACAAGTGGTGTGTGAACAAACATTGTTATTGATTTTTTGAGAATTAATAATAACTCAAGAAAAAGGTTTCCCTTGAAAGTGCTTTTAAAAATAAAGTTGAACCAAAATGGAATGCTCCAAGTGAAAGTCCTTTCAAAATCAAGAAATTAATTTATAGAAGGACCTGAAAGTTACGATGTTTATGGTACTTTTTCTTGTGTTAATAATCAGATTTAGGAGACAAGTATAAAGCCTTAGGAAAATGCAGATTTTTGCAGATCATATACTACAAATCTGACAAAGAGGAAGGTGATTCTTTATTGTGAACAGTGGATCAAATACTGACTTTAGTTGAAACATTGAACCAGGTTTTGCTTAAAAGATTCTGTCCTGGAGACGACTGAAGGCAAGCTGCAGTCTTTCTGGCTCCTTTGGACCTCAGACCAAGGCTGAAGGACAGGCTGTGTGTAAAAGTTGATTGAACAGCTGTGGAATAGGCCTTACTAATTCTGTTTCTGCAAAGTAGATCTCCGCAGTATAACAGCAATGAAATGCAAAGCTGCTTAGCAGTAACACATTTGCACATACCTTTATTCAAATGTAGTTTAGCTGGAATCTTAAATCCTCTCAATGAGTTACTAGTGGTTACAGACTTGAATTTGCATCACACATTCTCTGTGTGCTGTTAGCACCAAGCACTGCCAGAGCCCTGGAGAGGCTTAGTCTGGAATAGCTGCTTGCCTTGTGTCAGCAGCCTGCCAGTGGAGCTGAACTGCACGAGCCTGCTTGCACTGATTTTGCTCGCAGCCTTTCTTTCAAAGCCACATACATATTTTCTCAGTGTCATTCCAAACACCTCTAAACACTAAGAATAGAATACAGGGTTAAAGCAGAATTACTCTCCTCAGTCATTCTGACTTTGCACGCTGGAAGAAATTCTCTCCTGGTGAGAATTACTTTGCACGCTGGAAGAAATTCTCTCCTGGTGAGAATTTACATGGTGCGCAAACATTCTCACTCCCACTGTACCGTTTCAGTCTTGAGGAGAGCCTGTCTGGAAAGAGATCTTCAGAGCTTTCACTACAGGCTTTCCCCTGGTGATTGATCAGGTAGCTGGTGGAGCCACAAGAGAGCTCAGGGCAGGGTGAGAAATTGTTGCTGAGGGGCAGATGCTTGTAAAGTGCAGTGAATTTTTCCCATGCCGAAGCAGAAGAGATGTGTTTTCTCTGACGGTCTCATTTTCACTCCTCCTCACGCATTCGTCTCTAGGACAAATAATGACGGCATGAGCAGATACAGGGTGACACTGTGGTGCCCACAACTTGTGGGGATGTGGCTGGTCCCCTGGAATTCAAAGCATCTTGTCTTCACAGTTTATTTGCACTCTGTGCCCTGAAAATTCATGCATGTGGGCATATGTTACAGACATAAACAAACTCTTTCTTTTCAGTCAGTTCCTGTGTGCAGTGGCAGCTTCTTCAAAGTAAAGAGAATAATGAATTCCTCACCACAGAAAACTTAAGACTGAGCTATCACATGGCAGCATGACAAAAGCACTGCTTTCTGCTGGGCACCTTAGACAGGCTTAACACAAATACTGTTGATTTCTACCATCGAGTCACAAAACATGAATTTAGATGTGTTGATGTGCTTCCCCCTCTAGTGCTGATCACTGCATTAGTTCTAGCTCAGCATCTGGCTTTTTGCAATCAGAACGGTAAAAATGGTATCCAAATTCCCATGAAATTTGAATAAGGAAGTTTTTCAGAACAGCTTCCAAAATAAAAAGCTGAACTACCTGAACCCCCTCCTCTGCTTTTATGCTGCCTCTCCCGTGGGCTGCTGAGCAGCATTGTGTAATGCCACTCTTCCCACTGACATCAGTTGCAATGGGTTTGACATCACGTCAGCATGAGCAGGGCAGCACACTTTACTGCCTGTAATTCATTAAGTAGCTTGAATTCCTTATTGTGTTATTCCTGCCCCTCTTACCTCCTCAGCTGTCTCCTTTTTGCCTTCACATTTCATTGCCTCATGGAATATGTTGCAAGCAATTACATAACTTTTCCTGGTAAAACTATACCGAGGAAGAAACAAACAACTAGTTTTTATCTGCTGTACCTCTTGTTTAGTCTACCTGACTTAATACCATAGAAATCACTTGCCTCAGTAATACTGAGTAAATTATGAGGACTTTCCCTCTGATTTCTGATCCCGTTAAACACAGATGGTCTTTCTGGACTGCAGTGCAGGCTGTGGGCCAGATCCCTGGCTTCTACAAATTGGGGTTGCTTCATCAAGTTCAGTGGAGTGACACTGATTTGAGCTGTCTGAGGAACCCTGCCAATTGGTTTGAATGTGTCTGTGCCAGTTTATAGCAGCTGAAGAGCTGTGAGTTTAAGGGCCTTTCAAATTGTAGCTTATGTGCCCTGTGTAGAAGATTTATGGGTTTTCTTCTCTCTGCCACTCAAGCAAATGATCAAAGCACAGACACATCCCAACAGATCTGCTGCTTACAGCCATGGGGCAAGATGAAGAAATGTTCATGATGATCTTAAAAAAAAGAAGGGAAAACCACAGGCCAGACCCAGGCTGTGGGTCAACATACAAGTGGAAGACTGATTGTCTTCCCGGTTTCTTTGTGGCCTCGTGAGTTTAGCAGAGCTGGGGTCTGTAATCCCTTATGCCATATCCTGTGTCTCTGTGCTTTTGATTGGTTGTGTGGTCATGAGCAGAGACCACAAATAGAAGTCTAATTTATTCTTCACCTGCTTGTTTACCAAAACAGAATACACATTTTTTTATTCTGTACCTTAAAGAACATGCCTTAAACCTGATGGCATGTTTGCCTATAATAGCAAAGATTAAAGTTAAAACTTCATTCACAAAATGTTAAAGTTCTTGAAGCCCAAACCTTCTGTACATTCCCATCACCTTTCTCTGTGATTGGTTTCTCTACAAACCATCAGGAGTTTAAAGCTTTTAGGGGTATGGTGAGAGCGGGAAATATTATCTCCATGGTATTGATGAGAAATAGAGTAATTTGCCAAAGGTCTCACAGGAAGTAATGCTTTTATTTGGAAATCTTATGCTGTTTGTTGTTTCTGCTTTTAACCTTTCTTTTCCTTTTTTTCTCTTTTTTTAAAAACTGTATTTTGAGTTATCTTGTTCCCTTCTCAGTTACATCTGTATAGTCAAGCTTCTTTGAGTGCTACTTCTGTCCTGCTCAGGCTGCGTGTAATCTGGTTTGCTTCCAGCCAGCTCACAATTTCATGTTATATCTCCACGCGTAAAATTGTCTGTGAGCACCCATGCGTTTTCTCTCCCCCTTGTGAGAAGCTGCTACAAACAACCGCCACATTTCCACACTGTTTGGCAAAACTCTTCTTTGTGCCACCATCCTCCAAAAATGTCAACACTGTTCCTGCAGGGCAGCAGGTGATGTTTCATTCCAGGAAGGTAGAAGGGGTTACATAAAATTTCAACAATTTCTTGGACCGTCAGAAATTATCTCAGACAGGTTTGTCTGGTAATGCCCATCTTTGTGGGTGGTGTCTCTGCTCTCCTGACTGCTCAGAATGCCATTCCAGAAATCCCTATTCCTGACAGCATCCCATGTTTGTACAGGGTGCCAGCTGCTCTCACTGTTACTAGCATTATCTCATTTATTTGTATATTTTTCCACCTCTATCCATCTTATTTTCTCATTTGATACCCTGTTGAGAGAACGCCTTTTTTACAGCATTTGGCTCAGCAAGGTGCCTTTTTTTGACTCCCAAGCACTATGACTCAAAGGTATTAGTAATGGATAGATGACCTCAGGCAATACAGTCCTGCACTTCAGCCTTTAGGTGTTTTATCTTTTCTACTCTTGCATTTATTATAATGCATGTCTTTTAGAATTGAAGTTTCCAAGGAAAAAAGTGAGAAAACACATAGCAGTGCACAATTTACCCCCCTCCTTTGTATATAATATACTAAAGAAAGAGCAATAATGTGTTTTACAGCTGATGCTTCCCTATCAAAAATATATCCTACAGGAATCGGTTGACTTTTTCATGATTGTTAGAAGCTGTGTATACATAATTTTACTTATCCTCAGAGTCAGATATAGGTTAGAGAAGAAAATATTTTAAAATGGCTGAAATCTTTCTGCTTTTTTTTTGGGTTATGGAATTAGGTTCTTATTTACACTAGTTTCACCTTGTTATAATTCATTGACCAAGATGAGTTACTTCCCCTATACGTCAATATGAATTTATAATTTTAGTTACTTCCCCCGTACGTCAATATGAGTTTATTCTCAATAAGAATATGAATACCATGAATTATGGTTTCCTTTGCCATTATGCTAAGAGACATAACCAAATGCTAACCAAACATTTCTGGATTTCAAGATGTAAATTTCCTGCATCTGCCAGAACAGGGGAGACAGGTTCGGTTAGGTTGTGCTAAATGCCGTTGTGCGAGTTTATGGAAGGATTGCAGCCCAAGCCTCTTTGCTGCCATTTGATGCAGGGCAGCCTATTCTAAATGGTTTTTTGGGGTATTGCTATGCAGTTCTTTGTTGGACTCTGAGTCATGCTGACAAACACATTGTGCTGTTCTGCTGGAGTGCTGAGTTGAACACCAGAAATCCTCCCGGAGCACGCATGAGGAGGGGAGGTGGCTAATTTGCCTGCCACAAGGTGACATTTCTCCAGAGCCAAATCTCTCTGGCTTGCACCTGTCTTGAGAGCAGCTGAGTGCCGCGGTCTCCTCTCCAAAAGGAAGAGGAAGAGCTGCTCGGCAGCGATTCCCATCAGGTGCTGGGATAGCTGTCACCTCCCGGCTGCTCCTGGCTGACCTCTTCGGGGCCCTGAGAGCCCCCGGGGACAGGGCTAGAGGCACACAGAGAGAGTCCCAAATCACGAGGTTTATTCAGTGACATCAAGGATCACAGCAGAGATCTGTTTTCTTACGTTGGGAAGATGAGTGTCTGTTTCTTTTTTTATTTAGGAATTGTTCCAGAGCAGTTAATGCTTTCACTATCTCCGTGTCCTGTATGTATGAGCTAGATTTACATGAGCTAGACCAGCTGTTCTCAGCCTGGGGTAGGAATTTTGTTATGCAGGGAGATTAAACAGTTTATTTTTCATGCATCAGGAAGAGCCCTCAGAGTGTTAGCCAGCTGGACTTGTTAGGTGACAACTTCTACCTTAGGCTAATGGCTGTTTCAAAAATTAAACTTAACTGCTCTGTGGGAAACTTCCAACTTCTAGCGCACTTTCACGCTGATTTTGGGCTCAGGCTTTTCAGTTCCGGCTGTGGTCTTCTTTTCCCGGGGCTTCCTGTTTCTCCCGTTGCAGAAACACAAATTCTGTTTTCTCGGAGCTATTCCCTTTGACCCCTGTTTGCCTCTAGGCGCTGGGGCTCTTCTTGCCATTCCGTAAAGGAGAAGAGTGTGGCACTGCAGGGGCTGCGCTGACCTCTAGTGACAAGTCAGGAGGACAGACAACATCTCTGCTGTTCCAACCCGCGATCAGCAGCTTTCCTCGGAGCACCCTTTGTCCTGAAGTGTTCAGCCCAAACAAATCGAAGGGATTAATCTCTCCTACTGCATCTCCAAGCCTTTATAATATTTGCTTAAATTTCTGTCCAGTTGTTGAACAGGTGGTGTCGGATGCAGATTTGCTGCTGGTTGTGCAATGGCAGAATTATATTAACTTTTATTAATACGTATTAATTATAGTATTAATAATTTTTGCAAGCTGATGATACTCCATTCCATTTATGATCCTATGATAAAATGATTTATATGAGGACAACTCAACCCTCAAAATCCAGAGTTTAAAAAATTTGTTTTGACTCTTACAATTTGCCGTTTAATTACATTTCAGTCCATGTGTCTTATTGCCAACAGGGGAGTTGGAAGGGTTCAGTGAAATGCTATTTGTTTTGAAACACAGAAAAAAGTTTATAATTAACAAATGTCTCTAGGGTTGCTAGATCTCTTTCAAAAGGTTTTAGAAACTTCTTTCCTCACAGTTTTAAATAGTTTTAATTTTTTAAGTTTTGAAGTGTTAGAAAATCACTGTGGTTCTTTATAAAGTGGGAGCAGACTTACACCCTGTGTGAGTCACTGAAATCAGCTGAGTGCACCAAAACTGAGTTGCTCCAAAATTAGGTGGGACAATGTTCATATTAACAGATACTGCCAACTGTACTTGGACAGAAGAATGAAGAGATGACAGTGGAAATCACAGGGAACTAAAAAAAAGGCATTAGAGGTGTAAAAGGATCGTGGTGTGAGAGAGATGATGCAAAGATCTTTTGTTTGGCCTGCCCTGGAGACTGGTAGATGATGTGCAAGAGGCTCTTGCTCAAGGTCCTTGCCCTTGAGTCCTGGATGCTTCTTGGTCTCTAGGACCTGCTTTGAGTTAGGTGTTTAGACAGGGAAAATACCCCTAGTGTCAGATTCTCCTAGATTATCGTCCTTGGGGTACACATTTGCAAGTGTTCTGTTAAGTCTCGTATGTGGTAGATGTAAAGTTTTAGCAAACACTCAAACATAAACCAAATTTTACTGGATGAGGTAAGGGCTATTTTGGCTAAAAATAGTTATTGTTGCCTTCTGCTGGAATAACCCAATACCACAACTATTACCAGATGTGAAATTAAAATATATGTCTGAATGCACTATGTATTGTTTCAATCAATAGTGAAACCTTCAAAAGCTTCCTCTCATGTGCTCTGGTTTATATTCAATGTGCTACAATGAACCAACATCACAATCAGTAATATAATTAATGTTACTCCTTCTTTTTTCTTTGCAGCCTAAGGAAGTTTCAAAATAATAATTCTATTTTGTTTAAAAAAAAAAGAGGTCTAATAATGAGCAAATGGGAATGTAAGTTCCATATTCATTCAGCTCACTGTTGTGCAAAGCGAAGGATTTCCCTTTCCTGTCTTGTTTTTGAAACTTCCTCATTCCATGTTTGCTGTTCAGCTCAGTTTGGTGATGCTGCAGGCCAAAGAGCACATCCATTGCTAAAGGCATATTTGAAATTTCTTGCTTATGGTAAAAGAAGGACAGAGAACATCTCCCATCTATCTCCCTGGGTAGTTTTGTTGACTTGGTAGTGGTGGATTCTGTTCCTGTGAGAAGAGGGATCACTGTGAGGGAAATGATCAGTTTGCATTGGCGGAAGTTTTTCCCAAGTACCGGATAGTAGCTATCAATTTCACCACATGCCAAATCTTTATTTAGGGACTGAAAACTGCTTTGTGGCCTCCAATGCCAATGAACAGGAAGGATGGGGTGCATGGGACGCTGGGGCTTTGGATCAGGAGCAAATGACAGGATGTACTGGAGGCAAAATAGCAAAAGCAGGACTTCTGTGAAGACTGGTCCTGGAAAGGAGTATCAAATGGAGCAGAAAGTGGGGAATGCCCCGGTGGCCAGGGCTGAGCTGGATGGCTGCCTGCAGCAAGAAGGACAGGTGTGGACCCTGAGACCGGTGCCCACTCACAAAGTCACAGGGACTTTCTAGATGACAGTAAAGCTGCATTCAGTTTTAGGTGAAAACAGACAATATCCTCCTGGGGATTTTGAAACAGCTCCTACCGTCTCTTCCAGGCAGCTACTGCCTGCATGAGAAGTGGCAGAAATTGAACTTTTAATGTGAAAGAAATAAAAAATCTGCTTAGCTGCACTCAAAATTTTTCTGCCAGAGACATTCCTCATTAAACACACATGGTGGGATTTTTTTCCAAGAAGCTTGGCACAGGCTTTTCCCTGCTCCCACTGGAATCCATGTAGGTGCCACAGGTTTCAGTGGGAGGAGAGCTAAATCAATATGGAGTGCTTTGGAAAAATGCAGCTCAGAATGGATCCTGGCAGCGTGAGTAGATAGGGATTGGAGGTGATGCTGAAATTGTCACGTAGAAATTTTCCATGCTGGCTAGCATTATCCTCTCCATCCTCCTTGGTTCAGAGCTAATGGAAAGCAGTGTGCGGCAAAGCATGACTTGAGGGGAAGTGAAAGTCAGTGTTGAGTAAAATAAGAATATCCTAATTTTCTCCCTCCTCTGCATCTTTTGTCAGGACAAAAACTGCAGAACCTCCCTTCTCCCTGAGGCTGCCACTTAACTCTTGGAGGACATAGGGGTTAATTGCAAGCAACAGTGCACAGTGTGCATAATGCTCCTTCTGGATGGGATTCTCCTGACACGGGCTGAGCAGGTTGGTGCTCTATTTTCTCCTAAGTGTCTCTGGCACACGGTAAAGTGTGGGAGAAGAGGGGAGGAGGTCATGCTCCCTGTGTCCTGTTCCTTATCTCATACAAGGATAGGTAGCAGAGGCTTCTGTGCTGGGTCACAGCCTAGTCTCATGGAAAAATGTAGCTGGGAAGGGACCTCTGGAGGCCCCTAATGCAATCTCCTGCCTTGGGCAGGGCAACTTCAGAGTTTAGTGAGGTTGATCAGCTGCTGAGGTATAGCAGTACAATCTCTGATCTAGGGGGAAAAGAACAAAGTGAACACAGGACTCAGACACTTCTGGGACAAAATGTGCAGCCTGAAGACCGTCAAAATATCTGCCTGGTGATCCAGTGGTCTTGAAGGAAACCTGACATCCTGCATTTCATTGGTTTATGTCATTCTTTTCCACCAGGCAGTAAAATCACTTATTAATGTAAGTTGTCACCGGATAATCCTGTTTCATTACATGTTCTCTTATTGGCACATGGGCACTGAAATGGTAAAGGCTGGTGAGGGGTGGGGTGGTGTTGGGGTTCAATATCTTGCACAGCTGTGGAGGTGGTGCCCCAGATGGGTCCAAATTTTCTGGTCCTGTTGTGTGAGGTTATTCCTGCAGCTGACATTGGTGACTCTAACCCAGTCCTGTAGCAGCTGCTGTTACTCTCACAAGGTGACTTTGTCACTTATTAAGAAGCCTTCAGCAAGTGGCTGATTTTCCTCATTCAATGAGTTATTTTGCTTCTCTTTTGAAGCAATGTGACACATCACATTCAGCTTCCCTGAATTTCAGATAAATTTCAGATCTGGTCGAAAAAGTGATACAAATACCAAATAATCACAGAATCACAGAATCTATCAGGTTGAAAAAGACCTCTGAGATCATTGAGTCCAACCTATGATCAAACACCACCATGTGAACTGTACGATGGCACTGAGTGCTACATCCAATCCTTCCTTAAACACCTCCAGGGACAGTGACTCCAGCAGTCATGATCTCAGAAGAGAACAGTAGTCTCTGTTACACACAGCAATTCAAGCTTTCTTTGCTTGAATGTCTCCTAATAACTCCCTTGGCCTGCCTGGTGTTAAAAGAGGCCCCAGCAAGCACAAACTGCCCTTCGAAGTGGGTGGCATTGTTAAAAGAACAATACTGTAGTGTCTTCTAGAGGCAGCAGCAGGGTTTCTAATTTTGCTGTGCACTCTAAAGGAATGCACTGTGGCTTAATTGCTGCCCAGATCAGGCCTGTGACATGCTCTAATTGGGTCTGTCACCTTTCTTTTTGAGGAATTAAGAAAGTGCCAAAGCCAGGAGCCCCTCTCCTGCCAAACTCAGATTCGGCCCACACAAGGGTAAGGATCAATGTGAGCTAATAGGTCATGACAACCCCTTCGGTGCCTTTAGCATTTTAGGACTTCACTTAGTCAGAAATTCACTTGAGTGTGTCAGTTGCCACTGACTAGCTGAATATTTGTCATGACTGCGAGTTCTGTCTCTGGGATCCAAATGATCGGTCCAGCTGTGAGAGTCTTTCCCCAAGGAATGTTAGTGTTCACTTCGATAGTTTTAACACTGGCTAATTTTTTCACTGAATAGCATCCCGACACGGCAGTATCTGCTCATATCAAATATCTTTCTGGCGGAAATGCATGTAACTCCAGTTCTGTAGTAGCTTCATTCTCATTAACACAGCAGCATTAAAAAGGAACTAGCAGAATTCAGTTCTACCACGTCAGCAATTTTATTTTTTGTAGCAAGGAAATGTCTGCCTGAAAAAGAGCTGTTTTTTTTTTTTTAGAGGATCCATATGGACGTATAAAGTATTGGTGCCATTTGGTATAAATTGTAATCAGTTCCAGATTCTGCTCTGCTCAGAAACTTGAATCACGGAATTGTACGTGGTGGTTTCTGTATTTTGAGGGCTCTCACCTAAACCACAGCCCTTGTAACAACTAAAATGGGTACACCCATGGTGTCCAATGCCTTGTCTTAATCATGTTAAGAAAATGTTTGTTTAACTATGAATCAAAACTGTATTTCTAAGCCCTGCAGCTTTCCAGGTGAAATGACAGAACCAGCGTGGCTACACTGGGGCAAAGTAGGTGGGCTCCAGAGGCTGAATTTCACTTAATTCCTTCAATTGTGGTTCCTTTGTCAAAGCATTTCAGAAGGCCTGGAGCCAGGCAATGTGGAACACTAAGCACTGGGATGTAAGTGGGATTTAGGCTGCTTGGTCTGCTTTTGGCTCCCTGCGTGTGTTTTAAGGCATATTAGAGGTACAAAGAGGTGGAAGGGAAGGGCACAAGCACGCACAGTCTACTGCCTGCTTATACAGTGTCTGTGATTGATAGAAGAGTGTGGCTGTGGTGAGGACATGGCTATTGAACCAGCAGAATGTTTCAAGCTTCATTCAAGGCTTGGGTCAACTGCTGCCCTCTTGAATTAGGCAGAGGAGATGGAAGATGGCTGGACACACTAAAATACTTTTTATGAATTGCTGGGAACAGAAACTGATAGGCCAAGAGGTGGCTTAGGTTTGCTGGGCGTTTGTTTTCTATGGAACCAAAGCCAGCATAAACCACTGCTCTGAACCTACTGGTAGCTTTAATGCTGTGACCAATTTCAACCATGTCCATAAGGCAAACTAGAGCAAAAGGCTAGCCCAATCTAAGGTCTGTGAACTTTGATGAACAGCTAGAGACAAATGACCCAACTAATCCTCCCTGCAGAGAGCATGAACAGCATCTAGTTTGGTAGCCGATGCATCTGCATCTGTCAGCCTGTCCTGGCACCCACACCTGAAAATGGGTGCTATCTGTGTAGGGATTGATGGAGTATTGGGATGTTGAAAAATCTGAGGCTGCAGTGGCAGCTTTGGGCCTAGTATGTCTTACAGAGATGAACACAGCTGGTTTCTGAAGCACAAGATGTGGGAGTCACTAGAGCACTGTCTTACCGATGAATTTTCATGGTGGCTGAAAGCAGCCCAGGGCTCATCCTGAACCCAGTGAAAGGTTTTAACTGTGACCTTGTTCTTTATTAAGATCATAGGATTAATCTCGAGCAGGACAGCTAAGAGCTCTTTAGTTACAGCATTCACTAATAAGACTAGACCTTCCTTCCTTCTTCCTTAACTGCAGCACGTAAGCAAGAATTTTTTTTTTATTTTTTTTTTTGTGTGTGTGTAATTATAGACCAGCTCCAGTGTTCATAATCTACCTTTTTTTGGAAGAATGACTGCCCTCCACCCTCTCCTGCTTAATTCTAGAAAAGTCAAGAGAGTTGGGCACTTCACAAAGAATCTCTTTTCCCTAAAGATCCCTCTTCCCAGAGTTTTATTGAGAATGTTTTATGCATTTTAATATACAATCAGATCTTAAAGTACAGTATCTCCACTAGTCCTAGAGTCAGGTTCCAGCAGACAGAGAGAAGGGTCCTGGGAAAGACATATGCTTCTGCACATTTACAGTCATATGGACTTTAGTAAGATCTACTGTAGTGTGCAGAACTGAAAGGGATACAACTTATGATATTTTTGGTTCAGTGGCTGACCTGAATATTGGAAAATAAATTTTTTTCAGAATCAAAACAAGTATTTATTTTTTTGGGGTTTTTTTGTGAAATGAAAAATAATAACCTAATTTTTGGGCAATTGGACTGAATTCGAGTCACTTTTTAAAATCTCATGTTATCCTTCTTTTAATGCAAGGCAGGTCTAAAAGACACAGCAAAACGTTTCATTTGAAAAGTATCAAAAGAACTTGTTTCAGGATTTCTGAAAGAAACTCACTTTGGAGAAGGTCAAAGTGAAACACCTGTCAGTCTCCTAATCTCTTTCTCTCCTTCCACTGAAAAATAAGAGCTGATGGGAAGGTACACTTCATCAAGAAAAGGAAATTCTCCCCCTTCTCTTCAGCATTTCTGAAAACCAGGCCACCATACTGTAGAGTCTTATTTGCAGATTTAGTGGGAAACATGCCTAAACCAGGAAAGAAGAAAAATTCCATGGGAATCAGCTTCCAAGTCAAACAGTTTCTGTAGGTCTGTGTTTGAAATCTTCCCCCTGGAAGCCTAACTTCAGGCATTAACTAATTCAGATTCTGGTCTTATTAAAACAGCATGAGGAGGAAAAACCATCCAGACAACTCCCTAACACTATTGTAATGTAAATTAAATCTAGCACTGTAAACACCTGAGGGTTGATTCTTGTAAAACAAACACAAAAAAGAGAAAGAAAAAAAGGGAGGGGGGAAGAAGCCACAAGTAGTAAATAGTGTTTCTTTTCTAAAAAAAGGTGATTTTATTGAGTTTTAATATACAGCTTTAATATGTTAGGGTAATCATACAAGATCTCTCTTGTGTTCAATTTACACATTACAATAGAGATGTGAGCGAAAATCTTTTGGTTTAATGTACAAAAGGAATCCAATGTTGTCCACTAGCAGCTTTGAACTTGGCAAGAAAGGTTCTAAAGACTTTAAGTGCAGTAACAACCATACAGGATACAAAACGAATATAAGGACTTTTCGCCAAGGTATATAAACATTTGAAAACAAATGGTGCCTGCTCCACAGGGCAGACAACTAGCAAATTTTAAAAAAAAGTCACTGACCAATGTTCCAGAGAAGGAGGTGCATCACCCTGTGTAACAGTTCTTATAAAATGGACTAAGAATATCTGTATCATAGAATTTGTACTGATCAGAAAAAAAGGTCTGAAAAGAAACAGTAGGCAAGCAAACGAACAATCAAAAAAAGTCATAATAATATAAAATATTTCCATCACTATTTAAATGCCAAATTAATCAAGCAATAGTAAAAAAAATCCAAAACAAAACAAAACAACCAAAAAAACAAAGCTCTTCTGTTTAAAATAACAGCACTGTTTTTGATTATTTTCAAAGATTTTTTTTTTATGAACACACTATATACTTGATTGTTTCTTTCATACAGAGCAATGTGTCCATTTGGTCTGTCACTTCAGTGAAGCTGATAAAGAACCAACCCATCATGTCTCACCTTTGACACATTTTAACACTTTTCTCCCCTTTTGTTTGCTACTCTGGTGCCTTCTCAAGTTAAATACTTTTCTTCCTTTTCTTTATACAGTGCAGAGTATATGGGCTTAGGACATGGAGCTTTTCCTCTACTCCAGTTCACTCTCTGGTTCTGAGTTCAGTGGCGTGCAGTAGTTTGGCTTGTCTGAAGGCACGTACCCAGGGAGACACAAACACTTGTACGACCCTTCCGTGTTAATGCACTTGGCATTCTTGCACAGCGACATCCTGTTGTTCAGCTCGTTGCACTCATTCACGTCTGCAAAAAGGAGACATCAAAAGACATGTACTTAACACTGGTGTGTAGGTAATACTCATTTGTTTCCAGCATTGTTAGGACTAGAACAATCGGCACAAATGCCCTGAGAACTTTTTTTTCAGTTCTGACTGGGTGGAACCAGGCTGGGCTAAAAGCTCTAAAAGATGAATTCAGAAAAGGTGGAAGTTATCATAGAAAATCAATAGGGTATTAAAGGGCCTTAAACTATTAGGTTACCAAATCCAGATTCAGCCTAGTTGCAATACAAAATTAAATAACCACTAACAGGTGTTTTTTTGATGACTGAAATGTGACTTTTAAGAAAGAAGCTTGAAGTTCGTAGCATAACATCTACACTTTAAATAGTTGAATACTTTAAGAGCTGCTGGTGTTGTGAAATGAATAATTGTGAGGAGCAAACTACCTGCACTCAACATCAAGCAGCATTGGCCTGGCATACACAGCAGCCACACCTTTTCTTGCTAGGGAGGCCAGCTTGCCATGAAGTCCTGAAGATTACAAGGCACTTAGGCAGCTTCTCGTCATAGAGCTGGGGGATCTCAGCTCTGTGTCATGAAGCACAATGCTAAACAAGGCAAGTGCAGACCTTAAACTGAAATAGTCACACTATTTCTACTGGGCTTTTACACTGAGGGGTGGTTCTTTTGCTTCATCTATTCTCTGACACTTGTTGTTCCCATGTTTAGTTGTTTTAATTGAAGATATAGATGTGTTGGTTAGCAGACTTGCAGATTTACTAGTTTGAGAGTGAGAGGAATAGTTGAGTCTGTTGACTGTTGAAATCAGTGAGAATCAGGGGCCAAACTTCACCAGGTGGTTACCTGCATATTTAGGCAATTGCTCTCAATCCACTCTAAAAATGCACTCCTAAAATCACTCTTTTGCTCGGGATCCAGTTCCACCATCCTAGCTTACTAAAGCCTTTGAAAAACATTTGGTCTGTATATTAGAGTTAAATTCTTGATGTAAGTTTGAGCTTCATTCCACAAATATGTGTCTGCTCACTTCTACTCTCTTAACTGAACTGCAAAGATGAAGATGAACTGAGGGACACCAAGATATTTTTGTGACAATAATTACTGGCCTTTGCAGTAAATAAAACAAAGCTTAATACAATTCAGGCAATCATCTCTAACCCCTTTGTTCCAGGCCTCCTCAAGTCAAGTGACTGAGTAAACTGACAGACTAACAGGAGATAACAGGTGATAAGACAGGTGATGTGCTATGCTCACCAACACAAGTCATTTTGGCCATGTCCAGGTGATAACCATCAAAGCAGTCACAGGTGTAGCCTTCCTGGACTCTTACACATCGGCCGTTTTCACATCCATTCAGAATACCACATTCCTCTGCTTGTAGCTCCTCAAAGCTGTTCAGGAAACCTGGGTGGAGAAAGAATTGCAAACAAGTAAGTTACAAAGCTATTGAATCAGTGTACCCAAGTATATAGTGAGAGTCTGAAATTCTCTCAGAACTTTACTGGAATGTGACTTGATTTTGCTGAAAATAGGTCAGCTTTAGCAGAGCTGCACCATCTGGAGTTTTAAATGCACCAGAAAAGTGCTGTGATACGTTTCAAGATGGAAACCGAGTAACTTGGTTAACCCTTAAGTTTTATCTTGTGTTAAAAATCTGTGATTTTTTTTATAGTAATGGAAACTCCATCGTTTAATCGTATTTTTTTAAAGGATAAGTCAATGTTTTCTAAATAGTGCCTTTTATTTCAATTGTTATGTGTATCAGCCTTTAAGGAAACAAGTGGCAGTGCAATTTGTGATAAAAGTTCCTTAAAACAGTATTCTAGAAAAATAAGGTGTGTGTGTAGAGGGGTAAGAGATGCATTACAATTTACCTAGAAGAAAACATGCAAAAAAAAAAAAAAATCAATCCCAACTGCCATAAGGAAAATAAGAAGAAATCAGAGACTGCTTTCCTGTTGTGGTTTTGGTTAACAACCCTTTGGCTTGTGCTTCAGTGACTAGTGCCAGTACAAATACCTATAATCTACCAGTTGCTCCATGTCATAATTCTAGATGGTGAGCAGTTAAAGCTCAAAGAGTTGAGCTTTTTTTTTCACCTCTTATACAAAGAGTTGTCTTTGTATTCGGTGGTTTGTACAATGCTTTTTGTGCTCCTGCCTTAGGGCTTTTGTGACAGTTATGTTTTTATGTATAAGGAAGGATTTATACTTACAAAATTATTTTACATTTTTACATGCTCAGAGATTGTCTCTAGGACCGAACTGCTCCTGTAAGTCCTAAGCTTTTTTCACTAGGTTTCTGCTCATGGAGCAGTGATGTAACAGGACTGCAGATGGCAGCCCATCACATCAAAAAGACTTCTGTGGAAAAAGTTGAGAATGTTTGACTCATAATTTTAACAGCATAATGAATATATAGAGGGGAAATTGGAGCTAGAGTGGAAGAGAGTAGGATATATCTCCCCATCTGTCCCGCAACATGCAGTGGCTTCATCAACAAGCCATCAATTTATTGAAAAGCTGTTTACTGATTTATATTGCAACAGCTGCAATATGTGTATTTGCTAAGCTACCTAGGAATATGATTTTCTCCCTTCCTTATGTTTTTTTCTCTTGTCTTTTCTTATTTACTCCATCCTGTCTTGATCCTTGAGGTCCTCTTTTTTATTGACCTGTTTTGCCTTTCTTACTCTGCCCTTTCCATACCATCCTCCATTTAACTTCCATACTGCCATTTCCAGTCCCCCTCTTTTTGACTACAAATATTGTTCCTACCCTGGGTTTTCTAGCATGGTGGGCTTCTTGGTAAGAATCAAGCTGGTCAGTTATACACGGAGTAGATTCTGGAGACACTGAACACACAACGTGACGTAGGTACTTGCTGACATATGTCACATCTCAAGAATATATATAATACGCAGGATGTATACAAGTGTACATTAAATGGGAAACATTGCAATCTTTTTCATGAGCCTTGTAAATCATTTCTCAGTGCAGTAGTATTGAGGATATTGAGCACTGTCATGATGTAGGTAACCAAGTTTCATTACTTGCTGGAGTCCTCTGACAGAGCTTGCAGAGGGCTCAGGAGAGACCTTTACTTTAAAGACCTTCTCTAATTTAGAAAATATTCCCAGGAAAGGGAAAGGAATCTCACTTACGGTCATCAACAAAGGATGGATTTATTGTATTTATTTACCACTGCTTATACCTTGTGAAATTCCTTCCAGATCAACAGTACATTAACATTGCTTACCCATCATCATTCTGGGTTTTTCATTGTGTAATGAGTAGTTTTCAGCTGTGTGACATTTCAATTAAACATCAACACTAAGTGATGTTGACTGAGGAAGAGCATTGTGGCAACTTGCAGGCCATATATACGCAAAGCACAGGAAGTTACCAGCTCCTTCTGATACTTCCACTTTTCTTCTCTAAAACTGTGATAAAATATTCTGGACCTGTACAGAATGCCTGATTTTGAGGAAGATGCTGAAATCTGTATGAGTTCCTCTCCTGCAAGTCTTAACCGTGATCTGGGCCACACCCAACATAAAGAGCCCTGATATTTCCCCAGTACAGCTGAAATGCTGTGCACAGTGCCTCACACCCTGCTTGACAGGCCACACATATGTGTATTCTCTGATCACACTGTGCTGTGCATCTTCTCTGTTGAGCAAGAATGACTTGCATGCTCTCATTTCACCCGTAGAAATTCTGCTGGGAAATCATGAAAAGATGAAGGTTTTTTTTTTCTTTTAAATTGAACACACTCTGGAGAAATCTGTCCCGCGCTCCAAAGGAAAATCAATTTGTGAGAAAGAAAATTGGCAATTCTTTTGACCTTGAGCTGTAAAACTGTTGGTAAACACAAATTTAGTACACTTGGCACAAACTGTTTCACTAGATTAAAAATTAATTGTACTCTGAGCCCAACTGGACTCTCATACAAACCTGGCCCTTGAATTGGAACACCTGACTCAAAGCTAGTGTCATAGGAATAACAAAAAAATAAATGTGCCACATTACCCAGAAGCCAAGAGATGAATGAAACCAGCTACAGGGAAATAACTGGAGTTACAATCTCATTTCAAGCATTTTACATAACAGAGAATCTCACTTACGGTCGTCAACAAAGTATGGATTAGTTTCTGGAGTGTAGTGCTCTTCAAAGTCTAAAGCATCCTGTCCATATGGCCGCCGAGATCCTGGAACAGGAATGTTGCACAGCTGGGCGTAATCCTCTGAGGGGGGAAAGAAAATAGAATATAAAAGTAAACACACTTGTAACACAGGCTGCATTACATTAGTCCCAGTGAGATGTGGTTCATATTTGCTGGAAATAAACTTATCTTCCTAGAAACACCATAAATCTGCAGAAAAGACAATTTCCAGAAAGCATTCTCTCTTCAAGAAGAATGTCATTAAAATGTTAATGAGCCAAATATATACTATTAAGTCATAATAGGGATAACACCAGGGATACATTTGAGTCAAAAACTGTACAAAAAGTTATAGGTCAGGTTCTTCTGGTCTGCATGGGAAGCAAGAGCAGAGGGATGCTGTGTATTCCACTGCTAATGCACTTCTCTCCAGGGTTATGTCTGTTTACACCCCTCATTCTGTGAAACACAGGCTATCATCATGGCTGCTAGCAGAAGCCTCCCCAAAGGAAGTAAATTGGGGCAGGTACAGACAAAATTTCTGGCACTGTCAGCCAATCTGCAGAAATCAGACTGAAAAATACTTCTAAAATAGCCCACACTTATCTACGAACTGTATCTTCAACCCACAGGCTTAAAAGTGTGAGTGCTGTTCAAAGTCTCCTTGGCTGTGAACCTCAAAGGGCACAGAAATAGTTACACTGATTTTGTGCCTCTCTCTAATAGCTAGACTACACAAGTTGAAGCAGACCAAAGCAATTCTTCATTTTAGGTGTCAGAGTCCATGCTTGAAATGCTTATGCAGAGTTTGATTCTTTTATAAATCAAATAAAAATTGTGTCAACTCTGTTTCCATTTCCCTTTACTAAAACACATACAATACGATTTATTTTAAAATAGAAATATTTTTAAAATACAGCAACCCAGGTGCTCCTTTACCATTGCTACAGTCTATTTAGCATCTGGTTCTGTGAAGATTGCCTGGTGTTCTGAGAATCAGGCAGAGAAAGGACGGGAAAGAAAAACCACCAAAAGAGAGGGAGGGAAAAAAAGCCCTAAGCAGATACAAAATCCAAGAATTGCAGATGGTTACAGAGCCAGAAACCTCAGGCTGTGTAGAACTGTCCCAGACAGCAAATGGTTGGATAAGTCCAGACTGCCTCTAGACAGTGCAGTGCACAGCCCCACTTGCTGTCTAGCACTGTAATTTTATTTTTACAGGTAGTGTCTCCTCCTCTTGGAACTGTTTTATTTTGTGCTGAAAAAACCAAAGTGCTCAAAAAGTCTGTTTAAGTTCTGTGGTCAACAACTTGGCCCTTGGAGAGCACAAGATGGGGCAGCACAGGCAAAGCACATCCAGAGCTGCCATGGCTGCCAATCCAAGGGTGCAGCATGAACTCCCCAGGGAACTTACAAACCATCGTCAATCCCACCACCTTCTGCTCCAAGAGCAAGGTGGCTTCCTTTGAGGTATGTCCTCCAGAATATATTTATATACAGTAATAATATTCAAACAACACTCTCCTCTCCCAGAGGACAAAGTACACTACCCCAGAACGACATGCCAGGGCACAGGAAACGAAGGCAGCATGGGAAAATACATGGCATATAGCAAATGTTACTTACATCCCTGACTGTACAGCTTCCCACTGAGATACTGTGATCATGAGCACAGTTTTAAGAGCTGTCATAGGACCAGAAACACCCCATTCTTTCTTCCCCACATCTAACCCCAGACTAACATCCATGCATGGGGACAGCCAGGTTGTCATCTCAGAGAGACTCCTTTGTTCATATGTACACACAGGAAAGCTGTGTGGAATAGTAAAAGCATTTTCTCACAGATGACCACAAATGTTCTTGGCAAAGGAAATCGGTGTTCTACCACAAAATATTAATTCATCTGGCTTGTGTGGAAGAAACCACCACATAAAAACAGTCAGTGAAAGGCAAAGGAACAAGACAAGCAGGTCTTAGGGATCACTGCTTCTTCCACATGAATGTGATCTGATGGGAAGGACTGAACAGAATCTGGATGCTGGCTCCTCAGATTATTCAGTGTTAATTTTGTCATTAGTGATACTGGTAGAATAAACCATGTTTTAGTTGTGAAGGAAGCAGTTGGAACATTTGAAAATCTGCAGATCCAGAGCTCTCATGTACAAGACAGTTGGGTAGTTTGAAGATTGTGCAAGACTATTTTATATTGCATGTTTGCCAATGCAAAGTTCATTATTACCTAAAGAAGAATAAAGAAATGTTGACAATAAAAACTTTTTTCCTGCCCCACTGGTCCCTTGAAAATCAAGTTCTTCATGTCTACATTTTTAGGTCTCATACCTCTAATTACCTATAATACTCTCTTAATACTGTATGTTCTATTTAGCTGTCCAAGTAGTGTAGACTAAATCTCTTGTCTTTCATAATGTGTTGATTCAGTCACTAGGTGCTCAGACAATAAACCCAAGGGGAGCAACAGCAACTCACCTGAGAAACTAACAGGAGAATTCAGGACCAATAACAACGGTAAGTTATCTATTCCACCTTCCTCAGCTTGTCTTTTTCTTTCTCTCTCTTTCTTTTCATTTCTTATTGTTTTTTAAAAATTTCTTTCCCAGGGAAGAAAAGGGTGGGCAAAGAGGAGAGTAGAAAGACTGAAAGATATATGGCCACATTCTGGAAAGATCATGAGAACTGGTGTTTTGAAATAAGGTAGACTTGAAACTTGGATGCCTGACAGAAATGAACCCATCAGAATGCCCCTGTGGAGGATAGAACAAGTTACAGCAATGACACTTTCTGTTATTTTAAACTTTTCCCCTTGCTATGCTATGTTCCTACAGTTCAAATTAAAAATAATGTATTTCAGGTCACCGTACTGTGTGTTGGTCACAATTTTCCAGGGTAGGGAACTAAATGAACAGAGTGCTGTAAGATTTGTGGGTGAAAGCATGACTGGTGCACAGAAACTTACAGGCAAGTATATAAATGGGAGAACAGCATGACATTGCCCTAGGGAGATGACAACAGGAGACTGAGATCAAGAAGGCAGTAAGGGGGCAGAGACCAAGAGAGAATGTGTTACTACACCGAATGACAAAAAAGATTTTAATTGTCACAGAAATTAATGCTCACTTTGAAAAGAATCTTTCAAGTAAAGTTGAAAGAAAATATTCTATAATTCACAATGAATGAAGCAGCCTTTTTCTATATGAGTTTATTTTTTCTGCTCACTCATCTCCTGGCTGTGATCAGGGACAATACAACTGCAGTTCAAGAGAAAAAAAAAAGACTTTGTTTTTAATATAGTTTAGTCTACATTGATCCATGTGTTTCTAAGTTTTTCTCATAACTTGCAGATGAAGCATAGAGACAGCTTGTTGTATAACTCAGGGTGGCTATTATAAAAGGAAGCTGATGTACGCATCCAAAAATGTAAAGGACATTTTTAAAGTCAGATGTATTGCATATTAAACAAGTGTTAGGGGATTACATCTAGACACACGTGCGTACTGGCACAGATGTTAGCTGTAATTGGTGATGAAAGCTTGGCTGACAGAGACAACGCAGCATAAATTGGATGGACTGACTGGCTTTTAGGTGCTTGTTAGCAAAAATGCAGCTGTGCAAACGTGCATCTAATCTGCATACATAGCTGTAACTGAGCAAGCCTGTGTGGGCCTTTCTTATACACAGATGCCTAAATATCCTAAATTCTCCAGTCAGAAACATTATTCCATATTTCATTTAAAGCAAAATATTATATTAAAAAAGCTTTTCCTGACAACCATGAAACAACAGCCAGTCCAGCTGCTGCCCATAAAGAAAGTTTTATTTCTGTTCCAGCTCCTCAGAATTGTCACCATCACCCACATACATACAAAAGAAGCCAAAACTATCACCAAGCCAGATCCATCAAATTATTTAAGAATACAACATTTTCACCAGAGGTTCTGGACATCAGTCTAAACTGGTTAAGTTTATGCTGTCTCAGTAGGTTACATCATCTGTGAACCAAAGCTAGAGGTATTTTTGCTCCATATTTAGATTGTGCTATTTGACAACTTCGATAATTTCATCGGCATTGCCCATGGATAGGTGCTAAGGTTTGCACTGAACAGCATTCACATCTATTCTATGACTATAAGGTAAGGGTATTGGTCTTAAAGATTATTTTCCATTAGTTAAGAAGGATGTTCATATCCTCACATGGACATACTCTAAATGAAACACTTCAAAAATATTCACAGTCGATATAAAGTTCTTGCTAAACTGAAATAATTACCAAACTAATTCTCTCAAAACCTCTTGGTAGTGACCTTTTGTTCCTCTACTAACGCTGCTCAAGTTTCCTAAAGTGATCTTCTCTCTCCTTTTGCCCCAAGTAGATAGTTAAAAGTTGTAGTAGAAGTCAAGTTTTTTCTGCCACAGTTTTGCACATGGCTTTCTAACTCCTTGCTGATTTCCAGGTACAATTGGAATGTGAGGTCCTATGAGAAAAAACCTTCAGTCAAAGCTATTCTGCATGTCTCTCCTAACCTTCAGAAAATGCACTGAAAATCTACATCAACAGAAATTAAATCAGCCAAAAATCTGCACAACTGACACAAGAGTTTGAATATTCAGGGCACAGTAACTACAATATTTTAAGCCCAGAGGATATAATCCATTTGACCAGAGTCCTTACCACAAAGGAAGGAAGCACAATGCCATCCTAAATGGAAAGATGAGCAATGATATCCAGAAATGAATCCAGTACCTCCCTGCTGATCTTTACCATCTCAAAAGAGGACAGATGAAAACTCATCCTTTACACACATTGGTTTTCCCTGTACTTCCAGATCTCCATAAGTGACATTAGCCAGAATTTAAAGGGAACACTATGTTCTCATAATATGGAAGCTCAGCCCAGAACTAACTCATAATGTTTACAAAGGATACACAGAGTTCCTTTGCAACAAAAATGCAATCTGAACAATCTGTTCTGCCAGAAATGGGCAGAATTCATCTCCGTGTAGGCATCTCTGAGGGTCTGCATTCGAATTATTCATTGTCCATTTTTAGTCCATGAAAAGACATAACCACTTCTAGGGCATCATCTCATTGAAAAGCCCATGTCTAGGGCAGGTCAGGGGAATATACTATGCATTCTGATTTATCATGCTGATTTATCTTTCCTGACGGAAGGAGAAACTGGCAGAACCAGCATGGATGTGGGCTTCTGTATAAAAAACACGATACAAAATTGTCCGAGAGAAATCCTCCATTATACAACACCCCAGGTGATTCACACTACTCTCAGTGCTCTCCTAGCATGGGCTTTGCAAAGCTGGAGATAAAGAGAAACTTCAAATATGACATGAAAAGCAATTCTTTATGTGACTTCTAATCCCACAGAACATCTGAAACATCTACTGACTGGAGATCGACCATTGTCCTTTCCGGAGATCTTCTAAACATACAGTGGTTCCATAAAACCCCACAAAGTAATAGAATTTAAAACTTAGAGTAGAAAAATATTTATAAGGATACATAATTAAGAAGGCTGATAAACTGAATGCTGGTGCCTTTTACAGCTGCATGAGAATGTGTTCATGACATTATCTTAGAACTTACACCAACAAAAGGGTTTAAGTTATAGATGTAGTAATGTACCCTCACTCTCAATAGTTATTAAAACATCTGCTAAAGCTGCAGAGTCCCAGACTTACTTCACTCTGTTTCTCTATATTAAAGCTTTTCCAGGCAGACAGCTATAGAAGAGAAAGTACCCTCCTGAACTGACTGACATCTCTTTGGTTCAGGTAACAATACCACCTTACCAGCATCTTAAGGTGTTACTGAAGCAAAGGTGGTACTGCAATGCAATAACCTCAAAAAGATAATTTTACAAATACTAAAATAGGTAGTCTCTGTAAATTAAACACTGACCCTGGCCCACCACCCTGCTCAACACTTTCTAGCTGTTAGTTCTATCTCCTCCCTTCAAATTTCCTGTAACCACGCACCTTGCCTAAAATCCACTCTGGTTCCCTAAGGGTCTCCCAGGAACTACTGTAATCTCAGAAGGTTTATAGTTCAGGTCCTACATGTTCAATTTAACTTGAGGCATACATGGCTTTATTTTAGATTTCAGATTTTTTCAGTCTGGGCCAATTGCTCTGTTTTCTGGCATGGAGGCTTTGACCCAGCTCCTAAACCTATTGGTGCCTGTCCTGCTACCAGTTTCTAGACCATGGACTCTGGATGGAGAGAGTTGGGCTATTAGGCACTAACAGTAAATTGACCAAGGAAGAAGAACTTCGGAAGGCAGGTCACCAAGCTGTATTTTTTTGGGTGGGTGCAATGAAGAAAGGATGTTCTGCTATTGTTATCTAAACCAAAAGTATCCAATTGCCTAATTTTCCTCAACTGGTCAATTACTACAGATTGCCAATGACAAACCTCAAGTAACACAGAAGTTTTTTAAGAATAATTACTAAACATTCTTTGGGCAAGTACAGACTTATGCCACTGTGAGCTCAGAGAGAATATACCTCAGTAGTTGCCATTCTGGTATTGGATGCAATCTGTGAAAGTCTTTATCTGAAATATGATGATATTGTAAGATTATAATATTAGAACTGATGTAATTTAAAACAATCTGTCTTTATATCCCTTGTTTGCACCAGCAAGATGTACTCAACCACAGCACTACTGTTCATGTTTGCAGTATTTTGATCAGGACTTTGAACTAATATTTTGAGTTTGTTCCTCAATGTTGTCATCAAAATACTTATCAGTCTTAGTGTAGTTAAGATGTTGCTGTTGCGTTGCAATATCAACAGGTGCTACTTTATTTTTGTTTCAGTCTCTGAATGTTTGGAATAATTTCAGTGGGGTTTGTTTAATTAAGCACTGATTAGTAGTTTTTAGAAATTGTAGCAACCATGTAAGATCTGTTTCCATGCTGATTTAAGATTGCATTTCTTTCTGCTTAATATGGAAAAATTCTTACAGAAGCGCTCTATCTTCCCACTGGTTTTATGCTGGATCCTACTTGAACAGGATAATTAAATCTTGTAATGAAAAATGGAAGCACTTTAAAGACAAGCTGGGTTACAAAACCTAGAGGTTATTTTTAATTAAAACATTAATATCTTTAGAAGGGACTTGCAAAAATATCACTTATGGTGGTAGGCCTGTATTTCCTTCTTTCTAAGGGTGTGACTAGATCTTCAAATACAATGGAAGTATAAACAAGGTGAAAGGAAACCACAGATATGTACTGTGATCCAACCCATTTCGTGGTGGAAGTCTTGTGGTGATAATGCTTTTCACACCGCCAGGTCTTCTTTAACATGTGTTACAAATCTTCATAAAGCCCCTAACTGGGGAAATAAGCAAACACCTCCAGTAGTAAACTCGGCCAACACAATACCTAAATATTCAGAAATGGAGAAATTCCAGGTTCCCCAGCCAGGACTTGAACCTGTGACCTGCTGGCCTGAAGGTGTGAAAGCACTCTCTTGAGCCAATGGTATCACTTTAAGTGCTACAGTCTGAAGAGATGTCAAATGAATCATTTATTCAGTTCGGTCAGCTTTAAATTTTTCTTGGTAAATGCTCCTGAACACAGAGAAAGGCTTCCAGGTTTCTGTGTGGGTGAGTGCACATGTGTGTGAGGACAAATGAGCACATGCCATCTCCACTAAGAAATGTAAGCTTGCTTGTTTGTTCTGATATAATGAAGATTCAATATGCTTTTATTTTTAACTATGTTCCAATCTATAAGGATAATTTAAAGTATTTGGGATCAAAGTATGCCTCATAGTTTCAGTTAAAGCAGATACTTCTCAATGCAAATGAAACATCACATAAAAATTATTTTATATCTGGGGGGGAGAAAGATTTTATTATCCAACATAATGTTCTTCAGCTTTGACTAAGGATCATCCAACTGATGTTCAGGATGTTATCCATTGGGAAACTCCATGTAGTTTTTTTCAATTAATTTCTCAATTTTCTTCACAGAGCTAGTGGGGATCTGCACACCACTGCTGGCACAGGATTGAGGCTCCAGAATCCTGTTCTCCTAATGATCAAAATACATCTAATATTTTCAGACTGAAATTGTTCCAATTTTTTCCTCATATCGGCACTTTTAATTAAAAAGCTTCTAATAATCCTCCATGACTATGCTTTAGTGGAGAACCTTAGAATTTGCAGTTTTTGTTCTGCATCTATGTTTGGAATTTTTCGTCTTCCCTTGTGAGACAGGTTCTCTTTCTGTGACAATGTTGGTAGTCCTTCTCTCTTCCTTTTCAGATTTATCCTGCTTTAAATGTAGCTAGCTAGAAGTCTCTGGAAATAAATCTTTTGCCTACCTGAACTCTATCAGTTCAGGCAAATCTTTTGCCTGCCTGAACTCTTTTCTTCCCTCTCTCAGGACTGCAGGCTTGCATGACACAGATGGGTCACTCTCATCATGTGATGAACTTTGTACTAAGAAAAACTCCTTTAATCTGCTCAATCTTTCCACCTGAGGAGTTCCAGGTCATAGCAATGATTCTTGCTATTAGCTATCACCCTGTATTTTTGTTACTATCACATTTCTTTCAAATGCATTTGTTATTCTAGTAGGTATAGTAATTTGATGTCTTCCTATAAGATTTGTTCTGACAAAGACATTTCAGAACTTTCAGAGGTTTCCATATCTTATAAATCAAGCTTCTGTCATGCCCTGTTTTTCTTCTTCAATCTCTTTCTGGGGTAAGCATCAGCCAGCAGTTACTCCAGCCAACATCATCAAAATCAGGTGCTTTTTTTCCAGTTGCTGCATTTCCAAAGCAAACTCAAACAAGTAAAGATATCTAAGAACAGGTTCAGGAACCTTGCAAGTAAATTATAAAAGCATAAAACCCAAGCAGACAGAAACAGCCACATTAATGCTTCACTGAGCTTCTCTATGTAGTTTTTTAATTCCTGGGTTTTTGCTGCAAGTAAAACATGTATTGCTTTAGCCACAACATTATCATTAGAGTAACACAGACCCAAGTGAAAATCCAGGTATGTTCACAATAAAATGCTTTACCAGTGCAAGATGGTATTCCTACATGGAAAGATATGTTACTGAAATACACATTTATAGTAAGAAAGCTGCATCCCAACTAGACCTTGGAATAGCTTATATGGGGGAGAAGAAGTTCGTATTGTACCAGACTGCGTACACCAGGGCTGACATATCTTGGACACAGCATGAGATATGCTTCCATTGGCCCCTTCTCCAGTCCCCAGAAATAAATCTGAGTGTCAATGACATTTCTCTCTGTATCCATTTAGCTTTTGTAATCACCACAAGCAGCACCTTCTACCTGAAATATCATGGAACAGTATCTGATTTCCAAATACATAAATAAAATATAGTCTTTAAAAAATATGACTGTCAGCTTTTTTCATATTCCCTGGGAAGTCTTCAGTCCTCACTGATAACCCATTTCCCCTAACTTGAGGGGCTAGGGTTTTTTTGTTCTTTCTTATGTTATTGGCGCAGGTACAAATGATTGAAGTGATTAACATTTCAGATTTCATTCCGAGAACTGACATGTGCATTTCCTTACCTGACTCCTTCATAGGACACAGTGCACACTGCATGCCCCAGGCTTCGCCGTACAGGCAGCAGCACTCCGTGTACGTAGTCTGCTTTCCAACCAGTGGTCGACTACAAACAAAATCGTCACTTAGGTGCTGCCAGCAAAGGTCCTGGTAGACCTCAGCTTCTTCAGTTTGTTCTGATGGAGAAGACAGGATTAGGTCATCATCACAGCACTGTTATTTAAATAAGACACTGGCATAATGAAAAATTTTATAAATTTAGATTAGAAAAATAACTTAGTTTTATAGACTTTGCTGAATACAAATTTAAGCTTAGAAGTCATGACCTTTATTAAGTGCCTGAGGTGGCTTATCCCTTGAATGTTCAGCTTTGCAAAAATCTTAAAAGGTTCTGAGTTGTCACATTGGGCCAGTTAAAAAGCACATTGGGTTGGACACCCAAGGAAAAAATCTTCCTAAATCATAGTCATTGCTGAACACTTAACACTGATTCAGCTCAGCTCCCATGAAAGTTAACAGAGATTGACAAAAACCAGCATTGGGACAGAGGTGAATGTTTGGGGAACTCCATCCACATAGTGGATCTTTTAAAGTTGTTATTTTGCTTTTCTTATATTGCCATCAATAGCATTTGAAAGAACTTTTACAACTAGGGCAGAGCTGAACAAAAATTTTACATGGGCTCCCTGGGAGACAGGACAAATACTTGGAAGAGAGAGTCCCATTAACTAAACAGACAAACTCCATCAGTCTCAGGAAATCCCCTGAGCTGAAAATAGCTGGAGGCTGAGAGAGTGCCGGGGAGGGTGAAGAGAAGTATTGTTTATCTGCCCTCCTGGTCTCTAATCATCCACTTACAGCTATTGTTAGAGACAGAATACTGCTGTGAACTACTGTCACATTCTTATGAACATTAACAAAAAACTGTATTTTTGTCAAGGCTGGAATATTTCAGAGGCATAATAGTTTTGACAGAGATCTCAGAAGAAACCATTCCCAGTCCCAGCAAGTTCTGCTCACTGCTGGTCAGAAGGGGAGGAATTGTAAACTTAATCTTCCACTTGGAATGTAAAAAACCTCAGCACAATTGTTTTGTGAAGACATCTGCAAGGTTTTGATTTTGTTCCAACACAGAGTGAAAAATAAGTGTTGTCACAAACCAAGGTCCTGTTTTGTCTGTGCGTATCTATTTATGGCATTTTTACGTTTTTCATGAGTGAGTACAGAACTGAAACCTCATCCAAGAGTAAAACTGAGTTCTGAAAGCACGAAGGTGATCACCACTTAGATACCTGTTCTACTAAGAGCTTGCCAGAACACACAGCGAAAAGCAGCAGTGGGTCTCGGCAACCAACTCCAAATTCTGCTGGCAGCGAAGGAACCAGCCTGCCCCGTGAGGTGGGGGACACTGCCAGCAGCGATGCAAGGCTTGAGTGCTTTGTGCCAGCTGAGATGATCAGGGCCATGTCGGCCTGAATGTCTCATGACAAAAGACCCTTTGGGCCCTTGCATTCTCTTCACATCCTAGATGAACCCAAAGGACAGTTCTGCTCTTGGTTTGTTTAACTGAAGATTGAACAATAGAAATGCTGTGGTTCTTTCACAGTTCCAGGCAACAGGGAGACCACATTACTCCTCAGAAGTATCAGCCTTGTAATTTGGAGTGACTAAAGCAGGCATTCAGTCTGTATTCCTATTTCCTTTCACAGAAGCATCTCAGGAAAATTCACTGCAAGTTGCAGGAACCAGAGGTCCGGATTAGTGGCTATACAGTACCAGTATTAAATCAAACCCATTGTAACAATTCTTTCGAAGACATGAGTGGCATAGACAAAGCTGTGCAGACTGCATAATGCTCTGGATTTCTGAGACGTTTCTAAGAATCTCATAATATCTAACTTTTTTTTTCTGAAATCAGTGTCTACTGAAATGAAAAGAACACAGAAAAATGTTACTTTAGCAGTGATGTTGCAGCCCGCAGCTTCAAAGCTCAATGTACTTTCAGTGTTAACCAATTGAAAGCACACATACAATTTTAGCTATTTCCTCCTATATCCTGTAATTCTTGTTTTTATTTTACTGAATAGAACTGAATCTACAGACTTAGCCTGCAGCCAAACCCCAGCCTTACTGAGACAGCAAGCAGGCTGTGCCTCATTACCTACAAGGCTGGACAAGGCAGACGCAGAGCTGGTGAACTGGCTGAAGACTCCTCAGCCCGAGCCTAATCTCACAATACTTCCAGCAATGTTCTGTCTGTATAAAAGTGGAGCACTGTGGAGTCCTACATCACGATGCCTTCTGGATCAACAGACGACAGTCCAAGCATTGCCTTCCAAAATCCTCCAGAAGAGCAGGCTCATCCAAGGATGACCCAGTCTAAGCTTAGACTTTGGGTGTGTAGCCATGTCAGCACCACCTCGTAGAGGTGTACTCACTTCAGTAATATGTATAATGGATCATACCACTCGAATCTGCTGGTCTGATGCATCGCTTTTCTGTTGCGTCCAAAACCATTGGGTGTGTACAGAAACAGTTGTAAGATCCTTCTGTGTTAATGCACTGGCCATCAATACAGCTGTTTGGGTCCTGACATTCATCCGTGTCTTTAAAATGGAAGGAAATGTATCAAGGAGAGCCAGCACAAAGAATTTGCATTGTGTTAATCTATGTTTATGTTTTCCTGCATTAGGAGCAGACTTCCCTGCATGCCTTCTGTTAATTACCACAAATACTAACTGCTGGCAACAAAATCCTACCTGTGCCATGGAGAAGGACAGACATATGAAGGATGTTGACCTCTGATCCTCAAGTATTAGGGAGCTAGTAGGGAGGAGTACTAGGGAGGATGAGGAGGCTTGTTGGAGGGGCTGGAGTGCCAGAAATACCCTGCCTCCAGCATAGCTGCCACTGATTCCCACATTTGTCTCCCTTTAGGACAGTACCAGCAGGCATTAGAGGTGGGCATACTCTCAGCAATTCCTCATGAGCTTGTCAGAAGAAGGGATCACCTTACTTGGCCATGGTAGTCACATTTCTTGGTTTGTTTTGGACAGCAAAAGCTGAAATTTAACTCAAAGGGAAGAGCAGGCCACTTCAGATAAATTACACTTAATCAGCAAAAATCCCACCCTTCGTAAAGAACAATCATAGAATCCCAAGGTGAAAGGCACTCCTATTGCAGTTGCAAAAATTACTTCCTTTCATTATGCTAATCTGCACATTATACATGGTTCTCTGCTTACAAAGTAAAAGCCAGGGTCATGGTCATGAGTAATTTTCAGTTGAATACGAGAACCAAAGGCGTACAAGGTTGTGCAGACTAAAATGGGCTTATCAATGGCCTCAACTGTAATTTCACATTGCATATTAACTCCTTGTGGAAAATATGTGTTCTTGAAACAAAAAAAAATTTAAAAATAAAAAAAAAAAAAAACCTGTGTTAATTTGACTTGATATAGTAAACCCAGAACACTTACCAAGGAAAGATGAGCTTCAACATACAGACTTTCACTGCTTGCCCCACGTACAAAGAACAGAAGGCTAAACTGCACCTTGGCAGAGTGACGCAGCAGTGTGCCTGTAAGGAGGGAGCCCCCTCTGATCACTTTGTGCTGCCTGCTTTAAGGCTGGCACCAGCCCTTGACTCTGCACTCAGAGGAGCACAAAGGGCTGTTCTGGAAATGCAAACTCCTGGGAGTAATTTGCTGAAAAAAGAGGCAAATAAAGCAAACCCTGCTCTACATGCCACAGCTATGTCATCCAGAATTGCTGCTCAGCCAGGCAGAAGGAAGGGAAATGACCCAATGCATCTTACAAAGCTGCTACAGGAGTTCAGAGGCCCAGCGTTTCTCCCCTTACTGGGAATGCCACAGTTCTGATGGGAATCCTGCTGTACAAGTCTGCTGGTTTCGCCCATCTGCATACCATTATAGTGACAAGACCACTATAAATAAACTTACCAAAGCACTGGAGCTTAACAGGGTCATAGTATGTGCCTTGTTTGCAGTAGCACTCATAACCTGGCTGCGTATTCAAACAGAAGCCATTTTTACAGATTTCTTGTCCAAAGAGTTGGCATTCATCAGCATCTAGGGAGAAAACATTAAAGGCTATGTTACCATTGTTATTATGATGCCATGTAGAGAAGCAGGATGGAATAAATCCTATACAGTTCTCTGTTCAAGCAAAATTCACTTTAAACAGAAAGTGCAGGAGCACAGACATCCACAGGAAAAAAAATGCCACAGACAAGTGGTGGGGAAGAGGCTATGTAGCCAGAATGGAAAAGGAAAAATTGGTGGACTGTAACTTCCCCTTGTCAGAATTAAGTCCCGTGGCACACGAAGGCTGGAATAGTCTGCAGTTTCCCTTTGTTTCCTTTGGTATCACATTGCTCTCTGGTAATTGCACAATACCGCCTGGGTTTTCGCATATAATTTGCTTTACTGAAGGTATTCCCACCATGGATCTAATTTAAGCACACCATCTGATTACAAAACTAGCTAAGCAGTTATGCTTATGGATGGGTTCTGTGACTGCTCTTTTCTTTGCATAGTTTGGTGACTCTGCTGTGCATGATAGGAAATCTTCACATCTGTACTGCTCACAGCTTTGTTTTTCAAAGCACAACTTCACTGCAGCCTTCCTCCACAGAGGACCAACGGTGTCTGCTGCTAAACATACGGTGGCAAACACTACAGAGCTAGTGACACCTGACAAAGAGAATCTACCACACTTTCAAATGAGGCTAAATGTTTTCACGGAGGTTTCATGGAAAATATATGCCAGCTCATATATAGCTTTTCACAGTTGTACACATTTTTTCCCAGTCTTGTGTTTATATATTTGTTACTGTTGGAATTCCACTCACTTCCTTTTTTCCAGCCTACTTTTCATTTGCTAGACCTACTTAGAACAGTCTGTTAAAGCTAGGTTGGTAGTAAAAATGGCAATAAAAAGCACAACTTAAAGTAGGTCATTCTTTTCTCAATACCAATTGTTTTAAACCACTGTCTTCTATATATTTACTCCCATTTACTCTGGGGCAACACAAATTTTAGCCCAAAGTTGTCATTGCCAACTGTACAGCAGTTTTAAAGGTGAACAATTCAAATGGTTCCTTTTTCCAAAAGAACTGAGGGATCTAGAAAACAATTTATTTTTACAGCCACTCTTCCAGCCACTAAGTAGCTACAAACATTAAATATTTTGACTGTTTAGCAGCAAGAACAATGCAAAGATCAATAAGAAATTTCATAAACACATTTGTCTTTTTCCTGTGGAACATGGATTTGTGTCTGGAGAAATATGGGAAAGCCTGGAAAAAAAGCCAAGGAAGACTAGCAGGCTATTCACTTCTGATGGATAATTCCAACAAAAAAAAAAGGAATTTCTCCTACAAGCAGAAGCTTTCGGACAAAAGCAACAGTAACATTTAAGCTAGTGTAACAGACAAAGATCACATTACAAAAAGAGCACATCAGTAAAAGTTATTTATCTGTTAAGTGTTTGTCCTTTGTGCCATTCCTAAGGTTTTACAACTTAAATTTACTAAAACCAGAAAAAGTCTTATTGTGGCAAGGATTTGTAGATGATACTTCCAGATGAACTATTCCTACATTTCAGTATTTATAGCAGCTAGAGATATTATCAGCCCTGAGGTAGCACAAAAACAATGCAAATTTTATCTGAGACACATTTGGACATGCTTAGATCAGCAAAGAACTAAGAAATCTTAGATCTGCAAAGATAAACAACACCCTTAAAGAGTCCCTGAACTAAAATACTCTCAGAGAATTTGAGATGAGCTCTGTGACACTCTTACAAATTATTAATATTGATGGCTGCTTCTCAAACCTGATCTCACTTTTCCTTCTTGGTGATGCCAACTCCCTCCCACCCACATCCACCAACTTCTATCACTCTGATTTCTCTACTACTGCTGGACTACCACTAGTAATTATTCCATGAAGTTCTGTAATGAAAATATCATTGCTGAATTTCTCTTCAGTTTTTATATTCATTCTCCCTTGGAGGCCAAATGTTTAACAAAACTCTTCTCCTCTTTTCCACATCTTCTCCTCTCTCTCCATACATATATTTACAGATTTAAGCTGGCATTGTATTCCATATGTAAATGAGCATTTGTGGTTTGTGGTCTCTGCACCTATTCTCACAATATATAGCACTTAGTAGAAATTAAACTGGAATATTACAGAGACAGCGTAATTGACACTCTTAACAATCTGTAAAATGATGATTTTCAGTAATGTTTCATATTACAAACTGCTTTTATCACCTAATAAAATTTGAATTAGTAAGTTTACATTCCTGGCTCACGTTTCTAGTCAATCAACTACCAGAACTTCTGAAATAATTAAGCTTAATACAAGTCAGTACTGACCTTTGTAATTCTGACCAAGAAGCCCGTAAGATGATTCTCCAGAGGGAATGAAACCTTTTCCTTCAGGACACAAATCAGTAAATTCAGCTAGGAGAGAGAGAAAACAAAAAATTATGTTATTAAGAAAAAGGTATTCACACACGTAGCGTTACATGTGTTTTCAGGGTATTTTGAGATACCGGCCTTATTTACATCTATCAGGCAATCACACACACCTTGAGCTAAAAGGGCGATGTTAAATGCCACAGCCTGACTTTCCCCTGCTCTCAGTTTGCAGAGTTAGCTTGCACAAACCTAGGTAGGGTGCCCACAGCATCACAGAGATCCAGGCAAACTCATTTCTCTTGCTCTTTGGCAGGAGAATATAGTCCTTACTAGGTTTCATAGTGCACTGCCGTTATAACAATACCAGTAGTCAAATTATCTTAATTAAAGCCAGCATGGGCCCCTCTGAGCTACGCTGCAAGCTGTAATCTATACATACCCTGACTGAGATACAAACCCCTGGCCACATTCTTCAGTCCTCATACAGGAAAAACACTAATTGACTGCAAAAGGAGAACATGGTGTGCATTACAGAGAGAAATTATTTCAAGTGTCTCAGAGACTATACAGAATCAAATAAACCTATCCATGCAGAGAGGCCCCTTTTCTATTATTCATTTTATTTCAGTTTCACTGATTCTAACACATAGTTAAAAAAGGAATTAAACATGACAATGCATTTGTGTGAAAAATAATCTTTAGCATTTAATCTCAAAAGGTTTACACGTTCTCTCTTATGTGATTTTTTCCAGCTGGATTCTGAATTTTAGCCATCACTGTTTATGTTTCAAATATGGTTTTCAAAATTTGTGACAAATATCACATGGCTATGTTTGTCTAATTTAATATTTAGAGGTTAAAAACAACGGTCTGCAGACAATATTATTAACTGAATTGTTCAGTAAGTTGCAAAAGGTAAAACTAATGCCATTATATATATATATCTCAGTAATTTGTTGGGCTGTAGAGATACACAAAATTACAGAGAATAGCTGCAGACTCAAAAATGTTGTAATGCTTATCTTTGTTTTCCAGCTTGTGGAAAAAATCTAATATGTTACCATAGCATCTGGAAAAAGCTTTTGTGAGAATCTATATTTGCTTAAAATCAGTTGGAGTTAATGCTGGTCAGTAACAGGCTCTTTTTATCCCTACGGCAACTACAGAGAAGCCAGTGGATTTACACCAGGTACCAATTATTCTTATCACCCTTTTTTCTGTGGAGGGTTCCTGTGGATAAATCATGACTAAATACTACAGAATATGGGATGTAATGAGCATGCCTTCTCTAAAGGCAAAGCACACTCTGTTAACATAAACACAACACTTCAAAAGCTTGCAAAGGGACAGCAGGCCTCCTCTTACCAGTTCCAATGACAGGGCATGGGAAGATTTCACAGTTATCACCCCAACCAGCACCCAAGGTGCAGCAGCATTCTTGTTTGGTTACATTGGATGTAAGCACGTTGTCACAGAAATTAGCATCGTTCAGATTGTAGTAGCACTCCTTCTTTCCATCTTCCTGTTGATCAGCCTCTATTGGCAATTCTAAGGCAGAAAAGAAAACATACACCACACAAGATGACGTGTGAAATTAGTCTCTTCCACAGGAGGTCAGAAGAGCAGGGAAGAAAATACTTAAGTACAAATTTTGGTTTAACTTTTTGTCCTTAGAAAGAATGATGGAAGTTGGTAACTTTCCTTTGGCTTTTTCAGACCTGTTCTCCAACTTGACCATAAAAGGGTTCCTCCACATTTGCACCTCTATCATTTTCAAGCAATGTATGAAGTACCTGCTCTCATGTTCTGCTATCTAATGGCCATGCCCAAATATTGACATGGTGCTCTTCACATATGAATCGAAAAGATCTTCACAGGAGTAAGCAAACATTACAACATAACTTTTTTCAGGCAAAGGAGCTAAGGCATGAACTGAAAAGACCCAGTTTTCAAAAGAATAAGCATTTACAGCCCCTTTTAATTTCACTGGGAAAAAAGCATGTTCCACATTTGAATACAAGGCCCTTTATGATTTTTGCAAAAGTAACTTACTGACTCCATGGTAAGCAGAGGAATATAATGCAGACGTCAAGTTAACTGACTCTGTGTTTTACTTGAAAATAGGCTTCCAGCCAAGAAGGCAGATTTATTGCCTTAAGCATTGAGTGGGTCCTCTCACAATATTTATATGGACTGGAGGCAAAATAGTCTGTCCCATAGATCCAGTAAAAGACCCTATTAATAGTCAAAGATCTTTCTAAAGCAAGGCACTCCTAAAGTACACCAAGAAGCGATTTTGAAAGGAAATAGCTATTTAAAGCTTCTGTGTTTGCAGAACTCTCTCTACCTAACATTTCACTTCACAAAAATTATCATCAGGGGCTCAGAAGTGGGAGCTACCACATAAAATTGTTATTCATGCTTGATCAATATGAAGAACTTTTCACAGGCCATCAGTAAAGCAAACAAGTTCTAAAATGACACATGCTCACATTTATTAATCAAACCCAAAACTTTATCCAGGAACTTGAGAGATAAATCTTGAGGTGACTAGCCAATTTCCTTTTTACCTAGGGAAATTCTTTATGCTTAGTACTTAACAAATGTTTAACTCACAAAAAAACTTTTAAAATTTTTGCATGCTGGCTGAGTTTTTATTCTTTGAGATTTCATTAATTTCTACGCAGGCTCTTGCACAATAAGCCGAGCACGAGACATTTCTGCAGAAACACAGCTATCGAGGCAGGAATCGGAACCTCTGTTTTATAGAGTGACAGCCCATTTCAAGATCCATTTGCTGCAGTAGCAGCAAATGTTGGTTTCATGGTGCAGCAGGAAAACCATAACAGAGTTGGTACCATAGAGACACGATGGGATGGCTCCCAGAGCTGGAGTGCTGCAATGAATCGTTACAAACCTTTGAGAAGGGATAGGCAAGGAAGGAGAGGCAGTGGGTAGCCCTGTGTGTTAGGGTGGGTCTCAATTGTCTGGAGCTGAACGATGATGACAACAGGGTTGAGTGTTTATGGGTAAGAAGAGTGGGAAAGGCCAACAAGGCAGGTGTCCTGGTGGGAGTGTGTTACAGACCACCCAGCCAGGATGGAGAGACAGATGAAATGCTCTACAAGCAGTTGGGATAAGTCTGGCATCCCTGGCCCTTATTGTTGTGGCAGAATTCAGCATACCAGATGTCTGCTAGAAATACAACACAGCAGAGAGGAAGCAGTCCAGGAGATTCCTGGAGTGTGTGGAAGAGAATTTCCTGACACATCTGGTGAGGGAGCCAACCAGGAGAGGCGTCCTGCTGGACTTGCTGTTTGTGAACAGAGAAGGACTGGCGGGGGGTGTGATGGGCAGAGGCTGCCTAGGGCAAAGCAGTAAGAAAATGATAGTTATTTTGATTCTTCCGAAGTAAGGAGGGGTGCCAGCAGACCTGCCACCTTGGACTTCCAGAGGGCAGAATTTCACCTCTTTAGGAGATTGGTTGAGAGATTCCCTAAGGCATCAGTCCTGAAATGCAAAAGAGTCCAGGAGGGCTCGATGTACTTTAAGAAGAAAATATTAAAGGTGCAGGAGCAGACCGAAAGATAACACGGGAGGGAAGATGACGAGCCTGCCTGAACAGAGAGCTTTGGTTGGAACTCAGAAAAAGAAGTGAATCACCTTTGGAACAAGAGGCAAGCAACTCTGGAGGACTACAAGAATGTCAGGAGGTTATGCAGAGAGAAAATTAGAAGAGACCATTCCCAACTAGAATTTAACCTAGCTACTTCTGTAAAAGACAACAAAATATGTTTTTACAAATACATCAGCAACCTAAGGAGAGATAAGGAGAATCTCCATCCTCTACCGGATGCAGGGAAAAAACATAGTGACAAAGAATAAGGAAAAGACTGAGGTACTTAATGCCTTTTTTGCCTCAGTCCTTATTAGTGAGATCAGTTGTCCTCAGGGCACCCAGCCACCTGAACAGGAAGACAGAGATGGGGAGCAAAATGAAGCCCCCACAATCCAGGAGGAAATGGTTAGTGACCTGCTGTGCCATGTAGACACTCACAAGTCTATGGGGCTGGATGGGATCCACTCAAAAAGTGTTTGTGAGGTTGGAGCTTGAAGATAGTGATGTCCAACAAATGCTGAAGGAATTAAATGAACTCCAGCTCTTGCTACTTCAATCCTATTATCACTGCCCACCCACATTCCCCCAAGCAGATGGAGCAAGGCAACTTTACTGGTCATGCAAATATGAGATCTGTTTGGAAAAAAGCAGATTTAAAAATGCCAGTATGGACTGCCTATTATTGCACTTCAATGGTATTAACATGTGTAATAGTTCTTTTAGCTTCTAATTAGACACAGACAATTGGATTTATTTCTCTTTTCCTCAGAAAAGTGGCTTCAGTTATGGGAGGCTGAGGGGCTGGCAGACACCTCCATTCAAGTTTAGTATAATGTTGCCACCTACAAGGCTTTGCAGTTTTGCCAATATAACTAAATTGCACATTAAAGGATACACCCAGCTGGGTGCTTAGTCCAGCTTTGTTAGTTTAGCCTGTGGTCAACCCTCATCTGATAATTACAATTTTCCATAATGTGTTGAATTTCATCAATTGAGGTGGTTTTGTGGTATCAGTTGCTATCCAATAGGAATTATATTAAGACTATCATGTCACAGAAATGCAGCTGAACTAAATCTGTCATTCGAAGGTGAGAGAGCAGTACTTCAGTCACCAATTTATACATCTTCCTTGGCCATTTGCCATCTGTGTAACTGAAGCAAAGCCAAACCTTCATCAGAAGAGAAAGCATGGCAGTTTTCATGCTGTTTGTCAGAGAAAGAAGACCAGAAGCTGCACTGGGAGGAAGGCGAGACAGTCTCATCATGTCCTTGTTTATTCACATTTTACATATGATGTGCTGGCTTCGCTTCCTATTATCTGTTCAGCAGCTCAAATGGGTGCTGTTTACACAGCTGTAATTGAGGGTTAGTCAAGAAAGCATCATGAATGTTTGGAAAACAAATGAGACACAAACCCTTTTTTTTTTTTTTTTAACCAAGACCAGTCTGTGTCTACAAGTTTATAATTTCTCTGTCATAGATTATTGACCATTTAGTAAACAGGCTGTTTTTGAAAGTGATTTCATTAGGTATGTTGACAAAATATGATAGAAAATTAATACTTTTTTTGGTATTGTTGTTTCTGTTTTTTTGTTAGAAAATGTAAAATATCTCTCTACCTAAGGCATGCTGGTAAAGGAAAATAATTTTACCACATTTTTGATACGATTGTTCTATTAACAGCCTATGAGGAATTCTGTATAGTTGCTGCTAGACTGGACTCTGCAGTATTTATTAGAAATAGATTTATATACCTTAGCATAACCTTGATCCAACAATACGCTTCAGCATATGTTTGATGCAAAACCAGGCATCAGTAATATAGGATTCAGCAGATGATCTGGATTAGCATATGCTTAGACTTCAGCATACACTCAAGTATTTGCCTAAATAGTGTCCTTGTAACAACTGTGATCGAAAAAAACCAAGACATAGAACTGATGGGATCCTAAATACTGCAACTGTGTACCAACAACTCTTATTCACAAGTGCAATCAGAAAGCTTGTTGCTAAAATGAAAATGAAAAATAGTCATTATAAATTCATGACTTCTACAAACTCAGCAAATACTTAGATGACTGAGCAAACAACTTGAGTAACACACACTTTCAGAATCTGATTTACAAAAATACGGTAAAAATAGATTGGTATGTGCCTACTGTCAGGGTGCACTTGTTTCTCTATTGACTCTGCACGTGACAAGTTACAACACTAATGCATGTGTGTACAGTGCATGTACATATACACGTGTATGCACAATTCAGGGATTAATGCAAGTGATGCACACTTAAAACTTATAGCTAAGACTTTGTCCATAGACATGTCGGACATTCAGGTCATGATTTACCTTAGAAAACTATGCACATATTGCCACAAAAAATAATAAAAATATTTCCTTTCAAGTCTTAAAAATTAGAAAGCCCTTAAGGTTTAGGAAATTTAGAATTTGTACTCATGCACCAAATTTCTAGCCTTAAGAAACCTTTTGGATCAAACTTACAAACTGTTAATTGGCAGCCTCAATTTTTTGTAGTGGTGGTTGGTTAGGTGCACAGGGGATTTATTTTGTTTTAATATTAATCAGTCTAGAAGGGACTCACGGTTTTAGACACCAAAACTATGATTTTGACTTATAAATCCTATTAAACACTGTTAAATATATTGCAATAAATAATTGGTCATATTTCATATAGCCAGGAGAAAGCAACATCCTAATTAGCTGTAAGGGCCCAGGTACCTTAGAGGAGATCTCCATGGCGATGCTGTGCCTGATGCCCCCAGGACAGGCTTTTCCCTCCTAGCTGCCAGGGCACTGCTGGCTCATGTTCAACTTGCCATTGACCAGGACCCCCAGGATGCTTTCTGTGGCACTGCTCCCCAGAATCTCATTCCCCAGCCTGTCCATACATTCAGGGTTGTCCCATCCCAGGTGCAGAATCCAACACTTGTCTTTATTGAACTTCATGCAGTTGGTGATTGCCCAACCCTCTAATTTGTGGAGGTCTCTCTGCAGGTTCTCCCTGCCTTTGGGGAATTAACAGCTCCTCCCAGTTTTGTATCCTCTGCAAACTTGCTCTGTATCCTTTCCAGCCCTATGTTCAAGTCCATTTACAAAGATGTTGAAGAGCACAGAGCCTCAGGTGGAGCCCTGTGGAACCCCACTAGTGACAGGTCCCACAGTGATTTTCATCTACAGAATAAAGTTCTTTCCTCCTTTATCTTTTCTTCTTTCTGAAACACTTCCTACATTTTATGAATGGCAAGGCAGAGAGAAGGGGCATGAGACAATCAAGCCAAGCACCATTTTTTGCACTTTTTTTTGGTTTTTGACTGGAAAATTACAATATCGGCTTGAATTCCTGATACCTACACTAGGAGGATTGTTTCAAGACACAGCTAACAATAGACAAATTTCCATCAAGTGAAATCTAAATAAAAGGAAGCCTCGAGAGCCCTAAGGGCAAGTAAAGAAAAGTGTGAACAGAAAGCAGTCCACAAATCTAACAGCCTTTAACCACACGGAAGAAAGGTTCCAAATTAAAGTAACATTTGAACAAACTTGACCTATTTGCACTTCATACAAGATGGAGAAACACTTCTTTATGCACAAAAATACAGAATGAGAAATAAGCTAGAGCTGGGTTAACCGTGCTGACATATAGGTATCTGCAACAGGATAATGCAGATTAAGTTCTTCCTTTCTGAAAACAGGCATGGTGCAAACTAATGCTGACAGATGATGTCCATATGCACCATGGGAGCTCTCGAAGCACCACGCCTGTCTTGAGTATGTGGATTGTCAAAGCCAGAGAGGACATGTGCTATTCCAGCATTCTTTGCAGCAAGAATAGTTTCTAAGGAGAGATAACAACAGTCTTTTCTCCTTTTACTTTGGAAGAAAAGAGAATAGTAAGATCTCTGTTCCAAGTATTGCCATTTTGCCTTATTGCCATATGGTGTAAAGTATTTCTCACTAGGTCCTTCTGGTCTCCTATAAGAGATCTCAATGACCTTATCAGAGAAGAGACAAAGGCAAAGCATGTGTTTTGTTAGGGCCTGATGAAGCCTGGAGGGGAAGGAGGAATAGCTGCTTTCCAGACTGATCACAGCAAAGCTATGCTCATGCTGACAAGATAGCGGAGCTAGTACTGACAGTAGAGTATCCATCTGTTCACTGTACAATCGGTCACACTGTGTTTTTCATCCCCTTCCTCCCCACAGTAACGTTAGGGTATGTCCTCAAACGTCCCTTGGACATGAGTTCTTTTTTCATGGCTCAGGTCCTCTGCTAATTTTTTAGTTCTGGTTTTGTTTCATCAGCTAGCTGAACTCTCCTGAGTACTACCTCCTCACAGGCCCAAAACGTTTGTTGATCAGCTGTTAATGATATCTCACAGGCAAGTTTTTGAGTGCTGCTGAGTGCTACATTCAGTGATCTAAATATTTGTGACAATTAGGTCATGGATATTTCAACCCTCCTTACAAGTCTGAAAGACCGTGAGTGATAGGAGAAAACAGGCATAGCCTGGAAGCTGTAAAGTCAGCATCCTGGCACTAGAGCCAGTTCCTCTAAGGTTTTCCGGAAACTAGATCAGCCTGCAGTGTAAGAACAAAACAAGAAAAAAAAAAACAAACAACCAAGATTTGCATTCTGGAGGAGAAAAAATGCCATGCAAGTAAATCCTTTCATTTCTGGTACTCTGCTACTCCTTATTGTAGGCTTGTTCCTTTCTCCAGATGGGATCAGTGTAGAAAAGCAGAGGCAGCTTTAAGAATTCTAAATTAATTTTTAATTAGTGTATTTCCAGTAGTATTTTCAATACCCAAAACACCTTGTAAGAAAAGCTCACAAATCCAGTACAATGGACTAGCAGGAAAACCAGGAGTAAACCAGGCAGGGACACTTCAAGAGTGACTGAAAACAGAGGTAGATTGACAACAACTTAGTGGTTTGGGTTTTGGCTTTCCCAACCACCTGCTCTTAGGACTTACGTTAATTCTAGATAATGCTAACAAGATATCCCTACTATGCTGATTTTGGCTGGTATAGAGTTCTTCACAGTGGCTGGTATGGGGCTGTGTTTTGGATTTGTGCTGAGCACAGGGTTGATAATATAGAGGTGTTTTTGTTATTGCTTAACAGAGCTTACAGAGAGCCAAGGCCTTTTCTGCTTTTTCTCTGCTGCACCGGTGTGGAAGTTGGGGGGTACATGGGAGGCTGGGAGGAGACACAGCCAGGACAGGTGACCCAGACCATACGACATCATGCTCAGTATATAAAGTGAGAGGAAGAAGGAGGGAGGGGGGGAATGCTTGGAGTGATGACTTCTGTCTTCCCAAGTCACTGTTACACATGATGGGGCCCTGCTCTCTTGGACGTGGCAGAACACCTGCCTGCCCATGGGAAGCACTGAATTAATTCCTTGTTTTGCTTTGCTTGTGTGTGTGGCTTTTGTTTTCCCTATTAATCTTTATTGTCTTTATCTCAACCCATGAGCTTTCCAGCTTTCACTCTTTCACTTCTCTCCCTGGCCCTGCTGGTGGGGGAGTGAGTGAGAGGCCGCGTGGGGCTTGGTTGCCATCTGGGGTGAAACCACAACAACTAAATACAACTTCTGGTTTTAATAATATGCTCCCTTAAACATCATCCAAGCATACTAAAGGGTGTTTGTAAAAGTTTGAACTAAAACCAAAATTACTCAGGTCATAGACTTGATTCCATATCACATTTCATTTTTACAGTACAGCAAACAAGAGACTGTTTACTCTTAACTGCTGTAATGGCTCAATATTACTGCCAAATCTGTTGATGTATAACATTTAGAAGGTGTTTCTGCTATATTTTCACTGCTAATGATTCACTGATAACATATTCCATCCTAGAAAAACCTCCTCTCATGCACACACTTTCAAGATGATGACAAAGTTTTAAATTTTGCTGTTGAAGTTAAAGCAATACCAATCCTTCAACCAACTTTGCCTTTCCAATGGCTACATGTGCAGTTGAAATCAGGCCAAGCATGCAAAAATCTGCTGGCATTTTACCTGGTGAGGTACGGAAGCGACACTGTCCGGTCATTGGATCATACTCCTGGTTTTCATCAGAGCACAGACACAGGAAAGAACCATCCACATTTTCACAGAGGGCTTCGCCACATACTCCACTCAACATTTCACATTCATTCACATCTGGGGAAAAAATCCAAAACATAAATCAATTGAGAGCCATTACTAACTGTTCTTTTATCTGCTGTATCTGTGCCAATATTGTCTGCCAGGTTACAGATGCGATCTCTGGGGAAGGATTAAAAACTCACTAATACCTAAGTGGATTCATAAACAAGTAGTCAGTCCTTTGAAATAAAGGCCCCTGAAAGTTGCAGTACAGTTTATAAACTATTAGTGCTGATTAGGTGCTGCTTGTAGACCAGAACACAGGGGTTTTTTTGTGTTTCTCATTGTTAAATACTTGTTTTTCTGTGTATTTTCTTCTTGGGATTTAAGATTCAGAGTAATTTCATTTTTTCCCTTAACTTTATTATCAAATTTTCACTAAACTCAAGGAGCAAAATGAACAGGTTTTGGTGGGATTCAGACTGCGTCACAAAAAAAGATAATTAATTTTCCTCCCTGAAATCCCATTTTCCTTGTAAACAACCACTGAACAGTGAATTCCCCAGCCCCACCACTACCATATGCCTATCATATGCATGGACTCACAGGCTGCTCTGGGACCCACAAAAGTTATGCCCAGGTCCCCCAGGGACCCCTGCTGAACAATACAAAATCCCTCTCTCCAAAAAATCCCATATTTTTAACTTGGATTCCATACACCTGCTAACTGGCCTACCCTGAAATGCTTTCTTGATTGATAGAAGAGTTGTCTGTTGTTTACACAAGGATTACCAAATAAAAGAGTTGTCTGTTGTTTACACAAGGATTACCAAATAATAGCAGGATTGGTTAACTTTACTTTCTTTTTAGTTGCTAAAGTTGACATTTGAAAATATACTTAGTCTACTAATGGGAACATCTCATTAGTAGACAGAAATGATGATGATTAGTATCAGAAATGGTAATTTCTTTATCAAAATTCAGAAATTCCTATAATTGAATGTGGTTTCACATATAACTTGTGAAGCAATATTTCATCCTTTTTACCTCTTGCCTATCAAAATCTAGTTATCGGAATAAATGTCGATTTTTGCATATTTTTATATAAATATGGATTTTAACTTAGAGTTTGCTCAGCACTTAAATGTATTTAGATTTTTCTTTATCTTTTTACTGTGTTCCTGTCATAAGGAATAAATCTTCTTTGGGGAACATTAGAGACTTACTTTTTCCTAAAATCATTCTGGCCAATAACTGGCTTCAAAATTTATATGAGTATATACTATATATTGGTATACAAAAAAAAAACCAACATTATTTTATGGTTCAGAATTACTTCACTGGGAACTCAAAATTAAATTTAGTTTCCACACCATCTTTTCCTTTCCCCGTTTTTAAAAAAACCAACTTCCTTTGCTTCATTTGTTTTCATCTGTGAGAAGTCACTGTTTGCCAAAATATACCTTGGTATGCTGTAAAGTAAGTGTCAAATGGCATAAAGAATTTTGTAACAAAACTATTTAATATATTAGAAAATGCATATGAACAATCTGTGTTTGGTGTTCAATTTAGACCTTTGTTCCTGGTAAATGTGTTTCATCCTGAGCCTGGCTTGAAGAAATTGCTTAATGAATACCTTTCCTTGATCTGGTATTAATTTTATATTACAAACTTTAGCTGCCTCAGATGATTCTCAGGTCCAGCCATCACTATTAACAACAGATCTGGAAACCTATTAGCCACAAAAGAAATGTGCAGTATTTACACATCTACAAAAATCTCACATCATTTCACAGTGATAGGTGTCTTTCCTGGAGCTGGAAGCCAATGCTAAAATCTGTTCAAACACAATATGCCTAGGGAGGTGCCATCTAATTCGGCCTGGCTGTACCACCTGCCAGATGTTATTTCCTGCAGGGGGTAGTGCAGGGTCCTGCTTATTCAGCTAAGAGACTAAACAGATGTAGCACTTAAACAGGCTAAAGTATTCAATCCAATCTATTATGATTTATATTTGAGAATTGTCCTGACATGCAGAAACAGGAAGATTTCTTGGGTTTTATAAAAGAAATAAAATGAGCTGCTCAGCTTATTTGCTCTTGGCTTCCACTTGCCCTAATAACAGGTTTTCATTAAATAGATACACAGAAAAGTTTCCATCCAGCACAAAGCTCAGTGAGCAAAGAAGAGCGCAACCCTATTTCACTAGTAAGTGGTATAACTTTAACAAAAAATGACAGAAAACAAAAATGCTCTTATGAAATACATTTTGTTGGAATGCTGGCTTTGCTCACTGGAACTTTGCACCTATGCACTCACCTGTACAGCCATGCCCATCCTGTGTGTCCTGATACCCTTGGTAACAGAGGCAGCGGTAGGAGCCATCCATATTTTCACAGAACCCATGACTGCCACATACCGTGCCATTTGTACATTCATCCACATCTGCAAGGAAGGATTTTAACATCAGACAGGCTGTGTGAGAGCCAAAGGCAGACATTCATGAAGAGTGCAGAAAACCCACAGACAGACGGGCCATTTTGCAAACAGGTGCCGCTATGCGTCTCAACACATTGGGAAGGAACACAAAGACAAGGCACAAAAATTAATGTAAGCACACGAACAATTTAAGAAATGGTTTCAGTGTTAGCTTTGCAGTAAATACTTCAGACAATGCTCAACTACCTCCACCTATCTGTTTCACCAAACTTGCCAACCATGGCATGATGCTACATACCACAGAGTAAGGCATAGTTTAAATAATCTCTCTGATTTATAGATTCTACCAGTGTAGTATGATACAGTCAACAACACGAGTAAAACTGAACCCACTGTGCCCACAAAAAGAATTCAAGGGAATGGCTACAGCCCCCACGCAGAAGTGCTGCACAGATCTCATTCTGGCTCTCAGCTCAGATCACAATTTCATGGTATAAGTGGTAAATATCTGTGGACTGAGCCTTCTGTCTTTAATCCTGTATATCTACACATACAAATTATCTCACTCAGGTACACAAAGTAATTCCAATGCCAGAATGTTTTCTGTACTGGCCTTTTCCTTTGTAGTTCCAGTTCTGGTTTGTTGGCCTTACTAGTAAGTCACTTGCATGAGTCAGTCTGTTCCTTGACCCAGCTGCCCGTCAAATTATAATGAAGCAGAGCTGCCTGTGGCAGATTGTGGTTTATTTTTGTACGTGCATTACAAGTGCTAGGAATGCATTATTTTTATCTCCACTCAAAGTAAGACCTAAACCCAAAGCCCTGGCCATATGTGGTCATTAAAGACGTCATGGGATGCTTTTCAGGTGGAAGAACATTAGCTGAAACTGTGAACCTGCCAGGATAATGGGATTAGTACCTTCTGCCTTCTAAATTCCTCTGCAGTCTGAAGGAGAGAATTTATTGCTGTATTTCTTTCCTAACAAACATTATGATGTTAAGTAGGGCTGCTGTCTGCTTTCCTTCTGCACATTTCCTCAAGGGGTAATTACGTTTTAAATGGGGACTAAAGTGATTTGCTCTTGATTTATCTGAGCACTTGTTGCTGTCATTAATTCTGCACATTTTGGTAGCCCTTCACGTGATGGAGCCTACCATTGTTCTACCTCCCAGGAAGGCCTTTGGCACTCCCTGAGCTAAAGAGCTGCTGGGACTGAATCCTGCAGTGCCACACGGAGAAGGCTTCTTTGAACAGGTGAGCAGCTCTGCTGTTTGGTGTCTTTCTGTAAAGGACAGACTAGGGCTCAAATGTAGTCCTACCTACTCCTCCAGCTGTTCACAGCTGTGTCAAACAAGAGCCTAGAGAAGTCAGCAAAGATGCACTCCATTCTTATCCTGACAGTGCTCACCAACCAAGGACTTTTTTACTTTTAAACTGTGTTTTATGCTCAGCTGAAAGGGAACTCTTGGTCTTTGAAGCATGTGGTCACAGCCTCCAAGCTCTCAAAATCTGAGCAGCATGTGCACACCTGTTACCTCTTGTGCTGCCTTCTTGCTCCCCAAGTGCTCAAATCCATCCACACAAATGTTGCATACCTCAGGGAGAGGCATTTTTGGGATCTTGAAAACCAGTTCTCCTGTGTGCTGTGGTGGGGTCTGAACAGGTTTGGAATCGCATGTAGACTTTTAAGGCCAGAAGAGTCTATCCAGAACCTCTTAAAAAGGTTAAAAAAATCTGTCTCTGGCAATTTCTGTACCAATGGAACAAACTGTGAAATTTTAACTTTTTTCTCACAAAGGCCTGTAATATCACTTTAGTATGTTTAAGTGATGGAAAACTCACTTCTCTTATTGAACTAATCCACTGGTAAACAAACTTCAGCCTACATATGAAATGCATGCAAAACTGTGTGTACTACATATACCAAAATCTAGGAGGCATATATGAGGATAATTGGTGATTATAAAAAAAGTACTTGCAGATGGAACTGGCAGAAAAATTTATTTGGTTTGTAAGTTTTGTAGTAAAGATTTTAATGGTCTTTACATCTTGACTTATTAAACAAAAGAAAAATATTAAAGGAATTTGTGTTAGAAAGGGCTATTGTATTTGGCAAAGAATGCAATAGCCAGTATGCTTATTCTCAAGGAATTGAATATGAAAATTTGGATGGTTTCTGGATATTGAACTTATTGAAACCTACCACAAACCCTTCCTAGCAGAATTAATTCAGCAATATGAATAAGCAACTTATCTGTATTAAAGACTGTCAGAGGTGAAAGGCCAAGAACTACCCTTTATACGTTTTCATTTTCAGGTCCCCACAGTGACAGAATTATAAAAAGATGCATGTGGAGTTACTGGAAGACAATAAAAATTCTTTACAGTTGTGTTTTTCTGGTTTCTCCTTCTTGCTGCTGTGCACTGTCCCTGCATGACATCTGATATTAATAGTCTCATATGATCAGCAGAGTTTGACATAGCTAGTAAAAAAATCTGAATACTCTGTCTCTTAATCAAAAAACTCTGTTAGGAAAAAAATTCAAAATGAGTAAACAATGGTGGATTGACAGCCAGGAATTTCAGACAACAAACAATAACACAGTGTTTGTGTTTTCAGTGAACAACTGTAGTTAAATAACAAAAAGTTCCTGAGCCATAGAACTGTCACTCTGTCAAAAACCTATGCAGAAGAAACTACAACTGAAGATTTTAGAATTACCCAAATTACAGAACTTCTCTTACTTAAAACCTAAATGTTAAAGGAAATAGGGGAATGGTTCATGCAGCCGGTTCTTCATAGGTAAAACAAGGTCATTGAGTAAAAAGCTGAAGAAACAAAACTTGTGATTGTAGCAAGTGTCCTAATTCAGTATATAGTATAGCCACAGAAGACAGTTTTGTTTTTAAAAAGTACAGTCTGAACATCTTTCAGTGCATGGGATATTACAGAGAAGGTCCAAGCACCAAATATTTTTCCTTGTCTAGACAGTTCACTCAAAGGACTCTTTTTTACAGCCGGAAAGGACATTTGTTTCTTTAATCACCCCATAAAGTGAGGCTTGTAATCGGCAATTCTCTTGCTACATGGAAACAAAATCGAGGGGAAACTAAATATGAAACTAATATATCCTATGTCTATAGAGGGACTAAAGCAGTTCTCTGTAATTACAACCTGGTTTAGAATCCATGAATCACTGCTGCCTGCTTTAATCAAACGGCAAAACAAGGGCACTCAAGCACACTCCTGTGCAGTTCAACACTGTGTTCCTGTTTTTGACAACCTGAACAAGATGAAGGCAACCTCAGCCTCAAGCATGATACTTGAATCTCACTGAAATCTACTTACATGGCAAAATGTCTGGAAGAGGAACTGGTTCCTAGGACAGGTCCATAGAGTGATCAGGGAAGCAGAGCTGTGATTCTGAAACTTCCACGGCTACCCGTAACGCGCATACATAAAAAGGAAGAAGCAAGGGTAGGAGAGCTCCGGTGGGATGTGCGAGATTTTTTGGTCTGCCTGTTGCAGCAGTGAGAGGCCACTGAGAGACATATGGGAATGGGGCACGGAGACAGAAGAGGTGCTTGACGCAGGGTATTGACTTAAGCATCAGAGAACCTCTAACTTGAGGTTTTGCCAGCATAGTTGACTAACAGCCAGCAGGGTAAAACACCATCTTTACATGAACCCCAGAAAGCTCAACAAGGAACTAAGGAGCAGCCTAAGGCCCTCCAGTTCAGAGAACGCTGGACAGTCAAATTGCTGAGCCTGGGGCCAGGCTGCAGTGGAATGGCACTCCTGCAACAAGAGTTTCTCTACACCTTGGAAGAAGACACAGTCTCCACAGCTGTTCAGTTTACTTTGGCCAATGGCCACAAAAACTCCATACCAGAACTGAACCATATGAAGTTCTTAAATATTTTAGGCTGTTGTTGTTTCACACTTAAAAAGAAAAGACAAAAAAAAGACAAACTCATACAAAAAAAAAGTCTGGAGATATGGAAAATCTGCTCCCCAGGTACAGAGAGGTGTGTGAATCCAGGAAAATTTTCTCAGGTTCTTCCTGTGATGGCATAAACAGTTATTCTCACTCATTTAACTAGAAGTAAATTCACAGAGGCACTTAGTGTAAAGAACAGTAGTTCCTGCGGCTGAAAGCCACATCCTTTCTCAGTACCTGGAATGTCACACATTCCTTTTGTTTTGTCTTGCCTTTTAGCGTGAAGTTGACACCACTACAAATATTAGCATTGATGCCATCAGTGCTCCCTTAAAATGAGTTTTTTTCAAAATTCTGGAGTTGTTTTTATTAAAATAACAGAATGGAGAAACTAATTGTGGTGGAAAAGGAGTGCTGCTGCTTCAGAGACTAGAAGTACCCTTGCTTCGCCAAGTTATTAAAATACTTTTCCAAGTGTTGAATATAAAGTCTGATCTGTATTCCATACACAACACCAATTACTTGTCAAGCATGGTCAACTGGTTTTGTACTTCTTTTAGTCTTCATTAAAAAGTTCCAAAACTAGTCACAATCCTGGAAATAAGATCTTGTGACTTCATCTTTTTCTATTTAGTAAAAGTTTGGCTTTTTTGTTCTAACGGAGATTAACTTTGTATTACTTCATCATATATGATAGCAACCTTTCCCTGGAAACGCTGCTGCTTTGTTAAGTGTCAGAGGTGCAGAAGAGCTCACTGTTTTTTGTACATCTCCTAACATTAGATGGCAATGACTTTGGGATTTTTTTTTAAGTTGTGCTCCTTTTCAGTTCTGCTTTTTTTAATTTCTGGGAGTTTGATCTCACAAGGTTAATATGTGTTTTTCTAGCTTTGATTTGAAATAAAGTGTTTGGTTTGGTTTCTACAAAGAGAAGGCTGCATTCTTCTCTGGCTTTTTTTTTTTTTAATAGCTATCCTCAATAGTGAGGCAAAACACCTGCTACTATTTTCCTTGCAGAAGAATTGAAGATATGTGGCCATATCCTTCCTGAACACTGGGTGAAATGTATATATGCTGATGAAAGAGTCCATGAACATGCTTTGTAATTATCCTCCTTACTTCAAATCATAAAATACTGCCTTCATCAATCACTGTAGTCACACAGATTTGCTCTCTCTAGCCTACTTGACCAGGCTTTTGTCTTGGCAGTAAGAAAATGTTTCTTTCAACTTACACTATGATTACAAAATAAAGTAAATGTTTAGAGAGAAAAACACTAAAAATACAGCGGAATTTTTTAGTTAATAATAATTGAAACACAAATGGTGTGTTTGCTGTTATGCTATCTCTACATATACGACACTTTTTCCCTTACATCAGCATAACGGTGTTCCTGCCAGCAGGGCATTTCATTTCATGAGAGTTCACATTACCAAATATATAGCAGCTTATATGCCAGCTTGAGTAATCAAGCTGTAATGCTGGTTTTCCTCTGGTATAAGCAGGGAGAGTAAATGCAACAGTCAGAGACAAGTTTCATTACACCTCATCCACCAAAGGACAAAAGTTTTCACTATCCCTAAGTGAACTATGAGAAGAGTTGGCCTGTGAAAACCAATCACATATGGATTTACTGGTTTATAATTTGGGAGAGAGAACAGTTGCTTACTTCTTGGATACTTGAGATCCACTATCCGTAGGTTCTAACACTGAGCTATCATCTGCTCAGTGCTTCTCCTCAGCATGCGTCCTGCTGAAACACTACCATATAATTTTTTTCCCCTTCTGAACTTTTCCCACAAGCCTTGTCTTGAACTCTCCTCTCGTCCATAAGAACAGCCATGCTTAATCCAGTTAGGGGAGTGTTTATTTTCTATCAGCACCGCTGACTACACAAAGCCACATACCTTCTTGGTATCACTGAGCACAAGTGTCCGGTTTTAAATTCAGCACAGCAGAGCAGCATCACTAACAAATTTGTGTACACCATTAGCAACAGGATATATTCTCATGATATAGCAAGATAAAAAACCTAGTAGGCCTAAATTCTAGGGTCCTGGTTGATGCTTCTATAAAGATCTAATTACTGCTATTTACTCCATTTCTGCCATTTCAAAATGCCTGAAGTTCTAGAATGGCACTATTGCATTTCACTACAACTTCTCCCTGGAGTTACTGTTCTGTTACTTAATCTGTACATTTTTTAAAAAAGTTTGGACAAGCAAGGTCCTGCTGTCTTCCACACAGCAATGAGAACATTCAGGCAGCTCAGGCTTGCTGATAATGCATTAAAGCCTCAAATTAAATAATCCTAAATACTCGTGGCAGGAAAGTCTTACCCACAGAAACTTATCAGAAGCCTGAGTTCCAAATACACTTTGCACATCAAGTATTTACCAGAAAAAGAACAAAGTGCCATTAAGTGGCAGATTTTGGAGTTAGTAGTGACTGACTGACTACTTTTCTCACCCACCCAAGAACAGTTAGTCAATGGGAATGGGTTATTATAACTTGTCTCACCTTCGCACGTTCGGCCATCAGCAGACACAGAAAAGCCTCGCTCACATATGCACTGGTAGGAACCATCCGTGTTTAGACACTCTCCGTGTGGTGAGCAGAGGTCAGATCTCTCACATTCGTTGATATCTGAAAGCACAGAGACATTAAAAACTTTGAAAATCATCACATCTTTAATATTAAGCCTAAGTTCACTTAATCTTAAAATCAGCTTTTATTTCCACTGGCTATGTAAATAACTGTGTGAATGGGCTCATCTTCCAGAGTAACCAAACCTACTGGGATCGTTCTTAAACTCTGCAGATTTCATTGTATTCTGCTGCTTCATACTCTCACTGAATCACTCTGTGATGAGGATGAGCAGAGAGTGGGATATCAGCATAAGCTCTGTCCTAGCCAACATTTCTTCTGTGTTAGAGGAATTCTCAGACAGCTCCATCTCACTGCTTTTTGATTGCTGCACACCGGTCAACTTGCACATCTGACTCCACATGTTGCTAGGAGGTTTGGAGCTGCAGTTCTCCCAGAAGGTTGATTGTATATCAATTAAAGCCAAATGCTCTTTTTTGCTGATGGGGAATGGGAATGATCCCAAAAGGTTGCTATGTAAGAGCTTGTCATCATTGTTTGTTTTGTTGGTTTTTTTGTTTTTTTAAATTTACAAAGCATTTTTCAAACTTGTGAATCTGAAAAACAAGTATTTCTTTTTGATTGATGTCTCATGTTAGCAACCAAATCTGCCCTCAGAACTTAAGGACTGCATTCTTTCCTTAAGGTATGACCACTTTCATATCAATTACCATATTGTAATTGTACTTTTGTATTTTGCTTTACAAAAACCTACTAAGAAGCATTCAGTACCATGCTGAGATAAAACACAAATTTACAAACAAAACTTTCTCATGAGGCTTATTTATCCATTATCCCAACACTAGACTGAAGGAAGAAATCATGGGGTTCCTGCCGTGGATACCTCTGCGGATGGTTTGAATCAGCTCTCTCTGCCCTTCAGTTTCAAAGCATGGTAGTTTATTGTGAAAGAGGAGTGGGATGAAGGGAACCCTGCCACGAGGCTGCCAGGCGCAGCCCCGAGGCAGAGCAGGGGCATTGGGAGAGTGAGTTACAGAGGGAAGTAAGTGAAGATAGAAAAAGGGATACAATGTGTTGCTTCCAATAACATAAAAAGGTTCCCTGAAGAACATTCTAATTTCCACCAACCAATCCAGTACAAGATGCAAACTCTACATTATTTACATATAGCCTATGAGAGTTTTTGTACTACCATAGATATTACATATTAAACCCCTAAAAACTGGTTTTACAGCTTTCTGTTGAAATGATAAGATTTGGGAATTCCTGGGTCCACCCAGGAGCAGGCTATTATCTGCTTCTGGAGCAGCCATTGTTCACTCAAAAGGCTGATAAGCCTTGCCCTCCAGCTATGTCAGTGACTGGGGCTGGACAAGTCAAAACTTGTCCTTAGTTCAATCTCTCCCGTTTTAATATTTCCAGCATCTTTTACCAGGTAATAATTTCTATGAGATTTCCTTATTTCTTCCTACCCAACACTAGACTTTCTCAATTTTAGCTGTATCTTTTGTTGCTTACAGCCATGCAGAATGTATCCAAGTAGACAGCACTTTTGATATACTAGAGAAACAATGATTTCAACTCATCATCTCAGGACCGTGATATCCATTATAGAACTTTCTGTAGATACAAACTGATTCTAGCCTGCGTGTAAACCTTCCAAACACTGTCCTGAAGTCATGGCCATAGGAGGAAAGAAAAGAGGCAGACAACTCGGGGAAGCTGGATCTGCATGAGGTGCCTAAGGAAAAGTCAGTGCACTGTGCTCAACACAACATCAACATGTATAAAGTTTTCTCTGAATTCATAGCAAATGCAAACCATCAACTACTTCCTGAAATCCTCTGAAAGTTGGAAATGATGGGAGATCAGTAATGACAAGGACAGTATTGTACCTTCTCATACCGTACTCAAGACTTAGCTGCCTTAAAACTGCCAGAAAAATACTGGAAACCAAACCAGCTGATTACACAAGGTAGAATGATGTATTAAAAGACAGGAAAACAAAATGACCAGTGTTAGGGAAATAGAGTTTAATATGTCTGAAAGAGCAAACTGCAGTTTCTCATGTTTTGGACTCTTTTCAACTTTGCTCCTTACCAAAATGCATATTCCTAACTTCTAGTCTAGTCCAGATTCAATTTGCAGACACTGCACTCTGTGATAAATTTGCCAGTTTAATTCAATAGCTCTCTGTCTGTACTGTCTGTCCCTTAGTTGGCTCATAAGTGCTTTCAGTTTTGTTGTATTTCTCCGTTTAAAATATGAGGCATACATCTACTACTTTAGATGGCAAAGTGAAGAGAATAGAGGGGTATCAAAGCTGGCATTGATTTTAGCTTGAGATCAATTCTCTTAGCTGCTAAAGCAAGGCCTAATACAGCACTTCTGTATGCAACATTTTTTGAATTAGAAAGCAGTCACATAGAACACTCAGAATTTTACATGGAATTTACTGTTTGCTGCAAAAGATCTTCAACATGCATGAGCTGGAATAGAGTTTCTCAGCTCAAGTCTAAACAGTGCATATGAGAGCAGCCAAAGCAAAGTCCAGTGTTCTGGTCCTTCAGCCATTTAGAACATGAACGCATTATCACTTTCCAGCTCTAATACCATGGTTTTTGTCTCATAAAAATAGAGGGCAAAAGGGAGTGATGAGGCATGCCTGGGTGTTGTGCCAACATGAAGCTGGGATCGTTCAGAGCTAAAACCTGGGAAGTATTTTTCTGGGTTTGGCAATGCTGTCTCAGGCTCAGAAAACACATTCTCTTCCTCCCCACCCATCCTCCACAAAGCACTGCAAGTGTTTCAGAGGCAATACCTAATGTGACTTGATGCTAACAATGCTGCTGTTGTTGTTACATCTTTCATAGAAGGTTCTGTCAAAATAAATGTTTACAGGATTTGGGAAAAAAGCAGTGCTGGGTATCTCTGTTAGTTCTAACACAGATTCTCTTTCAAGTTATGGAGGCTGAGACTCCAGCCTCTTGAAATAATTTCTCAGCATGTATTTACAGAGAGAATAGAATGAATGAGAATAGAAAATGAGTAAGAAAGTACGACAAATGGTAAATGAGTTTCTCTTCCTTATGATGATCTGTGACTATCACAAGTTACACTTACAAACTTGCACGTTTATAATAATGATCCAGGTATTTTTTACACCCTTTTCATACCTTGACATCCCCTATTTGCTATCTGCTGGAAACCATCTGGACAAGTGCATTTGTAAGACCCTTCAGTATTTATGCAGCTTCCTCTTAGGCAAATATTGCTGTCTTGAAGGCATTCATCAACATCTGAAATAAAAAGGCAACTGAACTATTAGGCGATGTCAAAACGGATGAAACTTTTAATAGAGATACTTTGATACTTAGATAACTTGAAGCAGCTATGCGCATGTGGGGAAATAAAGTTTACTACGCTTTAGGATTCTTTTCTATTTTCCTTTCATCATGTCATCAAACCTCTCATATTTCTAGAGGGCTTTGAAACATGACTTTGCATGTGATTTATTCCTAGCAAATATGACTCATGTGCCATCTGCATCTCTCACAAAAGCACATGATAACAGTAATGCAGTTAAAAAGAAATCCAAGCAGATGTACATTTGGAAGACAGACATTAAAAAAAACTATTAATGCAAATTTAAAATAATCTTTTTTGGACATGTTTAAACCACTACACAGAGATCCCCGACCTGGAAGTGCCCTGACTCAGACATCCTCCTGAGAGCAGGCGAGCCTGGGCATAGCTGGTGTGTCACACCAGACAGGACATGCCCGTGGACATTACTCACAAAACAGCCATGTGGGCAGGAGGTTTGTAGGGCAGGGACCACACTGGGTGTACTGCTGTGCTGATGGGTGGCTTTTCATGCACTTCATGAGATGCAATACAGTCATTTCACAGGCTTAGCGGCTGGGTCAGGAAGCTGAATGGCTGCTTTTGCACAGTGCTGCACACAAGCCATAAATCCAGCTCCAGTCTGGATCCAGCTCCACACAGGTTCTTGTTTCCCTGCTGCCTATAAACCACCTTCAGCATCAAGCCTCAGGCCTGGACACCCTGCCCTAGTGTCTTGATATCCATGGGATAAATGGCTGACACAGCAGGGAAAGTTTCAGGATACAAACCAGATACGAGGTAATCAAATATTTCAAGAACGGGACACTGGCATTGTCTCCACCTAAAGTCTTTTCTTCCCGTTGTCTTTCAAAAGGCTTAAAGGCAGCCCAGCGGAGGAAACAGACTACAGCTACTATGGGTACAGGATTAACTCAGCAAGTGCCTACATTCCAGTGATATTATACAGTTTTGGTTTCATTACAGCAAAAGATCACAGGGTATTTGGTGACTGTACCTCTTAAGTTTTGAAAGCAAACAGAAAGTGAGTCAAATAAAAAAAGTGTCTCATAAGCAACTTCCCTCTGCCTCCACAGTGCTCTACCTAATAATTTACCAAGTCTATTGCTTTGATAATGTAGTTAGTTTCCTTTGAAAAAGAGTAATCAAAGACTTTTCCCAGTACCTTTGATTATTCTGATTTCTTAAGTATGAATTTTAGCTGATTAGAATTGTAACTTTTTCCTGTGCTGCAGGAATGAGTAACAACTGTAATTAAAAAGAGGACATGACCTCATTTCTACATTTATCTTTGGAAAGCCCACACTATATCACTCTCCTTGGGATTTAATCTATTTAATAAAGGTAAGAAATAGGGAGAGCTTTCTTACTTAAATGAATGTTATTGAAGATAAAATTGCACTTAATGTTGACAAAGTTGTGACCTTTAGATAACTACATGTTTTATAACCATTTTCAATTGAGAAAGAAATTGTGGCTTATTTAAAAAGCAATTAATTTTGACTACGAGCATGAGAAAAAATAATGACTCCCTTGTGCTAAGTTAATGCCAAATCTCACAACAAGAGGGTGTCTCTTCTGCCAAATTTAGTCAAAATGCATTATTTTCCATATAGGATGCAAACTTCCCTTTCTCTGATGCAACTCTTTACAGATCCTATGAGTGCTGCATGAGAATCCCCAGAAAAATCATAGGCAGTAATTCATGCTTGAGACATTCGGTACTTTTACCACCCTTTACACACACATGTCTTCAACATTTTGGCTAGCAAAATCTCTGAAAACTCTAGGAGAACACTGCAGAGTCTTCTGCTTCAGACTTTTTCCAGTAAGCCAGGTTCATTGAGATGTAGAGTCTGTATGTAAGTCCCACTGGTGCATATTCCCACTTCCTGTTGGTTAAAACAAGGCCTCAAAGGTGCCCTCACACTTTGTGTTCCCTCTTATTCAGAGCAAGAACGAGCTGAAAGTCTCCATGCCACCTCATCTCAAGAACAAGATGTTGAATGAGAGACTAAAGCAGAAGATAAATGTGCATGTGGATGTGTATCTTGAAGACACGCTGCATGTATACTTGTATACATTGATGTTTACAAGTTATTTGCAAATAACTTTTATTCTTGAACAAGTCAAATACCGCACAAAGGCTTCCAGACAAAAACGTCAACCAGGGAGTTCCAAAAAGCACAGCTGAAAATGAGCACAGCATAATTCTGCCAAATTTTGCAATATCCCTTGAAGTTTGCACAAGCAATTATGATCAAACCAGCAAACTGCTTGCTGCATGCGACGTCTTTAAGAAAATTTCTGAACTAGAAGAAACCCTAGTTAAACACATTTCTTGCAGGTGGCTTGCTAATCACATTGGTTTTAGATCATCATGCATTTTTTGGGTATCCTCTGATGTGTCAAATGTCCAAACCTGGCTCTTGGAGAAACTGTACAGAATTTGAACCACTTTGTTCTTTCCAGACAACTGTGCTGTGCTATACCCACAGTTTTTGTCATCTCTTTCCTGCTTTCTCTGTGAAGTGTTAGAAAACATTCAGATAAACAGGTTGATCCAAAAATCAGAGGCCCTTATGTGGAGAAACACTGGATGTCTTCTTAAGATGATTTTCTCTTTAGTTTTCAAGAAGCAAAAAGTAATCTGTAATATCTTGTACTACCGAAAATTTTGAAGGGATATAATAAAAGTGGAAGAACTTATTCCACTTCAAGAGATTAATTATTTTGTGCAGGGCTTGCAACATTTACAAAAGTCTTCAGTGAACAAACTGTGTCTACAGAAATTAATCACTCTCTGACTGGATGGAGAAGCTGTAAATTTGGTTGCAGACTTGCAAATGAGACAAAGATCCTGGGGTGAGGGAGCAGTTTTACCCTTTTTCCTTGTTTGATTCAATCCCTCTTCTTTTGCCTTGAAAGCATCTGAAACTATTTTGTACTGAAAACTGCCTTTGAACAGGATCAAGAAAGAGCTGGAGAGAAAGCATGGACCTATCTTGACAGGCCAGGTGATGGAGAGCTGCAACAGCTACCATGACTTCCTCGGCTGCATGAAATGCACCGAAGCAGACTGAAGAGAAGTTAGAAAACTCACCTGAAGCCTCCTCAGAGCAAGTTAGATGCCTGGTCAGAAACGACACCATATTGTCTGTTCCACCTTTGGGAGGCAGGAAGGACCTGTGATCCCCTACACCACATTTTTCTTTTGATTCTTGACACAATAACTCTGCATCTGTTGCAATTCATGAAGATCTTGAAGCCAGATGAGAGCAAAATTCTTTGACACAAATTTCTAGGGCATTGCATCATCAGCCCACATTTCTTGAAGCTGATGGAAGTGATGCCGGTAGTCAGCATGAATTCTGAGCAGACTGCGTTCATGTCTTCTATGAACATATTCTCCAAATAGCTCAGTACCAGACAGTATGAGTGTGCTGAGGAGATTTTATAAGATATCCTTATTCCTTGTTGGTGAGAATGTCAAGAGATGCTGTCATCCATTGAATGTGGGCGATCCAGTAAAATCATTGATGATAAAGTGTTACAGGCTTGTCTTGAGAAAACAGCACTTGCTCCAGAGGGAACTGCTCTGCTGCCTGGATCACTTGAAGAGGAGAATTCCTGACCTATTGCTGTGAGGGAGAAGGTGAGGACTGCCTTCCAACTGCTGTGTGGAGAATAACCTCGCAGCAGAGCACTATTTGGAAGAACAGCAGCAAGCAGCTGTATCTTGCATGGTATCAGCAGTTACAGAAAGCACATCAGAGACTGAAAAGATTTTATGGGCTAATACCACATGTACAGTGAGACCTTAACTCAGAGCTACTTCTCCCTGCTGGGTGAGATAAGAAAGCAATTGAGGTAAAATCTTTCCTGGAGCTCACTAGTAAGTAATCTTACATTCTGAAGGTGACCATGAGGAGTGCAGCAGATACACCGTATCAGATGGTACTGCCAGCAACAGAGAAGAGGGAGTAGCTTTGAAATGATTCATTTGAAAAAAAAAGTTTGCCAATTACTGGACAATTAAAGTGTTATGTTCTACTTGAAAGACAAGAGAATGTTTCTATAACACAGCATTTCTCCCTACATTTAGTGTACATCTTTCACCTCTTACTTTTGTTTTTACAAGCTCAGTACCTAGACTGCCTTTTGAGACAGTGCAAGCTGTGAGCTCCAGCAGATCCCTCTGGAACTTGTCTTCTACTAAATACTTTCTCGTGCCAGTGCACATGTGTGATTGTGGTGGCTGGCTGCAGGTTCCCAAAACCAGCTGGAGAAGGAATTTGAACTAGCAGGCCCCCATGAGAATAGCGTATGCTGGCAAAAGCTTTTGTAATACGGAGCCTCTGCGTCAAAACTTAAACAACAAGGTTTGGAAAAGCTGACTTATTTTCGGTAATAATGTCAACTGGTCTTCCAATCTTACTGTTGGAAACACATGTACTGATTTTTTGTATGTGAAAAGATGACAAGGACTATTTCTAAGAATCCATTAAATATGCGGCTGTGTCGGTGGGAATGAATGGTTGAGAGTGCAGAGAAAGAAAGAGAGGCAACATATATTTCTGCTCCATTCTTAAAAGAGTTCATGCCTATAGCTGAAATACTCAAGATCTTATTGAAAAAAATTAATCAGTAGCTTAAGTCCCCAAGTTACCTTCACACTGATCTCCAGTAGATGATAATGAGTAGCCTTGGCTACAGATACATCTGAAAGATCCTTCTGTGTTCCTGCAGCGTCCATTCGTACAGACTGATCGCTGCTGGCATTCATTAATATCTGCAGCAGCAGAGACAGTGAAAATGTTACACATCTGAAAACACCTATTACACATCAAATGATGCAAAGACCAAGCAAACAAAACAGCAAAGCACAATGTCAATATCCAGTACTGCTTAATTTGTTTGTATTTATTAAATACAGACAGTCAATATAAGGCGCACAATTATATGAAACTACAAACTGTGTGTTTTCCTTGAGATTACAGTGTTCAGCTTTCTCTCCTGTAATGTCAATTTATCCCTCAATGCACAATCGGGTACACACAGACTCGCAAATACACACACATGCTGCCTGAGAGCTGCTTTTGTTTCTGTTATATCTGGCAGAGGTAACAAGTCAGCCACTCCAGTGAGTCAGCAAAACCCACAAAATACTTTCCAGCAGGATCACCACCTTTTAACAGGGTGTGGTTTGCAGATGCACACTGACAAGCTGTTCCCCTATTCAGTTGTACTTTAAGGCTCCTTAAAATTCTTGCCTTGTAACAGTATTAATCATCTAACTGCGGGGAAATGTCTCTTTGCTTCCACAACACTGCTAATCCCTCCGCATTTTGGTTCTCATAAACTGGGGTCAGCCTGAGCTAACAGACGGATTTGAACATCAAACTTAAATTTTCCTATGGAAAACTCAAAGTATTGGACGGGAGTGGCACTTTGACTTCAGAACATAGCACATGTCTTGTTTGACCTAGGAAGCCTGTTTTCCCTCTGTTATTCACAAAAGATTCATTAAGAAGCAGTAATTAAATTGACGTGGTGAGTTCTTGGTCACTTCTAGCATTTTGGCATGGCTGAATGTCTTTCTGGAAACACACTTCAATTCAAATGGGAGAATGTTACTCAATGAGGTTTTTCAGGTCTGTGTTATGGCTGTACAGTCTGACCTCTTAAGTAACGGTTCCTTGCAACCACAGAATTTTAGAATTTAAAGATCACTGAAATCTGTGGGGGCTGCAAGAAGCAGCTGGGCATGTGTATGGGTCCTTGCTTTAGAAGGGTGCACTTTAAGAACAGTCTGCACATGCCAGCTCAGTTTGGCAAGGGCTCTTTTCCATGAAAGGCTCAGAGGAAGCAGTCAAATTTTGTCTACATATTTTCCCCAAGATCAGTCTGCTGTGTGTCCTGAACAGCACATTTAACTCACTCAAGACACTTAACTTACACTGATGTTTTGTTTCAAACTTCCTGACAAATTTATATGAATGATAATTTAGTTTTACTGTTTTATTTTTAGCACTCAGAAGTCTGAAAGTGTTTGGTGCTATACGGAGATACTTAGGGAAGGCTGAGGGGAAGGGAAAAGAAACAAACCCAAAATCTGACAAGAAATGTGTAGGTTTCTGTGTGCTTCCACAGCCTGGAGACACTGTCCCAGATTTTCACCTTTAGGGAGAAGTTTCAAGTACCTTCTAGTTAAGGAGAGGAATATTCATACCTCCTGTACACGCTCTAGGTTCTCCCTCAGACTACTTCCCTCTAACTTCAGACCCAATTTTGTTCCACTGGAGCAGTCCTGATGGGAATTTTAGATGTGGAAGAAATGTGGAAACTCTCACTTTGGAGGCACAGGTTCTGTTCCTAGAAATATGACACCAAACCCTCTCTCTCTCACAAGGTACTACTGGAAAAGCAGTGACACCAGTGCAGGCAGTGTTAACTGACACTGCTGGGCTCCAAAGGGGAGCAGCACAGGTTTTTTGATTCCTAACTCACCCACATGGAAGAAAAAAAAAAAATAGATAGAAAGAAAAGCAAAAGCCACTGTCCCTAAACCTCCAAAACGCCAGATATGCCAAGGATTTTGCAAAAATTCCAGTCTAGCAATATAAATATTACTACATGTTCTTGATTGGTGTTTAAACACATGTCAAAATCTACAATGTGATCATAGAAGCCATTAAGTGGAAATACATATTCTTATATTTTTGGGCTTTTAGCATCAGTATTGTACATGTGTTGCTTCTCCATTAAAAGCAAGATTAAAAAATACATACATATATATATATTACCTAAAAGGTAAGTGCAACCTTATGAATTTTTATCATGTTCTTTCTTACCTTCACACTGATCCTTTGATGTAGAGAGTTTGAAACCCTGGGCACAAATACATCTGAAGGATCCCTCTGTATTTTCACAACGTCCATTTGTACAGAGAGTGCCGTACTGACATTCATTTATATCTGTGAATAGAAAGAAAGTGCAAAAAATTAACTGGGGTACCACCACCTTTCAGTTGGGTTTGGGAATATATTCAAATTACATCAGAAGCATGGTTATTATTCCTGAGGAATTTCAGTGGGATTTCAGCAATTCATGCAGGTCCCTTTGAAAGGCTACTTTACATACTCAACAAGGAACCCCATTGGATTATGCAAAATGTCTCTTTCTAGTCACAAACCATCCTTTCTTTAGAAGGACTTGAAATAAGCTTTTTTTCTCGATGCTCTCCCACAGACAGCTACTTACATCCTTCTCTGAAAGCAAGGTACTAACTAGATGGGCCACTTTCTTTAGCCAACATGAAAATTGCTACCTTGCTACTTAAGACTAATTTTCAAGATTTCCTTTGGAATGCAATTTGTATACATCAACAAAGCAAAAAGAAAAACATAAAAATAACATATTTGCCTATAAATCCCACCAGAATTAATTCTGTATTCTAAAATAACAATTACTGTTTTTCTCCTAGCAGTGATTTTCACTTTAGAAAACAAATATTTTAGTTTTCAAATTTTCTTTCTTAGTTGTGGGGTTGCAGTAGTCAGCACATGTACCTGTTTTTATGGAAAAAGCAGTATTTTTTAAGCTTCACTAATGCAGAAAAAACCCTATCTTTTGTTTGTTTTTATGTGCCAGAAATCATATTACTCCCTATTATCCTATCTTTTGCCACCACAAAGCGCACAAAACCCATCAACATAAAAAGGTGCTAATTATTTGAGGCACTTAAGCTATTTAGGCAGCTGTAGCACACGGAGAGCTGGAAGAAGATTAGAGACCTTTAAATCATCATCATAACTCATCAGCTATTGTGAATATGTGCAGTAAGTATTTTCCTCATGTATGGCTCTTTGCAAGCTCCTGTACCATCTGCCTTTGACAAAGCCCATCTTTCCCCGGACACAAACGAAATCACCATTATCATCCACATTCCAAAAGACCTACAACTCTTGGTTCATCACTTGGGCCTCTAGCTCTGTCTATAAGATGTTCTGTTGCAGCCTTGGCCAAGCAGATGAAGTGACATCCTTCCAGAGATGACAGCACAGATCCACAGGTGCAGTGCTATGGCAATCGATAGGTGTTACTAATTATTCCTTTCTCCAAGGCTAATTTCCCAGCTCACTGCTGTTGCAAAATGTGCTTACTCTACAAAACACAATCTTTGCTCTCAAGGTATATAATCAATGAGCTAATTGAAGAATCTGTTCAAACACAGAAAACCCAATTCAGGCATACAAATTTCCAACAAAACAACAAAACTGCTTCTTAAAAATTCATTTTCATCTCCAAGCTTCTTCACAAAGAAACCTGGAATACTATTTCTGATTTTTGGATGGGACTCGAAGATCAAGACACTTCCCCATAAAGCCAGCAGAAAAACCAGGACTAGAACTTAAATCTTCTAAGAAGAGCTGTAACTGATTCTGTTGATGCTCCCTACAGTGGGCTAGAGGTATTTAGATTAGCTCTGCTGACCTCTGTATTAGTTTTGATATTTTGTAACAGGATCCTTAAAACTGTACAAACTGAATATTGTTAGTTAACCATGGAGATTCAAAATCCACCACAGTGATAACCACGAGGATGAAGTGATCTAGAAAGTTCTGTCAACACATTTTTTTAATTTGTTCATCAATACACAGAAGTGTGCTCTATACACATCAGGATATATGACTTTATTTGAATGCGCAAATGTGCAAAGAGAAAAATGGAATAAAAATAAATCAGTGATTGAAAGTAAAGTTTAAAAAGAATTAATTATTTTAAATAGTCCCTTTACAACACAAATGCATTGACAGAACTGTGGCAATTTCAAGACAATGAAGAGGCAGGCTGTGCAGGTGTCCTTTTCCATTTCTTCCAATATGCACTGAACATTCCCACCTAAACTCGAGTTAAACATAGTCTACCCAAGTTTGAAGTGAACTGATTGACTTGCTCTAATGAAACAAAAGTGGCTATGTTCATGGCTTTAAATCCTGGAAGATTACGATATAAACGGCATAAAAGATCTATCTGTAGGATGATTACACTAGATTTTCCGTGGCATAAAGTGCAGGCAGAGGAATGAAGTGAGGTAAAAAAATACTGAAAACAGCACTGTGGAAAATCAGAAGAGCTTCAACTGACCTAAACTAACAGGAGAAACAAGTGAATTTATGGAACAACAGATTTAAATAGCCTTCACAGATAATGGGAAATATTTTCCTTTTCAGTGTATTTAAACTGTGCCATATCGCAGCACTACAGATTTAAGACAAATTGTCTGCATTACATTTCCTAAAATGTGTATGGCTCATTTCCAACATGATGTAAGCCTAGGACAAACAAAAAATGGACTGATCACATCACTAATGAAGTGAGTAAGAATGTCTAGGCTTAGAACATTTCATAAAACAAAGGGAAAAAGGGAAACTACATGCAATAATACAAGGAAAAAATTATCACTTGAAATCAAGACTTATTCCTTACACGACTTAGTTCTGAGCAAAGCACTGACTTCTCTCATTTCCCTCCTACTAACCTGGTCAGCAAGAATGAAACAACTGAAAGTTATGGCAGGGAATTTTCAACCAGGCTATTTTCATAAATAGGTACAGAAATAAAGCTTAACATCGGGAAAGAAGGCAAAATAAAGCCAACGTTTTGCACAAAAAAAGGACTTAAGTAAGAGAGTTCTAACAGAGTACATATGTCACATTCTTTGCAAGGCCACCAGGAATCCAGGCAGGTAGGAAGGAATGAAACAAAGATGTATGTGGAATAATTTCTGCCAAGCGAAACCCATTAATTTGTTGCAAACATTTCATAGCTTCCTCTCCATCAAAATCCATGAAATTACCTGAGAAATATATTTCTCCACAGTAAGTCAAATGACAAGACCAAATATGCAGCCATGACATGGCAGATCTGTTCAGACAGTATAACTTCTTCAGCAAATAGGGTAGTTGAAAAAGGTGTGATCTGCACAGCAAAACTGGTGGTGAGGTTCTGACAGCCCCACCATTGCTTCACTGCAGCTGAGCTCTAATCTTGATCCATAGCTCAGCAGCACATTTGCAGCTGGAGCACAGCACATCACGGCCTCCAGAGCTGTTTGAACCAAACACTGGTCTTTGGCTACTTTGTGAACTGAATCAAATCACAGCAGCTGGGAGACATTACAAAATAAGCTATGGAAGTGCACTGACAGTCTGCCCTATAACAGTAGTGCAAACGCCCCCTCTGTGCAGGTTATTGAGCACCTGTTTAGGTAACACGGTTATTCCAATGATCACAAATTACAGGGCATACGTTACATGGAGTGGGCAGGAATATTCACAACAGCAGATCCTCCACAAATGATGTTAAATTTAAGTTTCTGGTAGTGTCCCAAAAAGTGGCACTCAAAACTGCAAAAGATAATTTCTTCTTGCACAATGGATTAATTTGCTTTCTTACCTATATCTCAAATAGCCAAAACTGATTTTGAAAAAAAAAATCTAACATTTAAAAACAAATTGACAAAAGTTAGATGTGAGAAATCTGTCCTAAACCCCTAACATAAAGTGAGACAAGGGTCTTTAAGATACGCTAATGTTTTGCTAGAGGTACAGATAATTAAAGAGTTTTATTAATATGCTCCATGAGCAAAGTCCCACATCCTACTGAAAAACCTGCAAGTCTTATTTATTTATTAGCACTCACTTGTCTTCCCATTTACCGACACCAAACAACCTACTAGCATTTCACTGATGATACATCCCCTTTCCGTTCCATATTTTCTATTTCAAGAATTCTGTTTCATAGTTATATATAACCAGAGAGACGAAGAGTACTAAACATACCATGGCACTGTCCATTCCAGCCTCTGAACCCCACTCGGCAAGGAACACACTGGTAAGAGCCAGGAGCATTAAGGCACTGTGCATCAGGACAAGTAGTCGGAGTCAGGCATTCATTGATGTCTTCAAAAGAGAAGATAAAAGGAAGTACTGGTCAAAGGCATAACAGAACACTGAACAATCACCTGCTTACTCTGACTCTCATCCTTGTTATACTAAAGCATTTAAAGGGGTGCACACTTCATCTGTTAGAGAGAAAGCAAAGTTCAAGTTCACACAGATTTGTACCAGCAAAGGAGCACCTCTGAGAAGTATAGTAGCTCATAATACATGCAACCAAATCCGAATTCTCTGTTATACTACAAATCTTTGGTAGGTCTTCCAGAACACACAGCATATCAGACTTCTGCTTACCATAGGTATGAATAACTTTGCTTATGTCACTCCTTTACCACACTGAAGTGCCTGAGATTCTTCATATGCAACATATGAAATCTAGAGGAGACTGCATACAAAAAACGACATTCAAAGCCAAGCTGCTGTCAAGCGACCAATGATCAGAAGATGCTGGAATTAAATTGTGTAGGCAGCCTCCTTGCAGTCTGCTCCCATGTGTGAGATCATTTCATAATATGATCTTTAATTATACAATAATTATAATATTTTCCATGAAATATTTGCTTCATGCAATGCACAGAACTAACTGAATTGTCAAAGTCACCTCTAAACTCAGCTTCCTAAGCGCCCATCCTTTTCCTGCCCCAGGTCTAGCAGTTGTCTTCTGCAACTAAGGACTATTTGAGCACACACATCATAGGGAGGGAATTCACTCCTAGTTTTGAGAACAAGCTCGCAGAAGTCAAGTAGCCCCAAAGACTTGTAATTTAACTGAACAATGCTCCAAAGTTGAGACAATTGAACATCCCAGCTCTAAACAACTCACTGGATGTGGGCAAATCACAATTTTTTCATGGCACCACAATTGTCCAGCACTGAATACTTTCTCATAAAAACAACCACAGGCCTCTTCAGCCACTACAGTGCAGACCTGCAAAAGTTTCTCTGCGAAACTGCTGCGAGATTTTTTAATTAAATAACAAAAAAAAATTCACTTCTGCTGTAACCTCTTCTCAGAACTGTCTGGACTGTGTCTGCCCTCAAAACATACAACACCAATGATGTACTTGGTACAGAAATTTTCAGTCAAAATAAAGTCCAAATGCTGCAAAGCTTCAAAAAATTGCAAGAAGATTCTATAAGAATACTTCATCCTATGCAATGATGTTCAGGTATGACTATAACATATTCTACATAAACAATAGGCTCTACAACAACATATATGCAATCTTTACATTCCCCTGGCTAGGCCCATGACAGAGCTTGTGTGAGTATAGCTTGGAGGTAGAATGAAGATGGGGTGAGGAAGTGCAAGTGAACTGTGAGTATTGTGTGCAGCTTGGAGGATTCTTGCCTTTGTTTTTGAACTGTGGAAGAGGTGGAAGGAAGTTTTTTGTAGAACCCAAAATCTGTCAGTAGGGTGATTATACTACGAAGGTGTAATGATATGGTGAAATGATTCCCTGAATGTGTCATTGCCTTGGTTTGATGATTTAGTGTAGGAGGCTTTTTCCCTTAAGCAACAGTAAATAACTTTCAACAGAGAATCTGGTTCCAGAAATTACAAATTTTTAAGTTAAATTATAGAGGACTATCACCACACTATTTAAAATGCAAGTGATTAACAAATTTTATGTACCATAATAGTCTGATTTCCGGCCTAACTGAATCACAGATTCCCTAGTCACAAAGAAGATTTGCAAAGACTAGTTTTAAGAGTGGAGTGCGTGAAACATTTAAATAAATTAAAAAATTGGAAGAGGAATCTTTTAGCAATGCTCAGAGCAGCAAATATATCCATGGCAGCTTTAAATTGCTTATTTGCTGGGCAACCTAACATACCAGCAATTTTATTCTGTCCTGTGTAACTTAGACTAAAGTATGAACAAAATCATGCTTAAAATTAAATTATTACTTGTGGTTTTTAGTTCACAATTCAAGTTCAAAAGGAAAAAAAATATACCAGGAAAAATGGCAAAAATATCACACTAAATATAATGTGAAGCTTTCAAGGTCAGATGTCCTAGGATCTCCTGCAACATGAGATATCTTCTAGATACAGATATTAAAAAGTTAACTAATCATTTGCTACCTGCTATAATGCAGTAAAAATTACAACTTTTTTCTAACAGAAACTTGGTGTGCAAGTAAGGACTAACAATGAAGTTAAATGATTCCATGGCAAGAGCCATTAAAATAGCTGTCCCAAGATGGTTCTGTACACAGTGAGGGAACATCTTTGCAGTATCTTAAATCTAAATAGTAGGAATTGAACTGCAGTTCCAAACACCAAATAATGACAAAGATTGAAGAGTACTCACAACGGCTTCTTGTTTAAGATTGCACCCTCTGAGATTTGTTCTTTTGGCAGCTCAAGCTGAAGTGCTAACCTTCCCTTGAATGGCAGGGAACGTTAATCATTCCAAACAACAGTAGTCTGAAATTGCTTTTGTGCCGTCAATAAATGGTAAATTCACTTCATCATCACCACCAGTGAAGTGCCCAAACGTACCTTCACATTCCCCTCTCCTGTTCATTTGGTATCCACTATCACAATATTCACATCTGTATGAGCCAAGAGTGTTTATGCAAAAGCCTTCTCCGCAAGTATGAGGCCTTGAACATTCGTCAAAATCTGCAGATGACAAAGAGAAGCTGCTTCACCATGAAAGTATTGAATGCTTGCATCTCCACTAAACTCTGCTTAAAGTAAACACTGAGTTTGGATTTTTTGGAAGCTGTTTGCAAGCCACCTCACTGCTTGTAATCACAGAGAGAATGACTGAGAAACACTCAAGGGATAGGAAGGAGGACTGTGAGCACCCTGTGGCTGCAAACACAATGTGTTTGGACATGTAGTTGGAGTCAGGCATTCATCGATGACTTCAAAAGAGAAGATAAAAGGAAATAATGGTTGTTGTTTTACACAAGAAGTGTTTTTTCCTAAACAACGATGGTACTACAGAAATTCTTGTTTTTCAACAAACAAACATTTTGAAAATAATACCAGCTACTCAGGCGCTTTCCTCATCACAATCCCTGGTGAGAAACAGTTAAATACACTTCCAGACACCAGTCCAGTACCACTGACTGGTAAAAAATTGAGGGAAAAAAAGCTGAGAGGGGAACTTTAGGAGGGTTTAGATAAGCTTCTTGATTAATTTTTATATCTTTTCATTTTCTATAAAGGGGACTAGTTATTACCAATGCAGTCAGTTCCATCTTCACTGGCCATGAATCCAGCTTGGCAAATACATAGGAAACTTCCTTCTGTATTTTCACAGCGTCCAAGGGAACAGAGATGTGGTGCCTGATTACACTCATTAATATCTATAAAAGAAATGAAAACATAAGACATAGAATAACATATTTAGTTGTGATTATTTTTGTGCCTTCTATGCCATGCATTTGAAAAGACTGATCTTGTGACTATTTTAACTATTTGAAAAGGTATGTATGTTTTCTCTCAGAGATGCAAAAAAGATGCATTAAATAGTTTTGGTTACAGAAAAATGCTCTTATTGGCTTAGACTGTAAGAATATTGCATTGGCCTGAAGAACGTGACATGATTACAGTTCAAATCACTACACTGTGTGCAACAAGAGCACAAGCTGCAAGCATGGAACACTAATAAAATTTGGATGAAATAAAGAGATTCTAAGTTGCCATTTGGCTGTGTTGTGTGACTTATTTTTTAATGCTGTAGTTGCACCTGATACCATGTGTTACAGCATAAAGCTACTGAGCTTTGGTGGCATGAACATTTAATAGCATATAATCTGTCGATACCATACACCCTTTCTGATCCAAGTTACAGAGGAACCAGTACACTCTGAATGAAGGAAAGATACTGATACAACTGCTTCCTAATCTGAAATGGCTCATGTAGAAACCCATCTGCCCTCTGCCTTATGTTCATCAGAAGCCTCTGTTCCAGAATTTACTAGCTTAGAAGGGGATGAAGACCCCACTTTACAGGTCTCTTACTGTGCTTCTGGGTTGCTTATGATATACCTTCTCTTTTTGGTAGCAGGATGAAAGGAATGAGCAAACAAAATTCCTGGACTTAGTCCATCTGCAGAGCTGGTAACTGGGTAAATCATTGTGAGAAACAGGTACCAATTCAGTCATTCTTTTTCCAAACACAAGTGTATTTCTTCCTATCAGTCCGGCTTTTTAGGTACCTGACATACAGCAGAGAGGATATGGTCTGCCTAATCACTTTTGCTCTCACATCACTGTGGGAAAGGTTTTCATTCCATTTAATTAAACTCACACTCATTTCAGAGCAGCTGAAAGGTTGTATTAGAGACTACCTCACAAATTTTATTTGGCATAAAGAAAACTAGCTTGTAGTTTGGAAGCATTCAATAGAGGAAAGAACTCCTGACTGCTCTCTAGGTATTTCCCCTAAACAGATTCTACATTTCAAGCATTTCATAGCATGGTTATTTCAGATTTTTGAAAGCATCATTTCATACCAGAGCACTTTGTCTGTTGATCATTAAGTTTGTATCCCTCGTAGCAGATGCAAGTGTATCCCACAGGCAAATTAACACAGTGTCCTGCTCCACAGATATCAGGATTAACTGTACATTCGTTGATTTCTAAGCAAGCAAAGATAAATTTAATGTTAAACTCTCACACATAGTTCAGTAAATGCACAATATTCTGTAATCCAAGTAGAAAGCTCAGGCCTGAAAACAACTGTAATTCAAGTTTGTAACTCTCAAGTTTCTGTAATGGATATCTTATCTGGAAGAATCTAGGAACCATCTAGGCTTTTCCTAGTGACATAATCTTATGTCTCATCCAAGAGCTATAAAGCAGTACATAAAATTTAAAATAAAATGAAAATAATATAAAATTAAAAAAAAAAAGGCTCAACCTTTGCATTGCACATTAAGAAAATGACTTGTAGTGAGGTTCCGATTACAGTGGGTATTCTGATTTATGGAATATTCACCTGTTAATGACTTGGATGTATTTTGTAAGATAATGAGATTGAGATATGGGCAGCATTGGATGCTAAATCCTTAAAATAGTTTTAGGCATTCTCAAATAATATGCGTTACTGCAGAAAATTCCAATAACTGTGTTCAGTTGCAACAAACTAAGGCTATACTGCAGTATGGAATTGTAATTACTGAAAAAGAAGCAATTATCTGTAAAGAAGAATTATTTATCTAGACTATTTAGAAACAGGTCACATTTAAATTTAACTAAATCATAAAGTACAGAAATAAGGCACTCAAAAACTTCTCAACCTGAAATGCATTCAGTTTTTTGTCCTACAACTCTTAGTGCACTTGCACTTTACTATCTCTTAAATATCTGAACAAAAGATTGATTTATAGCACACAGTAATTTCTAGTTCTACCAATATTCCTGAGAAAATAAAAAACAGATATGGAAAACTACCATTTTCTTTTGACTAACTGATGTGAGTTCACAGCAGGGCAACTTTCTCTCCCTGTAAGGAAGCTGGGAGCTGGCTGGCAGCAGGGGCACAGTCACAGAAGAGGTGACTTCCAAGTTCTAGTTTGACAATGACCACTAGCTGAACCTCCATATGGGATGGGTGAACTGCTATTACTGCAAACTGAAGGAAGCAGTTGAATGCTTACAGAGGGATGGGATACTTTCTCTACTTTTACAGGACATTCAGGAGGATTTAACTGCAGACAGAACTGTACAAACAACTGGGTGATTTAGACACTATGTGCATTGCATCAACTCAAAAATCCATTACTGCATGAAGGAAAGCCATTTTGAAGAATTCATTTTTTGCAAACGGAAACCAGGAAACCTCTTTGCAGGCTAAATATCTCTACCATATACAAGAATGCATCTTGTAGTATTTACTGGGATATTGTAATCACTTCAAAGCCTTTGTTCATTCTGTTTCATTCTAACCAATCTAACATTGTAATGCTCTCCTGTATACAAATATTACATTTGCATTTTTGTTTCTAAATGTACAGCAAAAGAAATTTTCATGTCTTCTGGACACAGCTGTCATTTAGACAAATTTCAGCTATGACAGGTGGATTACTTGCATTTCTGTTATTTTCTCTTCATGATACACGTAGACAAGGCAACTTTAACACATCAAAAAAAGAGCACAAACAGCAAAAGAATATTTCAAAACAGATCTTACAGTGACTCCTCATCTGCTTTTTGTAGAACATTCTGATCTACGTCCCATGAAGTCTACATCCCTCAATGAACATGATCATGTGTACTTCATGAACACACATGTAGACTGTCTAACAACCTGACTTGTATCCAAGAAGTGTTCAGTTCTGGACTTCCCTTGCAGATCTGCAAATCCATCTCAGATTCAGTTCTGGGCTTTTTTGGCAGATGTGCAAAGAAAGTCCAGAACTGAACCTGAGGTGGAATTATTAATTTTATCTTCTATCATTTATTTGTGGGCACAAAAATGGCAGCCACATCCTGGAAGTACCCTCATTTTGTTTTGTACTTTCTCTCTCCAGAGTATTCCTTTCTGTTCTACAACCGTGTTCTCTTCACTATGGTAAATCAGCAACAGCACAGAACAATAGTGTCAGGGACTCAGTCATTTCTTAATTTATTTTAGTTCGAAAAAAGAAGTACAATACCTGTAACTTGAGTAGGTGCAATAACTTGACTTGCACTCGAAGTAGAGGCTTCAGGAGCAACTTCAACAGGCAAAGGAGGGGATGTTTTCTCAATCACTACTGTGTGACATGGAATGGAAATCAATCATATCCAAAAAAACCACCTTAAAGCATTCAAAAAACCCCAACTCTTAAAGGATTCACATGTGATACTGAATAAGCCAGGCACTATGGAGATTTTAATTTTTTTATTCTGCTTTGATCTAAAGTAGAAAAAAACAGTATAATTGGGATTTTCATCAGTCTACTTGCTTGTGAAAAAAACCCTGCAGTGATAAGAAAGAAAACACAATTGTAAAACCTCTGCAGCAAAAGTTATGCATAAATCTACAAGGAGGTACCTTAGCAGTTTCTTCTTGAAAGGAGAATAAGTCTTCACCTCTGCTGACATTAAAATTCTCATTCACATAATCCAGGATATCACTTTTTCTTAAAATATCTCTTTGTCTCCTAAACAAGTCACCAAACCAATGCCAATCTCTCAATTCCTCCCACTTCAGTTTCCATGATTTCTTTTAATCATGGAGAAATTGCTTCTGAAGTTTCAATAATTTTTTCATTAACTTTTGTTGGAATTGCTATTTTCCCATTCTTTGACGAATTGTAAGCACTCTCTCACACTGAAAGAAAAGCCAAAATAAGTTACCTGGAAACTGTGGATGCAGGTTAATTGTTGAAATTCCAGGAGAAAGCTGAGGCTGCCCAGGCTCTAGATAAGGCTGCTTTTCTTGATCAATGGAAGCTAATTCCTAGAAGAATGATTGGGAAAAAAAAAAAAAAAAAGGCATTCTGAAAACATTCCCTTAATTCAGCTATCATAGCAACCCAGAAATTCCTGGCTTGAGAAACTGCTAACAGAAACTGCTAACATTCTCACATGAGTGGCTTTTGATAGCAGATTATTACTAACCACCAATTTAAACATGAATGAACATGGAATACTATGTTTATACAGTGGCATACAATTTAACATTGATTTTACTTGAAGCAGCCATTTCCTGGAGTTTTTAATTGTATCTTTGGCTTTGTCCCTTCATAGTTTTCCAGTTCTCTGGTCTTTAATTGCTTACAAATAACATTTAATTGTAGTTCAGCATCACACGAAAGTATACAATCACATCTAAGTCTCTGACCACAGTGAAAGGTTCCCTCTGAGCTATTGCACCCATCATCTATTATCATAGAACAGTCAGATGCTTGTAATTCTTTAGGAAAATGAAAAGGAGTACAGCTGCAGTTATTCACAACAAATCCTATTATATTCAGCACAGAGAACCTGAACCCTCCAGAATGGGGGACTTCACCCAGACACACACTTGCTCGTCTTCCATGAATACCAGACACCCTAAAAAACTATGAAATTAACTTAGGCACTAATACCAGCCTCATAAGCAGGTGTCACAAATGCTTCTCAGAGCTTTATAATGTTTCTCTCTAATTCATTTTCTCTAGTCAGTATCTGTGTCTCTTCTTCATACTGTCTGCATTTTTCAATATCCTCATTAAAATACAGTCTCCAGAACAGGATAGAGCAATATATTCCAGACCCTCCAACAAATGCCTCTAAGAGAGGTTAAAATAATTTCTTTCCTGTACCTCACTACCTGCCTGTTGCTGTATATAAGAACATGAGCTCTCTTTGCCTCGGGATTTGAACAGTAAGTCCACAGTGACTTGTTTGTTCATCATAAATCCTAAATCCTTTCAGTTATCCGTATCACATCTCATACGCATGGTCTGCATTCTAATTCCTAGATAAATTACATCATGTTTTACCTGATCAGGAGCTGCAGTTGCCACTAAAAACAGAAAGAAAAAAAAAGATAATTAACCAGTTTTCACAAAACATTTTATTATATATTTTATCACATTTGAAAGAGGTTGTCACCATCACACAAAAAATTCAGGCTCAAACCTCATTCCAAAATAGCGCAAACTTAATGTTCCTTTAGCAAGTGTAAAGACTAACCTGAAACCAGAATAAAATTCTACACACTGTCCAATGTTTATTTACTCCGTATTCGGCTGCCCTGTAGGTTTCTCAATTGTTTACCTGCTTCCTCAGAACCAATCTGACAAACTCACAGGTTAACTTATGGATGAAACTTTTTCAATTCCTTCCAAGGAATACCAACATCTTTAAATATTTTAAATTAATATCATAATGATATATAACTTACCACTAACAAATTTGCAAAAATTTATTGTAAAAAAAAATTTTAAATCAAGCTTTAAAATTTGTATTTTCTTTAGGCAGGCAAGAGTGGTTCGGAGTTTTTTCCTCCACAAATGTGACTTTTTTTCTGCAAATGAGTGGTAGGAATGTCATGTAAGTTCTTATTTTCCATTGCAGCTTTCCTTTTTTAAAATTCATAAATATATATGCTATTTAGAATTTTTTTTAAGTCTTATAACAAAAATGTACTCTTTCTTCTGATAAAAATTATTGAGATTAAAGCAGTCTTGCTCTCTCTGCATGGTCTCAGCATCTGGCAGGACCTAGACACAGCATGTGAGAAGTAAACCACGTGATGCAGTACACTCCATGGCATGGAACGCTCTGCTGGGGGAGTGACGCCTCTCGGCCCTGCACTGCCTGCGGCTGCCACGCAAAGAAACAAACCATGGAAGACACATGCATAGAAACAGAGAAAGACTAAATTTTCCCACTCTCACCTTCTTGTACAGCCATCTCAGTCTCACTTTTCTGTGAGAAGGTCAGTGCCTCCACTGGCTCTTCCTTTGCTGGGAGAGGTGGAGGAGAAGTACCTTTAGCAACAGGTTGAGTAATCGGGGTCTTGCCAATGACAGGTGGCTGTACTCTAACTGCAGGGTGATGATATAGCTTGTTTCTGTGAGGGCCAGAAACCGTATAACCCATTCCACCAGGGCAGATTTCCTTAAAAGCAGCTAGATTTGGGATGGGAAAATATTCCTTTTAGGAGTCTAAAAGTGCAATATGTTGACATAGTGGAAAATATAATGACTACCACTAAGAAATTTAATGTCATATTGTATATACATTTTTACAAAAAACTTCTTAAAGAGAAGCTATGCATTGCATGCTAATACGACTGAGCATTCTCCCAAAAGCATCTTCTGGCTCTTCTTCCCAGAAGGTTTCCACTCCAGTTTACCACTGTTCTTCAGTTATGCTTATCTGTCATTATATCAAGATACATTTTGAATTAATCCCCTTCAAACAGTATATCCTTTCTCAGTATTAATTTAAATATGCAAATTGTCTTTGTCATCTTCATTGCATAATGAATGAAGGCCACTATTGCTCTCATTCTCTTTTTTGTGGAAATCAAAGGAAAAAAGCTCACCAGCCCTGTACTAGAGGAGCAGAACACTATCAACCACTAAGAACACTGATCCATAGGATCCCACCTGACTACCTCTGGACTCATACTAGTCCAGATACAAATTCCACTGAATTGAAAAAGGCTGGCTAAAAACAAGATGGGGATCATAAAAAGCCAAATCACTGCTGGAAGAGAGGGGAAATAATCTCATTTATAAAGCTGCTACAGAAAGAGTTAATGAAAGTCAGGCAACAGCACTTGCTCTGATCTCTACAGGTGCTCTATATTACAAGCATCATGTTTTGCAGTTCTACCAGAAGAGTAAAATGAGAAAGAAATACAAGTCAGTCTTCCTCCCCATCAAAGACAATAGTTATGCTCCGGTCAGGGAGACCTTCAGGAGTCTTGAGAGGGCAGTGCTTCCTTGCCTTTATTGTTCTAGGTAAAGTCGTGTTGGGATGAAACAAAAAAGATTTAGTATCCACGTGGGAATTCTTACAGCTGCCTAAGAGATGTGCCAAGTGGGGCATTGGTAAGTTCACAAATTCTGCTTTGAACACATCAGGGTTTTAAAATGAATTAGCATCCAAAATAAAAGCACAAAGTACTAGCTAAAAGCACTCCACAGATGAGTTAAACTATACATTAAATAACAGTATGCATTAACTGCACAATGTGTTCTGATGGTGTCTTAGTAATAGAAAATAGGAAGGGTCAAACTAATTAAATTGAGTGGATTTATAATGAATAATAATGAAATACTTTTTGCTGAGACCTCTAATATAAAAACTTGCCATAAAAACACCCAGCTGAGGGTGGGAATTCTGGTCAAAGGAGGAAGACAGAAAATTTGATGTCTGTCCCTTCAGATGCATACTTAGGACACAAGAAATCTTGCTTAAGGTCATATTCTCTCAAATTAGAAATAGAAATGTGAGCCTTGTTCTACCACAGCTCTGACAAGAGCTCTCAACACCTGGGCATATGAAACTGATCTCTCAGCGTCTCTTTAGGAGATGGCTTACTTTGTACAAACATTTTAGAAGCTTTTTATTTCAGTGACTTTTATGCTAACATGGGATGCTGCAGTAAATACATTACCCCATTCTGGAGTATCCCACTTTCACACATTTTTCATAGAAAACTCTGAAACATTATGAATTTAACCTGTTACAGAAAGGAACATGTTTTTAAATCATGCAAGTAGTCATTAAATGGGAAAAGCTCATCAGAACTTTCTACTGACAGATTTTCTCTCTAAAGTCTTTTCATTAAGAAAAAAACCCCACTAAAATAAACAATTCCATATGATACTTCATATATTTTTTGTGACCAGATACCAGTCAACATAAGGAAGTATTCTGTGCATCAGTATAGATACTATTGGGCATAAAGCCTCAAGCAATATTCTCACAGATGTAAAACATGCATTTAAATTGCAAGTCACCTAATGAAAAAATATGTTTTCTCCATTAAAAAGCCATAGAAATATTATTTATCCAAACATGAACTGGAGTTTCAAAATCCTAATCAATGATCTAGTGACCCAATGGTCATGCAGGAAACAGTGGCTTTAAAAATTTATTGAAATGCTCAAAACTATTGGTCACTTTAATTTCTGTAAGTCCAGCTTAAGAAAGTAAGGAATCTGCTGCTCTCATCATGTCTCTGATACTAACTGTGGATTTCCCAAAGCAGCTAGCTGGTTTGAAAATGTAAATATTTATAAAATATTTCAGAGAAATACATGACCTGCATCATGACAGTGCCATCTGCAGCAGCAGCTTCAAGTAAGCACAGTGGATTGTCACTACAAATACCTGGGCTAAAATACTGAAGAGACTGGACATCATGTATATTACGACAAGCAATGATGCCTCTAAAACAGATTAATTTGGAAAAAAGATAATATTAAATTGATTTTGATTATAGCCTCCATGAACATTTAAGCTTTAAGCAACACCAGGGAATAAAAACTACTTGAAAACAGCGACCAGTATTTATAATATGTGGTATCTTAATCTATAACCAGCTTAAGTGAGAGTGATGACCAAACAAGCCGATATTTTTGAAGTGCTTATATATTTAAATAACTGCAGAACTCCAAGGGAACACTGATAATACAAGAGAGCTTCATGCATTAAGTAAGGAATTGTTTAAGTGAGAAACGGTATGAAAAGTTTAACTACTAACTTTTTGTTAAGAAGGCAGTACTAACCTTAGTACACTCCTCAACACGGATGGTAAAGATATGAAGGAAGGTGCGAAAGCAGAGATATAACCATGCATATCCTACTAACTGTAATACAAACTATATCCCATGATGTTCTATAACCAAATCTCAACAGCTGCCATATTTTCATGAGAGCCTTTAACTACTGAAGAATATTAACTACGTTTTGGGTTACTTTTCCTGTACCTGTAGTATATACTGTGGTGGTTGTTTTTGGTTTTTTTTAAAAGCGTGCATAACCAATGTAGGTAAGGGGCAAGAGCTTGTAAATTTAGTGGGAAGTTCTTACCTGTTCCTGGGAGTGGACACTTCTCACAGTGTGGGCCCCAGGCTTTGCCGACACTGCAACAGCAAAGCTGCTTGCTGAGCTGAACAGAAAGAGGATGCATGCACTGCTTTCCTGCACTGACAAACCGGTAGCAGGGGCCTTTCTCCTCAGCAACTACAGGGTTATCAGCTGTAATGAAAGTGGAAGAGAGGATGATACTGTTCACATGAAAAGCAAAACAAAGAAACATCACTCGATTTCCACCACTTAAACAGATTGATATTCTGTCTGCAGAAGTTCTGTTTCAAACACCTCTCTCAGATGAGAACCACAACATTAAAAAAAAATCTTATTTTGCATCAAACACTCCTGAATTCCAACTTAACCTAGACCAAGGATAAGAAGTATTTCCAAGAAAAACAGCAACAACAAAAAGTAAATTCAAAACCAGCAATTGACATGCTGCCATAATAAAGAGTGAGAATCCTATCTCTCACTTGTACACAGCTGCTGAAGATCAGCCATTGGCACAACACAGTTGTGTCAAGTTACAAAGCCAGTGGAACATCCATCTATAAGGAGGTTATGTCAATAAGACTGCAAAAGCATTGAGTATCATACAGGACAAATTTTTTGGTAAAAGAGATAATCACACATTTACATTTTGTTATTCTTAGTTTTAATGTAGAAGAGCCAAAGGCCATAAGCTATAATCAGTATGAGGTAACAGAAAGCTAAAACCCATCCAGCTTTCTAATTTATATATCCACATTAACATACAGTTAACAGTTCTGGGCACCATGTTCACAGAACTCAAAAAATACAAAGACTACCTGATTTTCAACATGATATGTAAAAGCCAAAACAAAACCCAACAACCAACTCCTTTATTCTGGTGTTCAACTGAAAAGCAGTAGGAAGTTCTTCAAACTGCTGAGAAACTTTCTCAGTAATTGAGTGTCATTAACTAGTAGCATAAGATAGTTATGCTGGGGAAAAGAAAAAGAAAAAACTCACCTGTGACTTGAGACTATATTTTATAAATATAAAGATAGCTCAGAGGAAGAGCTTAGGATTGTAGCTATTTCTCACTTGTTCACATTCTTCTCAAAAAAACCCCGTGAAGTGAAAAATTTATTTGCTCTCTACAGTCTTTTCTTCTTGCAGAAGTAGTTGATGGCAAACAAAGTAAAAACTAACTAATAGAGGGAAATATTTGCATTCATGTTGTTCACAACTTTTTCATCCTTCTAATACTTCCTTAATTTTTAATTCCTCTTAATTAGAAGGAGAAGGTGCCAAAGATCATTCTGGGATAAATGTTTAGTAATGGAAACTATGCAGATCAAAGCTGCAGAGGTGGAAAAGGGGAGAGCAGGACACAAAGATGATTTTGGCTGGGAAACTAGCAAAGACGGGAGTAAAAAAAAAAAAAAGTGGAAACTCTATGCCACTGAAAAAGACTGAATGTATGCAGAGGCTGGATATGGCCTTGAAGATTTGGTGACAAGAAAATCAGGAAAAGATGGCAAGGATCGTGGGCAGCCACTGGTGGAGACTAAGGTTTCCAGGACAAAGAAACAGAAAGGAGGCATGGGCACTGAGACTGAAGAAATAAAGTGGATAAACTGAGAATCTGAGTTGGGGACAGCAAAAAAAGGCAACAGATTGGAATAGCTTGGACCAGTCAAATAAATCTTCATCTGAAATGCAACTAAGTATCTAATTTGGTACTTTGATTAGCACTATTACTTACGTATGCATCTTGAGAGGGTAGGATCTGGCACAAATCCCATTTTGCAGGTACATCTGTAGCTGCCCATGGTATTCAAGCACTCACCATTAGGGCATACTCCCTGTAACTGGCACTCATTGATATCTGTGGGGAAATTGAAAATAATCAGATGCTGAAACATTTATTACTATTTCTCTTTCTTCAGAAGTTCTCTTTTCTTAAAATATGTGCAGGAGAACTGTTACAACTTTAACACTCTGATCAACACTTTTTCCCATACTGACATTTGATTTATAACCTTTTAAAACATTGCTGAAGACATAACAGAAACACAATTATATTTATACATCATTCTCAAGTACTCTGAATTAGAAAAACAAATACACTTTGGCTTATCAATCCGTTTTCCTGACTAGATGATTGCTTGTGCAGCTAAACACAGCTGACAGGAACATTCACAGAGACAAGTTTTAACTGATGCAGTATATTTTATACAGGGTGGAGCACTCCTTGCCATGTTTAATTCAGCTTTTATTAGTATTTGTATTTAATAGTGCTCAATGGTTTGCTATGCTGGAAGATGAACAATACAAAAATACCTGTAGCCCAAAGAACTTGATGGCAAGCATGTGCTTCAGGGAGCACAGAACACACCTGACATGAGAAGAATTGCAGTTGTGGCAACAAAACTTCACAACATTTAAGCTGAACATGAGCCAGCAGTGCCCTGGCAGCCAGGAGGGAAAACCCTGTCCTGGGGGGCATCAGGCACAGCATCGCCAGCCAGGCAAGGGAGGGGATTGACCTGCACTGCACTGCACTGGGGCGGCCTCACCTCAGTGCTGGGGCAGCTTTGAGTGAAACAGTATAAGAAAGACATTAAACTATGAGAAGGTGTCCAAAGAAGGGCCACAAGGATGGTGAAGGGCCTTGAAGAGAAGCTGTGTTAGGAGTGGCTGAGGTCTGTTCAGCCTGGAGGAGACTGAGGGAAGATCTCATTGCAGTCGACAACTTCCTCAAGAGAGGAAGAGGAGAGACAGACATTGGTCTCTTCGTGGTGACAGGACCCAAGGAATGGCCTGAAGTTGTGCCAGGAGAGGTTTAGGTTGGATATCAGGAAAAGGTTCTTCACCCAGAGGGTGACTGGGCACTGAAACAGCTCCCCAGGGAAGTGGTCACAGCACCTGTCACAGCCTGACAGCACTCGGGAAGTGTTTGGACAATGCCCTTGGGCACATGGTGTGACTCTCGAGGATGGCCTCATGCAGGGTCAGAATGGACTCAATGATCCTTGTAGGTCCCTTCCAAGTCAGCATATTCTGTAATTCTGTGAATCGCTTTGATGAAGTTTGCTATTACTAGGCCACCTGTGCAAGTGTTCCTTTCAGAGTCTCACTCCTACTCCATGCCCCAAGCACTGGGCCTCAGGTCTATATCACACTCGGGCCTGCATCTGTAGTTCACTTATTCTTAAAACAGGACCTGTCTAACAATCATCTGGATACCATCTGTAACTAAGTCAGCCAAATTAGCTTTTTATTTCAGGGGATAGTAACAACATAGTTTACACTGATATTCCAAACCCTAAAACAGCAACAAAAATAAAACTGAAAACCTCTCTAATCCATAATTATCCGCGTCATAAATAGCAAAGCCTCCTCTTTCAGAAAAATTGAGAGAGTACATTGAAACAAACCTACCTTAAAATATTTAGATGTATAATTTTTCTGTAAGACTTTCCCTCCCTGTCCTTAAGGCTGGGAAAAAACACTTACCTTGCTGGGTAAACAAACTTCACATGGAAGTTAGATATTCCAGCTAGCTCTTTGAAAATCAGGTATTACTGTTACCTTATCTAAAATACATAACATTTATTATCTTTCCTTTTAGTTTTTATAAAACCAACACAATTTTATTTGATCTCATTGTATGTTGCTTCCTAATTCAACACCATCACTGAGGGTAAGAGGTTGAATATACAAAATATAACAGATGTGCTGAAGTTTGCATTCGGAAACCTATAGAAAGATTCTTTCTTCTTCATTTTTCTCCCTAAGTTTGGCTACCTGTCCCATGACACAAGAGTGTACAATACAGCAGGCTTTGGCAGTTGCCATATCAGCTGCAGTTTTTTCCAAATACTCAGAGTTGAGCTTATCCCTCAGCTCTTCCAGTGCTATACCAAATATAGTATCTTGACACCACCTGGATAAACTTCACTTCTATGCACTTAGCTACGTGTGACAAAGAGTAGTAATTTATATCCTAGAACTTTGGATGAAATGTGATGGAAACCACACGAATTACAAAGGATCAGCTCTGCCTCAAAGGAATTTTCAAGTGAAATTCCCAGACTACATGACTTTCTGACCTCAGAGGGAGTGGACTATTTAAAAAGCAGAATGGTATAAGAAAAGAGTACAAAAAGCAGATGAAATATTCTTGTACGACAGTCTACTTTTTGTCCCATGCAATGTTTAAGCAGGATGATATCCCATATAAGAACAGGAGTATCTTATTTAAGGATTGCTTTAATACAGAATATTTATTAAGCTAGAGTTTATTGAATGCACTTGAATTTTATCAGTTACTTAAGTTTCTTCATCAGACTAAGCCTTTCTTTTGCCCTGAAATATCAAAATATGATCAAATCCACGCAGTTCCAGCTCATCATTAAGGAAGATTATCAGTTTCAATACCATTATAATTTGTATTACATGAAATGAACTTAAGTCTTAGCATTTAGCAAACTAAAGACATTATTGAAACATCCCAAAATAGAAACCTAGTAATGCTGTTGGGAGTTGTAAAGTTGTTGGGAGGAAAGGACATATTAACTAACCCTCTGTTTTCTAAAATTAGGTCCGACAAGGACCTGTTGGAAAAGAAGACTCTGAAATATCTAGAAGTTAATACAGAGAAAATACTGGACCACTCAAGAACACTCTATTGAATTTTCTGCCTATTGGCAATTTGGGTTGTTAGATCAGTCTTCAAGTGCTAAGCCATGAAATTATTCTAGTTGCTTTGATAAAGCTCTGTCTCTGTTGTCAGAAATAAGTTAGGGGAAGAGATAGTATCCTTTGCTCTGAGTAAAGGAAAACTGTCATTATCTGGGTTCATTTCAAACTGAAAATCCTCAATGCAAATACACAAATTATACACACACTTACAGGCAAAAAGCACATGCAGGTTTTGGAGGAAGAGAAAAAGCACAGGAGAAATTGACTCACATAATGAAAATAATTTCTCTACTTCCTACATTGTAATAATTTTAAAACAACTTTCTCCCCTTCCAAATTCTAAGTATACATTTTTATTTATAGGAAAATTAACCTATACCACTGGGGGAAAAATGGAAGATATCTGCCATGTAACATACATAACGTATCACTTTTTTGGTGACTTTTTCTGGAATTAGAATTAGCAGAAATGTTTTGTCTAATGAAAACAGCATTTAAGTTTTACATCAGCAAAGAAGACAGTTTATTTTAAATAATAACAATTTGACTTGGATTTTATAATTCTTATTTTGAAGGAAAGACTAAGACTCTTGTTTGTTAAGCATTAAAATACATTGCTGTTTACTTACATGCCAGCATGAAATGGATGGCACTTTTTCTTTCTATCTAGGAGAATATTTCTACCCTTCTACATGTATTTAAGCAAGGTAAATTATTACATAGCTTAACATAAGGGCATTTGTATTTTCAATGTTAAAAATGATTAATGATGCATAGTTCATTTATTAGATGATAACTTCACTCATTGTTTGCATCCACCTTCATTTTAAGGAATGTTAAAAATCTATATATGGATACACTATTATTTGAATATTAGAAGTAGGAATGTTTCATGGCATTATTTAGTAGAGTGGCTGATTTGTGGGTACATGGGATCTTCCTATATACATGAATACACAGTCATCCCTCTTTTCAAATTATTCAATTATTTTGCAGGAAACATTCACAAATACTGTCATTATTGCCTCTGTATTCAATCTCTTTACAGATGAACTGTTCTTGTATTTCTGGTACTTAAAAACATAACTCCCCATTCACATGAGCTCTGCTATTGCTATTTAATGTGGGCACTGCTGCATTTAAGTACCAGTTTATATACATGTAAATACCAACTAACCATTCTTTGTAAAGTTTCTGATATGAATGTTCCTCTTGCTAAATTTGTCCAATTTTTAAAGTTAACTTTATTGTGCATGTTCCAATGCCGCAGCATGACTTAATTATAGTGTATTTTAATGCCTTTTTTCCTGGTCATGTCTACTCAATGAGCTCATAGGATTACTGAGCTGATGCTCTATGCTGAATTACACAAGCCTGTCTAGGGACTCCACAGAAACAAGCCAGAAGCTGATAAAAAAAATACACTTCAAATTTTCAAAAGAAACACATGTACATGTAAGAATAGTGCTTATTTAACAACCTGAGCAGAAAAAAAATTCCATCCAGATTTACTACCTACTTCATTTCAGACTGTGGTAAAAGGCTACCGATCCAAAATGTTTCCTACCACCTGCCAGCCTGCCCAGCTGTGCAAATTGCACTGGAATCAACTTGTTCAGGCAGCTGGAAAGGAAATCTGACTCAAGATTAGCAGGCTTTTTTTTTTTCTTCTTTTTAGCCCTCTATTCCTTGTATATGGACATTGAAAATGTTTCAATTTTACATTAGTATAGGAATAGGAATTCATTTACTCCACTGCAAGAACTGGAGAAAAATGTCAGAATAATGTCTTGTGCAGAAGTACGAACTGCTGGCATGCTTGAGGAGTAATTTATCAAATGCCTTCACCTACACAGAGGAAATACCAAGGGGCTAGGTAGCAGTACTATAAAACCACACATATGCAAATGTGTGTACGTATACAAACGTATAGCAGTACTATAAAACCACACATTCGCAAATACAGCTTTCCAAAGACCAACTCAATATAGACTTTCTGGTTCTGAGAAAAGCAGAGTAATGAAGCTCCACTGGTAAAAAGCCTCTGCACTAGTGATACAGGAAAAAAAAGAATTTAAACAAGGAGATATTCCACACAGCGCCTTGCGTGGCTCCATGAAGAACTCTCACAGTAAGCAGTTATTTTACAGTGCTCCTCCTATACCCTTTTGTAAGCACGCAGCTTGATCTATGGCAAGGTCAGCCACCACGCTCCCCAGAGCCACCACTGTGCTCCCAGCCTCAAACAGCCCAGGTGCTGCAACCAAACTGCTGCTAATCTATCTCACAATCCTGCCCACTACGGAGAACTTAAAATGGGCTCTCTTAACAACAACAGTCAGTGTTTGATCTCTTCCCACGCATTTTTATAGGTCTTCTGGGTGTCAGGTCAGCCTGCTCTCAGAAAATGCAATGTGTTCATGACTCACTGCCACTGAATTTCCTGGTGAAAAAAAGCAAGCTAAACCAACCATTTTCTAACTGAATGACTGTCTGCTCATGTGGAGAGTGTGACTACAAACACAGTAATATCTTCATGGCTTTAAAACAACAACAACCAAAACCAAACCAAAACAAACAAAAAAAACCCAACAAAAAACCCCCCAAAACCAAACCAACCAACCAAAAAAAAAAAAAAAACCAAACAAAAAAACCCCCCTTGAAACAACCAAAAAATCCAAAAACCAACCAACCATCAAAACCAAAGAGAAGGAAAGGAGGAAGGTAGGAACAATATAAGATGATGTTCTTTTAAACAAGTAAGCACACAGTAACACTGAACTTGTTATAAACCATGATAATATTATAGCTTTACTAAGTCCAAAACCAGATTAATTTTCAAAGAACTTTACATCTGTTATTAGAAAATAAAAGATGAAAATGAATGAATAACTCAGATAACGAAAAAACCCTACTTTGTTCATTTTTTTTTCTGCTTGCTTTCTATAAATGTTCACAAATAAATTTTATTTGGATTTTTGTCCAGTGTAAGGCAATCATCATTAGAAATACCTCAAAGCACTTCACTAGAATCTTGGACCAGATATATTTAACACAATCAAACAAAGGACTGTTTTTACTCATGACCACACATAGATATTTGCATGGGTTGAGTATCACAACACTAAATGAAATTTTAGTCTAAGTGCAGGCAACAGTTAATATGACTTATTTTCTTCTAATAACTGTGATTTAGAGAAGGACTGAATACTCCAGAAGAAATAAAAAACACAGGAAGTTTCTGAAAAACAATCTGACTGTTATCTGTTACTCTTCTCTAAACAGTTCCTGCTTGCCTAAAGACCAAAAACCCCAGTGATTTTTCAACATCTCCATCTATATTTCCTCAAGTGCAGATTTACTTGTTCAGCTCTCTTACATGCACTGCATACTGGGAAATTGTGATAACTGAAAAAGAAATGCATCAATCAGAACTTCAGATTCTGTTCTAAGGCACTTAACCAGAAGTTTCAGTGGCAAAGCACTTTCACACCTAATGGAAGGTTTCCCTCTCGCTGATGCAGAGGTATTTGTGTACAGAAAGGTACAATGTAGTAGAATCTCTTTCTCAACCAAATGACAGTGCACAAAACTCTCTGCTGGAGGGGAGGACATGCTGCAGGAGGTACTAACTTCCAATATTCTGCTTGCATTCTCCAAATCTACACCAGCTTTTAAATTAGATTAAAACAGTGTTTGGGGCTGCATTAGTTGCTGTTCAACACTACTTTGGTTCTTTACTGGAAACCTACAAGCAACTTCTCTCACATTTCCTGGAGCAATGGTATACCTAATTCAACCACAACCAGGAAGTGAATCATTTCAGCTTTATTCCAGGATTAATGACATTGTAACGCAGCCTGAGTATCCTTTATCCAAGAATAACAAACCGTGTTAAGTGTAAACATCCAATCCTAGGAAAAATTCCTGTGCCTGCTTAAAACGAGATCTGTACCTGTCACTTACTGTTGAAAGAATATGCTTTGCCTGGTTACTGTAAAACATGCTGAATTATTTACTACATCATTAAAGCTCCTTTAATTTGCCCTTGTACTGAAATGCCTTACTAGATGCTTCAGGAAGCAAATATGGAAATGCTTCCCAGCCTGCTTCTGTTCCACACATTAACAAGCCAAGACAACCTGAAGGTGATGGCTACAGCCGAACAAAGTGGTACAGAAGGACTGCTGATCAGCAGAGAACTGTTGGCTGGTCCAGAGCACGCCACCAAAGCTGATGTTGGAGTATCAGCTCTGTAGCGCTTCGCTCTGGCAGCTTCCAGCTGCAAGACTATTTAGGAAGAGAAGTTCACTGTGTTTTGGCTGTGTTACCCATTACAACAGCTTCTCAGACCACCCAGGCCCAGCTGGCCTCCTGCAGAAACGCTGAGGTGGTGTAAAAGCTGTCTTCTCTGCCTCCTGCCCAGTAAGTCATTCGGACACACCGAGAGAGTCCACTCCCTACCCTTTTCGGATAGCGAGCGATGCCCATATTTGGTCACAGACACACAGGAATTTGGAATATTCCTATAAAATTAAATTCATTCTTGCATTTCCAGGCTTAGCACATTAAATTTGTGCTCATCAAAATCATCACGGCTTAGAACATTTAATCACATTTAAGTACTATCTTAAAATTCCTACGCCGCATGTACGTGTTTGTTAATGTGCTCTGCAATCTTCTGATATTATGTTCTCTAAATCTAGCTATTCATCTTAAAGAAAACATTTTTACTCAAGAAAAGCAGTCTATGAATTCAAAAAGTTCAGGGGATACTGCAGGAATTTTGAACAATGCAAATACAAACAAAAATAGCTTTTAACTTGTTTTTTGAAAGAAACTGTTGCTGCTATCAATGTAAATAATGGAGTCAAATTTCTATCCAGGAGCACTGATAGCTTTGAAATTATAGGTTCCACTATCAAAATGGGATTGGGGTCTGATTTTTTACTATTTTATGTTGAAGTAACTAAAAAGCATTTAAAATTTTCTTAAAGAAGGCTGAAGAATGTTAAGTGATTTAGTATTAATTAAAAAAATAATTCCTCTTTTGAAGCAATAGATCTCATTTGTATCATTGAGTTTGCTATGTTACAAATTTGGTGGGTGATTTTTGATTACATGAATTAGCATGACTCAAAACAAATGAACCATTCCGATTTTTGAAGTCACATTACATGCACTAGAAGAAAACAACATATAATTTCACAATTTTTAAGACAACGCATAACAAAGTATAAAAACTGAACATGCAACTGCTTTCAGCTAGGACAGTCACGATATCCAGAAGGTTCTTATAAAATTTTGACCAAGAATAGGAACTTGTACAAGCAGGGACTTCTAGTCAGACGAGCCCAGCGCTGGTAACTTCACCAAAATATTCAGAACACATTTATGGCTAGAAAGGTAGTGCAGCCCATCTCACCCGCTCTGTCCCAAGTGTCTGGTGCTGGAGGACACAAGCAATCTCAATAGCTGATTCCAGGCCTAAGCACTGTGCAAAGATACATTTCTGAAGGGGGACTTCTACAGTTAGCTCTGAAATCCAATCTCTATGCTGATCAAAAACGGACTTTGTTAAAGTACGAAGTAATAAAACCAGATGGAAAACACTGTTCCCTTCTGATGCAAAGAGAGCAAGTTGCCTTTCAACAAGGCCCACACACCCATTAAACACTTTGCTGCATTTAAGCAATGAAAGCCTTCTAGATCAATATATACTAACCAGAATTTGACAAAGTATTTAGGCAACTTCTTAATTAAAAATTACCTAGTGGTCAGTCATTAAATGTTATTTAGTAATATCTGCCTTGATAGATGTTTTCATGCAGTAACTGCTTTAATATGCATAATAAATCATGTTGCAAATTTAGACTGGAATGTATCATTTATGTCAATTGTGAAAATTTGACACATTCTGGTAGTTATATGCTAGGCTTCACTGGGAGTGCCATCTAACTGAATGATTTCCAAATTGACTCAATATGCAGGCATCAGTTTTTATTCTCTTTATGAATATAAATTACAATCAATTACCTACCTATTAACAACACAGAAAATACTGTTCCAACTGTTTTTCTATAGCTAAATTAACCACTATTAATATCCTCTAAGAAAAAGACAATATCCAGATTTTACTGCCTCCATTATAGTCAATTGTTTCAATAATAACTTGAGTAGTGAGAATGAGGGGTAAAAGAAACAAAAAACAAGGTTCCATTGTTAATTAAACTACTGCCATGTCTTTAAAAATTACAGAAAACACAGTTGCTTATTCTAAGAAATGACCCACTGATTTCTGTGAGCTAACAGAATAGCAGCAGAAGAAATCAGTCCAGCTCATTTTGTGCTTTTGCGTGGAATTTACTGGAAAGCAAGTTTGCAGAGCCACACTTCTCAAACACATAATCAGTGTCCAAACAGCAACCCAGCCCAGTTTCTGGAGATATATTTATTTCTCACTATGATCATCATAAAAGAACCTCTTTGAAAGATGGTTGTTGACTTAGTAGCTAAGTTACATTAAACAGCATTTCTTACTAACAAAGCTCTTTTATTACTTAAAAGTAGTGAAATAAATATACAACGTGCAGAGAAAACAAATTTATTACGGCATTGTAGGGACAAACGTAGGAGCATAGAATATACTTTCAAAATTTGTCTTAAATCATGATGAAGCCAAGGGAAAAGTGCATCAAGTCCCCAGAGCACATGATTATAGAACTTGATCGATCAACATATATGTACTAGTTTCTGCAAGGTCATAAACATTTTATTTTAAGAATATAGGGACTTCCAAAGAACTTCCGTGCACTTTTTACTTCATTGCAAAACAACAAGTGTTCAGGTATTTTTCCAGTTTTTCAAGATAAGATTTCTAAAGTGCTCAGTTGGCAATATGTTATTTTCCTGAAAAATGAATCCAACCTTTTCACCAGCTGTTTTTTCCATTCTATTTCAGTTTTCCAAGAAAACCATTAGCAGACTAAGCAAACAGTAAGTATAATTCTAAGCAGGGGACCAGAAATTAGCATTGCATGTGGATTCTGACAAAGAAGTTGCAACACTGATAAGCTGTATTTTGGCTCTAATGACAGCCTTAGGGCATCCATGTGTACACATGTAATAAATCACCCATTGAAAAGATAATTACTGAGGGGGAAAAAAAGCTTTCTGATAGTAATTACACTAAACTGTTTGAATTAACATACCCACAGATGGTTCTTTGTGGTCCTACTTACACATTAGAAAGAAGAATGCTTCATTACATTAGTTCACTCACTTGAAAGGAAAAATATAATGATCTGGTTATTAATCACACTAATACTCCTTAGTTTATGAAGCCTGTGTAGACTTTTGACTGCAAAACCAAAGTAGAACAAAAGGTTAATTAGGCTATTAGGCATGAGTTTTCAAAGGCAGTGAAAGTTGAACAACATCTAGATGAAAAAAACCAATCTCTTTTAGCTGCAGGCAGAGATTCAGAAATACATCCCCATTACTATTTGGTCTGGCAGCCCTGGCCCTTTCTAAGCATGGACACAGCATGCATACCCTTTTAGCAAAGAATAATCTAATTAAAATGTACACTTGCATATGGACATGCTGTTCCACTCCCTTCCAATTTAATTGTAAGGATTATTAAAAGAATATGAATACTCCCACGCCAGCAGCTTAAACAGTTTTCTCTTGACATCTACTGCTGTCCATGTTAGTGATATGGACAGCTCTTTCTTCATTAGTCCTGTCGTCTTCTCTTACAGAAAAGCACGTCTGCTTCAGATAAACAAACAGGACACTGTTGGCTGACCCACTGAGAAGCACATGCTAATAACTGTTTCAGGGCTGAAACACACCCTGCCAGCAGCTTTCACATATGAAGCTAGCTTCCCTAAAGAAGGTTCAGACAGAGGTCAAAATCCTGACCCTCTGAAAGAAAATGGTAATCTTGTTACTTACTTCAATAGGACTAAATTCCATCGTGGCTTTGTTTCATGGGTATTCCTTCTCCCCTATTTATCTCCTTACTGGAGTGTGGTAGTGAGCAAACTACAGAGAAGCCATTCAAGCCTCAATAAAGCAATAAGGGAAACCATCCACTACCTCATCCCTCTCCAGAAAGTTAGGAGACTGTCCCCATCCCCAATTCATCAACAGTCTACTTCCTGGTAAGATAATTCTACTATCATTTTATCATTAAATACTACATTATAAATTTCCATATATCAAGTACAAGTTATATTTAGAGTCTAGAGCTCACTCACTTCTGGGATAGTGACAGCAGTATGAAACAAATTATTTAAAGCATCATATTTCTTGCAGTTTTGGTTATGAAGTACAAAAATGTTTCAGGGGAAAAATTATCAAAATCCAGTGCAAAACCCAATGATTAGCCTACCAGGTACAGATCTATTTCTGTACACTACCATGGCAGTACTCAGCTCCCTCTTATGCTCCTGCCCAGAGACATATGTTCTCTCTCTCTATCAGCCTGTCACTGCTCAGTGAAACAACTTCCTGGCCTACTTCTGGCAACCTTCACAAGCACCAGACCATTTTTAACTGTCTATAACCCCTGATTAAGGACCTTAGTTTCCATGAAATAAGGTTTGCCAACACCTAGGTTCAACCTCTTGAAATAAACTGAATGCCCTACTTGCTTTAAATGCCTGCTGGGTTGCTGCTGTCTGAAACCATTGTGTGCTCTGTGGGGTATGCACAGAACTACTGAAGATATCAAAAGCTTCTGTCTCTCCTGGATCATGCTCAGAGGGATGCATGATGGCACTAATGCATCATGGCATCTCCTCGACGCTTTCCGGGCTCAAAGTTAGAAAAATCTCTCTTTTGCAGACTCTGAAAAACCTCATGGCTGATGTGCGGAACAAGATAGCCTCTTTCAAAATAGCTGGAACCGTCTTGCTGAAATATATACACACACTACCTGTGTGTTTGAGGCATAAAAAGGTGACCCATTTACATCTAACACTCACCTCCTTCACCTTTTCACTTTGCAGTCCTCATTAGTAAATTGCCATCAACGTCTCCCCATCCCTCTTATTTATTAAGAGGACTCTGCAGTCTTTCACTGCAGAGCAGGGAACAAGCTCTTGTGATGCAATTGGCAGCTGTCCTCCATTTACTTTTTTACTGTTTTAACCCATCCAGTCCTCCAAATGTCCCTACCCTGCAAGCTGGTAAACCACTGGGTGGAGACCTGAGCAGCAGATGGGCTCAGGTGGCTATACCTGCAAATAGCAGCTCACATCTCCCTCAGCAGTGAAACAGCATGAATTTTGTGTTTAGTGCCCTACAAACTCTATTATTTTGGTTGGTAAACAATTTCTTTATGCAACTGGCTATTGCACATCAACAAGCAAAGTGAAAGTTTTCAGTTAAATAAGATCAAATTTATGTCCAAAATGCCTACAAATATCCTTTAACATAAATTATTTTTTCATTTTATCCAGCTCTCCACCACTACTACTATTTGTTGGGACCTCTTTTACCCTTGCAGTATCAACAGTGACTAAAAAACCCAGCCACAGAAGTATCATCTTCACTTGAACATGTTTTTCCCTTCCTTCCCAAATCTCTCTGCAGAACACTATTGCTTACATCTTCTCATAGCTCTTTTCCTTGTTTACTTGTGCTGTGCCAAACAAGTCAGACAAGCAATTAGGCTGTTCCTTACATCCTCATCTGGCACCTCTGTGCAGTGCTCCAAGAAACACAGAAAGAATGAACATTTGTCTGTGGTCATCTCTTCAGCTTTGTCGGAGATGCTACAGACCAGGAGAATCCAAATGCCCCAAGCCTTGCTTTGTAGCTCACGATCATGCAGACCCCACAACCCTGTGTTTTGATAACTTCTATACGTACTGCCAGGTGATAATAATCTCAGAATAACACACCGAGGCCATGTCTAACTCCATACATCCTCACCTGCACTGTGCACACTCTGGAAGTAGGTGGGTCACTTCTTTACATGGCAGCCAAGTGCTCATGCTTTTCATCTCTGCTTGCCAGGGATGTTATCTGGCTTTTCTCAGTACTGTTGTGCCTAACCTCTTGAGTCCAAAAGAATTGTTCTCTGATTACTGTATACTTCCATGATTACAAAAATTGCTCTCTACTGCTAGTTTCATCTAACTTAACTGAGTATGTCTGCAGATTCACAAAAACCTGACAGAACAACGTATTTCTACTGAAAAACAGAGTAAAAGAATCCTTAGGAAGTCATCTCTATACATCATCAAAGAAAATGAGAACACACATAAAAGTTTCAGAAGTTATTTTCCTTGGAGAAAAAAAAAAAACACTCTGTAGAGTTGCCAATATTTGGAAACAGTCAAAAGTAGCCTCAACATTTTTTCCCAAATATAAATCAATGACTGCATTAATTCATCTAAATCATCAATATCAAAGAAGCTGTCACAGACAAGCAATACTCAAAATAAACACAATCAATTGTGGGCACTATCATACCTTGACAAAATGTAGCGTTGATCCTCTTGTAGCCTTGAGGGCATTCCATCATAGGACCGTATCCATGGTAAGCTGAAGAAAAAAATTACATCAATTGAATGCTGGTAATTTATATGCTTACAGAGCATGATGGCCAAATTATTATATAACTATATTAGAGAGAAAAGAAGGTTTTGTGATGAATGGTTAAGCAAAAAAGACAAAGAAATTAAAGATTGCACAGGTAAACTTAATTCCATCTGTTTTAACGTGTGTAGCACTTAAGTCTTTAGTTACCCAGTTAAATTTGTATTAAAAAACAAAACAAAACAAATCTTTGAAATCAAAAGATCTTTCATCCTATTTGTTCTGAAACATTCAAATAATTACTTTTGCAAACCAGCTACAAATATCATGTTTGGAAAAGATACAGTTGAAGATCTGTGATGGAAACATCTGTGGTTTACCTAACAGAGCTGTTGAATTTAAGAATATTAAACTTCACTTATTGGCTGATCAGTGTAAACAGTCATGGGTATAACAGCACTGCAAAATGAAGACTGAATTCAATTTTGCCAAACTAGAAAGTGTTCAGTTAACTAGCTTTTTATTTTTATTTCTTGTTTCTTTCCTGCACTTAAGGTTGCTTTTGAGACTACAGAAAATTGTTTATTGATTCTTAAACATCATAAATGAGAGCAATAACTTCTTTGTATGGTTATGCACTAAAAGCTGGCTTTAAGCACATAGGACTAAACCTTGGGCATTATGATCACATAAGCTATTTTAATAAGAGTCAAGAGCGTTTTTTGTAATTTGAATGTTACAACAGAGATACCTTACATTTTGTCAGATCTTTTGTTTCCTTTTGATAGTGTTCCAAATGTTCAACAGACAAAAAAAATCCCAATACCCACCAGATTCATCAGTTTCCATCCTTACTGTATATAAACTGTCAAATAAGACAGAACAACTGTATAACATAATGCTGTTGATTGGTTTCACTTCACATAATGCCTAAATCACACATTTATCCCTGCAGCTTACTTTAAAACTGGCACCCGGTTAACTGTAATGCTGGGGGGAAGAAAAAGGACAAAAAGGACAAATATTTTAACTAATTCTAAAGCTTTGTCTATTATTTGGAAAATTTTAAGTGATGATCTTGAGTAGCAGGCATTGGCGTGAGGTAGCTTTGTTTCAAATTCCAGTGAATTATTTAAAATAATTGCTTAAATAAAACATTAAGACTCTCCTTAGATATTTCATAAAGTGCAAAATGGTTAAACACATAGTAAAAAGACAGCAACAATGGTATTACAGTTCTGAACACATACTTTTCCATCTTTACACTGACCAGAATAATTTTAACACAAATTACAACTTGAAAATTTTGTCACTCTACTAAAGTGGCAGTTATATATTTATTTTCCAAGGCAGATTTTTCAATCTTTTCACAATGTTAATATTAAAACCAGTTGAAATTTAAGATTTTCAAATGCACAATACATTAGTCTACTTCTGGTCCCCAAAAGTGTCAGCAAAACTCCTAGTACTCATGTTGGCAGATTCAAACTCATAATTGCACCCATTATGTCCTAACTGATCTGTGTTTGCCAATACAGACCTGATTCAAATCACACTAAAACCTGGAGAGCCTCTGTAACTTTCTGTGGGCAGGAAGGGTACCCTGCAGTGCAGCCTGCTGAAGGAAAACAACTTCCAGTTGTAGATGGAGACCGGCCCACAACCTATGCCAGGCCTTTTCCAGTGCTGCAACACATTTTCCCTCCCAGAGTGACTCAGCTGCTCTAGAAAGTGCAGTGGTGGGCTGAGGTCAAAGACTTTAACCTCTCCCTCCTTCCTCATCCTCCTACTCTCACAATGAACAGGAAACAACAGCTTACTAGCAGCTGTTTTCTTCCTTTTTCAAAGAGCAGAAATACAAGCAGGTCACAGAAGCTTGTTCAGTGATGGCTAGGGATCCATGTGGGAGCTGGATGGAGCCCTACATTACTTACCCTTCACCCACTTAAACGACCTGCTCATAATTATTAAGTTAGCAAGAACCTCACCAATCATAACATTCCCCACGTAACACAGAAAGGCACTTCTTCTTAAAAGTTGTCTTCTGTTAGAAGCCCTCAAAAATGGAAATCTGTTCAAAAACTTCTTTTGGTTTTCAGGAATACCGAATAACCCATAAACTTACAGACATGGGCACTGTCTCAGGCCAAGGCACTTAAATTTGCAGCAGGACAGAATGCCTGACTGAGCAGTGGCTGTTACCCAAAATACTCAAGCCTTTACAAAGATGACTGAGCCCTCTTTAAGACCATGGGAACAAGACATAGCAAACCTACTCATGTCCTTAAGTAGTTGATTGAAGAGAGAAGTGCCTGCTAGTGACACTGAAGTATATGCTTAAATATTTTGCTGAAGTGGGTTATGCAGAAGATCACAACCTGATTACATATTATTATGAAAACAGGTCCACTTTGAACGAAGTTTATGAGGCATAAAACCATAAAAGCAAAGGAAGTCTATTTGCTTCCAAAACATCTACAATAAAAAGGGTAATACCAATGTAGTGAAATATCAGAACAGATCAAAATTTTTTTGGAAGAATGTGGGACTAACTTCACTTGTTGAGACATCAGCATAGGTATCGCTTAATAGACAACTTACTAATTATTTACTCGACTCCCAAGATTTTCCATCCAATATCATAAAAATTTATATATATAAATATATATGCATACTCTTTTTACCACTGATGCATTCTTACTGTTGTAAAAATAAAAATACTTGGTGAATATAAATTCTTCAGCACCCAGTCCAGACTTTCATTAAATCTTCTAATAAATTTACATTTATCTTTGGAAATTGTTTACTCTACAGAACCATAACACTTCGATACTGACATGAAGCTTAGTTGATACCTACATCCAAAAGACACTGTCCCAGATCCAGGACAGTTTTTGGGGGTTCAAGTTTTTGCCTTAGTTCATACTGAACATCTATAAAATTTTAAGATGCTGTAAAATCACTTAAACACTTGCAATACTCCAAATGTATCACCTACAATTCTTAAAAAAATCTAAAAGTTCACCATTTGCATCCATGCAGAATTGCCATAAGACATGGTACGATTAAGCAGCACCATGCTTAGAATCATTCCTAAATAAAATGTGGCCTATAGAAAATACATATGCAGCTATTAAAGCTTCTTGACATATTCAATAAATATTCTTGAAGCGTACACCTACCAAGTCATAATCTTTTTATTATGACACTGTATTTTAATCTGGATAAAACAGATAGTGCACCCTTCTCCTCCTCCTTTTCAAAAACACTAACGTACAATCAGAGCTACCATCTAGAAAGATGAGAAATGTATCCTATTACATCTAGGAGACACAAATCCTTACTTTCCAGGAATGCTTTAATCAGAAGGAGAGGATTATTCCAAGCGGCACCATTCTCTGTTTTTTCCTTGAAATCATACAGTTATATTCAAAAAAACAGTTCCAAACTGAGCCAGAAAGTAGGAGTGAGCATGACTCATACTGTAAGTAATTAAGGACACTGGGGAAGAGACTGGGTTCCTAGAACTGTTCCAAGAATTGTTTCTACATTTTATGGGTTAGGGCATCTCCTCATAGGTATAAAATGTAGATTAGAAATTATTCTGGCAGATAAAGGAACTCTGAAGTATCCCATCTTGAGCAAGCTTGCTAGTCATTAAGCTTTTATAACAAAAGGACACTGCTCATATCATTAGCATTTAAATAAATTATTCTTATTCAGTGCTTTGAAAAAGGGTGGTGGACTTCCCTTCCTTCAGGAGAGGATTTTATGTTGAGTTCAAGCACTTCTCTGTACCTGCTTAGGAAGTATCTGTGGATCAGAACTTCAGACATGGTTTGCCACAATTTCCCTGTTTGCTTGCTTTTAACACTGTGCTGAGCACCGTGCTGTTAAGCAGCTGCCTGATCTACACATCCACTGTGGATTCCAGGCTGAGACAAACAGTATTTTACCTGAACTATGAAGAACTAACAAGTGTGCTTCCCTTCAAACCATGCACCAAAAATTTGTATTAGTGGTTCCACCCAATTTTTGGTTGAGGCACATTTCAGGCTTTTGTGATTTTTCTCACAGCACACCTACATCCAAATAAGCAACATTTCACATGTTAATACATTTCTGATGAACTACACTTCCAGTTGCAGTTCAACTGCATTGTCCAAATGCTTCTTTGTCAGGCTCTGAACTCTGTCAGGCTGGTGCTGTGACCACTTCCCTGGGCAGCCTATCCCAGTGCCCAATCACCCACTGGGGGAAGAAACTTTTCATAATATTCAACCCCGACACAACTTCAGGCCATTCCTTTGGGTCCTGTCTCTGGTCACAACAGGGAAGAGATCAGTGCCTGCCCCTCCTCTTCCCCTCACAAGGAAGTTGTAATTGCAATGAAGTGTCCCCCCTCAGTCTCCTCCAGGCTGAACAGACCAAGTGACCTCAGCTCACTTCTCAAGGCCCTTCACCATCCTCTTTGCCCTCCTTTGGACACTAAGGCCTTTACGTCTTCCTTACTTCTCGGCACCCAAAACTGCCCCAGCACTCGAGGTGAGGCCGCCCCAGTGCAGAGCAGAGCAGGACAATCCCCTCCCTTGCCCGGCTGGCGATGCTGTGCCTGATGCCCTCCAGGAGGGCTGATCCTCCTGGCTGCCAGGGCACTGCTGACTCACGTTCAACTTTCCGACTGGCACTGCTCTCCAGCTTCTCGCTCCCCAGTCTCTGTGCACATCCAGGGTTGCCCCGGGCCAGGTGCAGAATTTGGCACTTGTCTTTGTTAAATTTCATATGGTTGGCATGCATGCTCCTTTTTGGAAACTGTATTTACATGCTACAGGAATAAAATAGATAATAGACCTGAGTCTTCTTAATTCAGGTCTATTAACTTCAAGCACCCAAGGAGGCTCTCTTTCAAAGCACATCAGAGGATAAACATATTCCAATGCACAAAATGTTTCAGAAACTGGCAAATCAGACCGAGTCAGCATAAAATTATATCAGAGTCTCCTATGGAAGGAGGAATCAGAGAAATAGGAGTAATAGCCAGATTTTCTGCTGGAATCATATTTACATCCACATTAAGACTTGCAGAAAAACGCATGCTTCCAAAAAAATCAAATACTCAACATGTTTCCAGCATTGCTATCTGAATGACAGGGTCCTAGAAGAACTAGGTAAGAATGACTGCAATTTAATGACGTATTTTTGGCCCAGTAAATGCAGGTCCACTCCATCTGCAAACCAGAGATTACATTATCTTTTCCCATCTTTCATTTGATGCTGAAAAAATGACATGACACAGAAGTTATACTATTCCCATGCAACAATAATGTAATTCACAAAAAGTTTAAGAGATTATCTTCACCGATCATGCAAATAATTCGAAATCCCTTTCTAATTATAATATGATGTCAAGTTATAATAAAATGGTGAAGAAAGTCTTTGTCATTGTCTAATTGTTGGGGAAGATATTTCAAAAGCAGAGGAAAAAAGAAGCAACTGGCAATTTAGAGCCTGGAAGACCTTGGCTCCAAACTTGAAATCTCATCTGCAGTCCCGAGAGGTCACTGCATTCTCTCGAAGCAGAAACTGGCGCCTCTATAATTTAAGATTTCTGTGCAAACTTTAAAAAAAAAGTAAGTCCAGCTGGAAGAGGCAAGATGATTCAATGTGATTACTCTTCCTGCACTGAGTAAATGCAACAGTCCCTCACAGGCTCAAAGGAGGAAGAAGCAGGGGAAAAAACCCAACTACGTCAACTTTGCTGGCTGCACCAAGTGCCGGCATGTTGTAACTCTGTTGGCATGCGGGGGAATTCCAGTTTCTACAACCTGTAGCTAATCAAATCATAGCACATTTTTTCTACTAGGTTCCTTTGGTTTGGTTTTTTTTTTCCCCTCTGAAAAAAGGGAAAATACTACTTGAGGGGAAAAAGTCATGAGAATAACAATAAAATAGCACTTACACGGCTTCTTGGGACATTTCTGGCATTTGTTAAAACCCCAGGAGGTACCCACGGTTCCACAGCAGTCTTCTTGCTTGGAAAGGCCAGGAAGTGCTTTGCCACACTGAAATAGTCAGGTAAAGAATACTCTGGTTAGTGATACTGTACAACACTCACTCCCAGTACAATGGTCTTTTCCAGATATTTTGGATCGACCTCTTGCTGAGACACTGAAGATTCAATGGAACTCTTAACTGAACTTAAATGGTGCCCACACATGGCAAAGGCTCTCTAGACAGGCATGAGTAAATTAAGTGACATTATTATCTTCCTCTGTGTCAACTTGAAAAGAAGGAGAAAAAACCTGAAGAAAACATTGTGTCATAGGAATGAGTGAGTATATTTCTGATGTAGTAACTCACCATTGGCAGCTATCTTTTCATCACAAAAACATGCTTGTCCACTTTTTCAAAAGCTATATAAATTATCTCAAATACCTTTTAATTTCTGAGGTCAATTTTCATTTCCCCCCAAACAATAACATACTTACTATGCTTTATAGTAAGAAGAATGTTAATATTTGAAAGATTGCAACACACTAGTTATGTTCTTGACTTTTGCAATTTTCTTCCATTTTGCATGGCAAAAAAATCTTAAAGATATTTGAGATGCAGGCATTAAAGAAACCTCCAAACATCTAAACCTGCCAATTAGGTATAAAATGGAACACACAAAGCACAGGAGAAGTTCACAACAGCTGCACTTAGTAATACTTTGAAAGAAAACGCTGATATAAATAGGCACTGCAGCAAACAATTCAAATGTGCTGAAGTGTGAATCCTCAGTATGGTGCGAATAGACTTTCCCTAATCTAGCTCTGCTTTCTGACAGTGTATAAACCTCTGACCCAAATGTTCACTGCCACATAGCTTTCAGCTCAAGGTGGGTGGCTCATCCTATGCCACAGGCTGTGGCCTTGTGGTTGCTTTCACTTAGCTGGTAACCCAGTCACTCTGCAATGCAGATGCATGCTGAATACACAGGCACTGAGAGCTTCCTCCAACTTTCCCAAAATGCTTCCAATATGCTCTTAATCATACTGTCACACATGACCCAATGACACTTCTAAAGCAGAGTTAGCCTGTGCAGCTTTGCAGTGTGGCCACTAACAGGATAGCAAGCTACCCCACAAGGGTTCTGACTCATCAGAGGGTCCCCTCTGCATGGGGAGGGCCAGCAAGGCATCATCCCAGCCATTTGCTCTGCCCCTTTTTCACAGATACTCCCCAGACACTTCCTGAAGTATCTCAACAAATCAAAAGCAGCACCAGTTCACTATTTAAACATCAGACTGCAACGTGCAACCTGCAGCAGCTCAGAACTTGCAGCACATGAAGCTTAGGTCTATGTCAAGGGATGTGTGAGAAGTCTGAAGCATTCTCCACACATCCAAATTTTAGCACCAGGGCAACGTGGCGTAGCTATGGTGAGCCTCTGCGCACCACCCATATACAGGTCAGCACCACTTGTGCTTTGAGCCTCATTTTAGCGTTACACATGAAGAGCAAAAAGAACAGAGTGGCCAAACAGGTTCAAACAGACTGCTCAGTTATTGTGCAAATTCAGGAGTCTATTTTCACATTACTGTCTGGAGTGGGCCTGGTGACAAATTTTCCTATTTTGCAAGGGATGAGAAATAGTCCTCGCCTGGATGGTGTTTGACTGTGTTAAAACAGTGAAGTATCTCAGCAAGCCCCACCTTTCGGATGCAGGCCCAGGCTTACACCAGGTGAACGCATCTCTTTCAGCTCTCTTGCACTTCTCTGCCTTAGGCACTGGTAGGATTAGTACAAGGCTGACCATTCCTGATCAGTCGGAGTCCGCTGAGTTCTGCTTCCATAAGCAACTCCCAGCCTGATACTTCAGAAATACCATCAAGATGCATAAATGGGGAATTCTGCACAACTTCCTCTGCCGTAGCAGCTCAGCTATTTTCAAAATTGAAATTAGCTCTTTCAACTGCCCCTGGCTAGACGATACACAGATTGCGCTGCAGTTCCCAGAAGAGCAAAAAAAATCTTTCAACCGGAAAGTACTCACAACGCCTCCTCCAAGTGGCTACCCTAAAACCTTAGAGAGTTCATATTACATCTTTACACAATGCTAGTTTTTTCAACCTGCACCCCAGGCAGGCATGCTCCAGGAAGGACCATTTTACTTTATAACCACAGCTACCAAGTTTTGCTTTATAGTTACAGATGCTCAACCCCTTTCCTAGAGCTTCTTCAGAGACAGAGAAGCCACTTACTAGTCATACACTGTGGCTGTTACCAGGAGTCAGCTAAAGCACTGTACCTCGGTTTTACATCTCTCCTCTCTCTGAAAAGAAATGGGAGGAATTAAGGCTGGTGTTGCACCTCCCCTCATGATCTCAGAAATGGAGCATTTGGGCAGTGAGGCACATTACCTAACACCCAGCGGCTCTCTTCAAGGTCAGAACCTCAAGGACATATCCCAGGAGCTCGCTTGTGTCAAGGCAAGATTCCACTAACATGAGAGCCAACAGGCCATCATGAACTGGCCCCCCTCTTTTCCCCCTAAATAGAAAAGGTGTCATTTAATAGTAACAAGCTAAAAAAGAAGGAAAAAAAGAGAGGAGAGGAGGAGGAAGATGGACTAAAGCCCACTTATAGTTTAGGTGTGGTGCTACAGCATTTGCACTCTACTGAAAATCATGATCTCTGTGGTCATAACTTTTTCAAATTTCCATATAAAAATCATGAGCAAAAATAAGGATGCCAAAGTCTGACTCATCTGGCAACTGTGGTTTGCAGTCCTGTCAGTAAAAACTGGCAATGATTAAAGCTGCTGCTCCCACTGCCTCTATGGTGAATTAAAGGTTGAAGAATCAATGATAATTTGGTTAACATCCAGATCATTGTAGAAACTGGGCAACAAGGAAAAGCAACTGTCACATGAGGCTCCTATTGCCTTAAGATCTGTGTAATTTTGGAGCTATGCATCACCAAACATGACTGCTCTGCAAAGTTCTAATCCAAGCAGAAACAGAGTTCTCCTGTGGCTAGTAAACCCTGATTTCTCTGGGTACATCTAGTAGTGCTTCAGATACTCTAAACATTCATGGCACTGCACAAACTTCCCTAGCCAGCTACATTTTCTTAAAATGCTCCCCCCTTTCAGCAACGTTAAGCAACTGAGAACTGAAGTTCTATTTCTACATGTCTCAAAAACTTTTATAGGTAATTTCTCTCCACTTCAAAAGTCTTACACGCTTCCTACTACCAAGAAGAACTCATTAGTTCTTCAGACATTTTTTTCAGTCTCTGAGTCACGAGTGACTGGAAAAGTCACTTGGAGGAATTCATAACTGTTTTTTAGTTAGTTTCACCATTCAACACAACTCCAACACAAACGTATGAACCTAAAATAAGCAGGAAAGCTAAACACAAGCGTGCTTGACTATGCATGAAGATAATACCATTCCCTAAGCTTAGGTTTGCACTTTTCTATCCATCATCTACACATATTTTAAACTAATCTAGCCTGTATTTCTGAGGGCTGCTGGAAAAGAGTCCAGATTTTCCTGAATGATATCTCTGTCATAAGCTTATGATTTAGAAATAACTCTTACTGGTTCAGAAGGCAAAGAAGTCATGAAGGTTTGGTATAAAAGAGCTCAACTGTGCTGACAGAGGCTCAGCAGTAGCAGCAGTATGATGCACACATGGTACTGCTATAAAACAAAGTTCTTCCTGGGTAAAGTGCTCAGAGACACTGAAAGTATTGTTTCGAATCCACATATTTTTCCCCATGCGTGCCTGGGCTCCTATGCCAATATTTTATATAACTGAAGGAAGTACTGAATATTCCCACTGGAAGACTGAGATTCTGGCTGACCCTGTGCTGGTGCACAAAAGCCACCCCAAGCCACATCACCTCTTTGTTAGTCTGTCCAGACTCCAGCCTCTGTCCCATCTCCATAGTCTTGGAGTGCTAAGCTGTGTATTGCCACCAGCGCTTCATGTGTTTTCCAATGCCAGGGAAAAGGAAGGATTATATCCTTGAAATTCCTCTGCTAAGACAGTAGAGGAAATTTATTCAGCTCCCTGTAAAGTGCAGTAGGGAGCCCAGTCTGGCAATTATTCTCAGGGCAGCCACAGAGGATTCTGGCCAAGGGACCACAAGGTTTCCTGGGACTCCCACTCCTGCGTGACCCATCTACAAATCCCTGTCACAAGCTGTTAGTTAAAACCACAACACAGGCATAAATAAAGGAGTCTCACATGATTAACTATGATTGAAATTGATAGGTGCTTTGCCTGGGCTAATAGCTAACGACTCTGGGATTCCGCTCAAAAGACTGCATTTCACATACCACAATAGCAGAAGTGAATGGATACACTGTTTAACTTTCTGTAAACTATTCAACAGGCACAGACCTTGGATTGTTGCTTATTTTTTTTTCCTATAGGCACGACAAACAGAGTAAGAAACCTCAAACTCAATAAACCGTATTACTGAGACAATTAACAGACATACTTAATTAGCTTACTGACCAGCTGAATGACAGGTTGTTACAAATGAAGAGTGTTATCCCATGTAGCACTGGCTCACTAACAGGCATTGTCTCATAAGCAGAGGAGAGAAACTTAAATACTTCCAGACTTTCTAGAAGAACTGGTAAAGAATTTGTTTTGGCTTAAGCAGAACATTCTTCATAAGCAACTAAAAATTATCCAGCTTTCTTCTATTTGAGTAATTAAAACAAAGTTTGGTGGTTTTGGTATCTGATACATCTTTAATCTTCTGATATTTCAGAGTACTGATCTTGCAAAGAAACTACTGCAAATGAAGCATTAATCCTGGAAATGAATCCACACCAATTTCTGACAGTCTATTTGTTTAAGAACTTCAGAAGCCAAGCCATGAGCTTCAAGGAATTCCAGACAGTTATTTTATTTTATGAGATGGTATTTTTAAGACTATTCTAAAGAAAAGAGGTTTTAAAAGTGCTCTCAGAGAAAAAGTACCAGTATGAAGCACAAAATTGTATCACTTCTCCTGCCTAAAGAAGATAAATACGAAAGTTCATTTCATACAGCTGTCAAAAAAACCCCAAACCTGAAATTTACCTCCAAAGGAAATGTTTTCTTAAATCTGAAGTTTGACAGGGATGCTTATACAGTTGAATGAATAACTTCAAGGGGCATGATACTACTGTCATCACACCCACACTACATTCACTACGATCATACAGCTTACAGTAGTATCAATATGTTAGCTTAGGCATTAAGGGCCATCAACATATTTTGCTGTTCTGAATTCTAAATAAAAAACTTTGATGCATTTGTTTAATATTTCCCATCCTGAAAAACTTGTTAATTATCTAATCCCAGTTCTTTAAATCTTTATGTGTCTTCTCAAAGTTAAGTACCCGATCAGTACACCTGTATGCCTTTGTCTGAATCAAATTAAATAAATGATTAATGATTTGCAGTCAGAATCTTGACCCTGTTACAATATTGATAATTTCTGACCTTTTCCAGCTGCCACCTATCACTTGGCTTTATTTTGTATGCCATTAAGTCTGATGGCAAACAGAAATGTGTTGCTCAAACCAAAACAAATGTTTCCATAAAAGACATTACTGAAACAAAGTATTAAATAAACGATTTCCATAGAAATTTATCCCACTTAAGATGTTGATTAACTTACACCTGTTGATGAGACATACTAGGCAGCATTTGAAATACATTTGAACACATATGTGACAGTTTTGATTGCACCAAAAAATGGACAACCCTTATAATTTTCAAAAGTCTTTCCTAGTGTTCACCATTAATGTTTAGCTTAATTAAAACCATTTATCTATCAAAATACACTTCTATTGTCTGCTATAGATGCTATGGATGTCATATGGTGATTTTCTTTAATATGATTTTCCAAAGTATCATTATAATTCACCAAATTTCGCTTCACAATACCTGCACAACTCCAGTTCAGGCATCCTTTTGAACAGAGCTATAAGTATGGATCTTTTCTGCAGCACCTTTTAAAGTACTTTGCAAGGGAAGCACAAAGCATCTTGCAACAAACCACTGACAAGTGAGGAAAGAAACACATGTTGTTGCCCCAACACAGCAATCTGGAACTGACTCGAATTTAAAATACCACAACAAAAAGCAGGGATCAGAAGACAGTATTTCTGGAATTCTTGCAGTGATTGTTTCAGAGAGCAGTCCAGCTCCTCTCAGCATTTACATGAGGAGAAACGAACAAGCATAGGCAGATGTGACTTCATAGCCAGCTTCTCTTCTGGACATTTTGGCATGTGTTCTCTTCATCAAGGTAAGCAAATTCAGTGTCTGTCTCTCTATAGAATTAGAAAAAAACCTCTTTTTAATTTAATTTTTAAACTCCAGATGCTGAGATCACTAGAAGCCTCTTTTGGTAAACCTAATACCCAAAAATATCCGTTGAAGAGAACAGCATTACATGTGAATCCAGACAGAATGAGCCTGATTTAGATCAATTATTTGAAATACCAGCTTCTCCGATTTCTTGCTGTTTTGCAAAAAAGACCTCTGTTTTTACATTGAAGCAAAGAGACCCAAACAATTTTGAGAAAAAAACCCCACTTTTGTTAGTTATCATACTGCAACGCAGTAACCATAGGAAAACACATGAATATACTTAGCAAACACTTTGAAGTAATCTTAAGGGGTGAAAAAAGTGGTGCTTAATTATCTTTATATAAAATTTGACAGTCAGTAGGCATGCACATTCTTTTCTTGATTGAAATGCAAAAAAATTATGTGCAAAATCAATAGAACTCAAGAATACCAACACAATCTTTACTAGGTACACCACTGATGCTGTAGAAGTATTTTGGGAAAAAACAAGATATTCTGTGTCATAATAGAGGCATTTTTATTAGAATTAAAATGAAAATTATCTGAAGAGGAGGAATTAAAGAAAAGAAACAAAATCTTCCTTATTTGCTTGCTTTTTAAATAGGACTTAGTGAATCAGTGGTGTAAGATGACCAACTCCTTGTATTTCAGAAATAAAGCACTACATGGCTGTAAAATACTTTGCAGAACACTACATCCAATCTCCAGCTTTTGAAGGCACCATAAAATAGAGTGCTCTCCAGAAATTTACTGTTCTCCCTCTTAACTGGGATTTTTGTCCTACTGCTTCCGTTATGTTTGTTTCCCAACTTCAAGTCTCTATTCCCTCTAAATCATTTTCTATATAACAAAGTGCAAGTTTAGGTAAAGGTTTGTTTCCTACATCTTTATGTCAACAGTAAGTTTCTGGCCTGCAGCTTAACTGTTTGGTTTATGATATACTCTGCAAAAATCTTTGCGGTACCAGGAAAGAGTTTGATGAAGCACTACTTTCTTGTGGGACATATTGTAGTGAGCTATCCTGTAACATGGTAAGCTATCCTGGAGCAACCACCACTAACATCTCCCAGAGGAGAAATAATGGCTAAGTGTTCCACTCAGAGAAAAGAGAGGCAGCCAGGAAAAGCGAATCGACTTGAGAACAAAAGAGAGCCATCCAAAATACTATTTGCTTCCTAGAATACTTTTTAAAAATTCGAATAATAATACTACTTTGGTACTTCTCTTTCCACTTTACTTCACAGTGCTGAGGACACTTCAGAAAACAGTCACAATTAGATAACACATACATACATTCATATATGTATTTAGGAAAACATATTTCTTTATTTATCTATTCTTATTAAACAAGAAAATTTCATTCCTCTAGCCCCTCTCGCTCTCCTCCTGAGCTGGTAGACTGACATCTTTCCTTACACCTTTTACTAGCCTGTTGTCATGGTTGCTGCCTTTGGTTACAGTCACTTATGATATTACAGACAGCCAAGGGAATAGAAGATCAGGAAGAATTCCTATGCCATTAATGAAAAGGGATTCTAAGCCTGACAGTATGACCAGATTCTTCAGCTGTCTGTGCCATAATGTCCTCTGAGCTTCAGTTCAAGGTGGCTCCAGTTGCTAACCTTAACGAGTAGCACTCGCTTAGAAATTCACTGCAGAAAACACACTCTGTCTTGGAATTTGAGTATCCTACTGTTTTTTAATGAGTTACATTAAGTGAATTTAGCTAAGGTGGGGCAAGGAAGAATGTGCTTGGGAGATGAAAAATACTCCACAGAAGATTATGAAAAAAAAACTTCAGAGCACTGAAATCAAAGGACCTGTAATTGAAGAGCAGCTGAAATTCATGGAAGAAGAAGGGGAGAACAAGGGATGGGGAGAAACATAGAATGGTAGAAGTTACACATGCACACAAAACCACAAAAGAGATTCTAATACTGTTTTAATCCTGTGCTTTTAGCCTGGACCAAAAGTAAGTTCAGCAAAGCCCTTATTAAGTTAGTTGACCTGTCTACACGAGGCCACACACAAATTCTTCCACCAATCTGCTCTATAGACAGCAAAGTCATCTCAGGATCCCAGGATATCTAATAAAACATTTTTGAAGCCAAATACACAACCCACCCTGCAAAAAAATGTATAAACACTGATGATTATTGAACAAAGTATGGATATCAAAATTATCCAGTATCAACTCCAGAAAGGACTTTCAACACATTGCTACTAATAGGGAAAGCTCATTTTAGTATCCCTTCTGAATAAAGAGAACCCCCAGATAGAGCAAAGCAAATATGAAAGAAACATATTTCTAAAAAACCTAATTATTTTGGAGTAGATCTATTAAGCAGTAAAAAGAAAACTAATTATCTTTCCCAGTTCAAGGCATATTTAACATAAAAATAAATCATATCAGTTGTCTGACTGCAGTAAAAAAAAATAACATTTCAGATTAAAATTTAAAAGGTGAATGAGCCACTTAGATCTATGTTTATGGGAAGGTGTTAAATGAACGCTTTACAAAATTCCATTCTACAACTCCAGTTCTAAATTGAACCATTAATATAACAGAAGGCCTCTGAAATCCCTACTATGCCCCTTTTCAAGATTGACATTGATCAATGAAATCTGCAAAAACTGAGAACATGCACTATTCTAAACTAGGATGCACTACCCTTTCTTGAGAGCACTGCAAAGACTCCAAGGGAATACTGAAAAAAAAGTTATAAAAATTGGTGACTAAGCATTTCGTAGGACTCTGAGTCAGACATGAGCACAATGCAAGCTTATTTTCCCTTTTCTCCCCTTTCAAAAGGAGCACATTGCTGTCATCCAGGGAGCAATGAGTAACATTTAGTTTTAAAACCATTGTAATGTGAGGGGCATGTGTGGGACACAAAGTCTGGGTATGTCATCCAAAATACCTCACTCGCACATGTGGCAGAAAGAACACACAGGGAACTGATTAAGCATAAAAGGTAGAAGATAGAGAACCCACTGCCAAGTTTAAGACCAAGGAATTAATTTTGTATTCCTTTATATATGAGTACAAATAGAAATACAAAAAATAATAAACCACTATTAATTATCACACTTATTTCCAGATTTTTTATGATTGCACATTATGATGCCATGCTTCTTAGATAGATTATTTTTAGGAAATAAAAAGAAATGGTTGTTTGACCCAGGTCCAGCTTCATTTTTTCATGTAAAATCCATGAACTTTCATTTGAACATGTGCTTCAACACTTGAAGAAAAAAATTGAAGTTTGTACTATTTTTGAAACAGACAACCACAAAGAGCTCATCAGTGTAAATTAACACCACAATCCCAAATCAATAATTTGACAATTAGTGAATCATAGCCTTTAGCATTCCATATGAAAACTTAAATCTGGTCTTTTAAAAAAAATTTTGGTCTGTGATGGCATTTAAATTAACTTCTTCTATTGCATTTTTCAGAATGAATTATTTTTAAGCACCCTCATGTGATGGCCTAGCATGAGCACATTTTGGGATTTTTACTTCCATAGTAATGACTTCTGAAACTAATTATGTCACTAGCAGGAATGCAACAATACTGTGGAGAAGTCAGCAACTGAAAGGAAAAGAGAAAAAGATTTTACAAGAAAAAAGTCAATTCTTTGGAGATGGCAGATGACTGAGACTGAGGAACTTTGATTTCAGGTTCAACATTCTGCCCATGACAGGGGGAATTCAGCACCTTAGGATCTGACAGCCACGTCACCTTCACCCTGCTTCTGTTCTGACTGCATCCTGCTTCTGCTCCTGTTTCCCATTATTGATCCTTTCCAAAGCTCCTTGCCCATCTGTGAGTGAGGAAGTGAGGTCTCTTCCCTTTTCATTTTTTTTTTTTTANTGGGGGGGGGCGATGAGGCCGGGGTTGCACACTGCTTAAGAACCTTTAAAAAATTTCTCTGTTTTTCACTGGCAGCTGGAAGAAACAGCCAGGAGAAACACTTGTAAAGGGCATTTTGCTCCAGTCCTGCATCTCAGGAACGACGAGTGATGTTCCTTTGAGGGGAAGGAAGATCATGCTCTATACTGGTGAAATCTTTGGGTAATTTTACTGCCAACATCTAACAAAAGTTTGTGAAATATACAGGAAATAGATACAATTTTACATGTTTGAAAATTGGCTAACTTTGGGTGCATTTTAATGGAAGGACCAAAAGCAGAGTGGCCTATGTGATAAATTTAAAATTCAACTCTTAAATGATAGAGTCATAATGTACCTTTTAGCCTGAAAAACAAGGCACTCATTCTCTAACACTATCCCCCAAACCCAGTGATTTTTCCTGGTAACTCACACAGTATCTCAGTCTGAGGCACGAATTCATCTTAAAGACATTTGCTCTGAAAAGTTAAATTTCATAAAGGTGATAAGCAATAAATAACAGGATTTTACTGACATTTTAACAATCTCTTCACATATCCTTATCATGTCTGGGTTTATTCAAATATATATGTAAATATAAAAACATTGCTATTAAAATGCGTTCAGGATTGAAAGAAGATACATAATTTTGAATAGTCATATGTGAAATGTGATATGAACATACTATTTTAAACTGAACTAAGGTTTTAATGTTCTAGCAAACACTCGGTTGGCTTTCATGATTTTTCTACCCCATTCAATGGTCACATTTCAACAGATTCAAAACATTAGCTGGCAATAGTATAAAACATATAAAGTTCTTGAATAGGAATTTCCATGAGAAAAAGAAAAAGTTATGGCTAAAATAATTGAAATCAAAATGTCAGGGACCCAAGTCCATAGAAAATAAAGACATTAGCTCAAAGGTTCAGAAAAATGTCATTTTGTAAAAATTTTACATTCTCAACATAATTTTCTCGCAGAAAAGAATGTCAAACGTGTCCTTTCCTGCCAATTGCTGGATTTTTTTTTTTATTCCTTTAAAAAATATTTTTAAAGCTACCTATCTCACAAGCCTTAGCAAACATTTCTTACCTGTGTCCCAACAGTCTCCTGAAAGCAGCGCCCAAGCTGAGTTTTAACTGAAACAGGAAACATATGAGGAATGGGTTGTTGATTTGTGTAAGCTGTATGTCCTTTCTGGGTCTTCTGATACGGAAGACCTTGGTAAGAGACCTGTGGATGTACTGGCTGAGGTACTTTCGCTTTTTGTCCTGTTGATGTGCTGTCAATCCTTGACACTTGATGGATCTGAACTGAGGCTTCAGGGGGATGTTTCACATGGATATTCACTATGTTAGGAGGGAACTTCACTAAAATAATTGAAGGAAAAACACGTAAGAAAAATTGGTAATAAAATACGTGAAAAAGATATCTTAGGCACCTCTAAGACATTTCTTTTTGTGCATCAGATTTTTTACAGAGTGCCTTAAAGTGACTGAAATATAAATGAAGCCCAAATTTGGGGGTTAGAGGAAAGGCTTAAAGAACACAGTGTCTCATTAACAAAGCAAGAAAATGCAAAATCTTCATGTAGGAAAGAACAACATTATAGGATTGTAAAAACTGCTACATAAACATGGATGTCCAAATTGGCTGGTATGACATTAATATTTGTGGTCATACTGTGTAATAAGAATCCCATTCAAAGTTCCAGAATTCAAACTCTACTGGGTTATTTTTGGATATATAGTAAGCTTTATTTTCTTTTTCAGATCCATCATCTTTCTCTGGAACACAGAAAAAGATTCAGATTTCATCCCTGCACCTTTATATACCTGCCAAGTCCCAAGTTTGCCCCTGGAAGAGTTGCCAGCATCTCAATCATCTAAAATCACCACTCCCTTTGTTGAACTTTGAATTCAGGGTTTGGCAGATAAAGAGGGAGGAAATGATTTTCAGACACTTCCGTTTTAAAATATGCTTGTAGTTTTAAGTCTGGGTATGTAGACTGAGACCCTCCAGTCAATGCAGGCTGCACAGAACTGCTTGTGACCCTTCAGCCTCTTTTCACTGGAACACAAAATGCCCTTTAAAGACGTAACCCAAATTGTTATTGGGGTGGGCAGGGAGGAGAGGTGTGTAACAAGTTTATTAGTTTGAGCTGCATAACTAAGAGAGCATTTCCTGTGTCTGGCTGGGCCTCTCTCGTCACTGAGTACTGCACTTGAGGCAAGACAATCCATGAGAGCTAACACCCCTTCCAAACATCAAGAACCAACACGTATCATTTGACACAGCTTTCTCCATAATGTACACTGGACTGTTGAGTCTTCTGGATTGTCTCCTTGTCTCTCGCGGGTTGAGCTGTTATTTGGAACTTGACTAGGCATTTTCAGCTCCACCCCCTAGGAAGCCTATTTGAGCTACTTTAAAATTATACTATTTGGAGAAAGTGCTTTTGGTTTTTGACATTATTTTCATTTCTCTAGGCACATTATCAGCATTAATTGGTCTCACATAGGATTTCCTGAAAGAAACAGACTTATTTTTACTCTGACTGCATTGTTTCATTTATGAAAACTGTCAACACACTCAGACAGAAACATCAAGAATAAGATGGTAGAAAGTCAGCAAAATATGGCTGCAGGGCCAAGATCTTGCCTGTAGCTGAGCACAACCTGCAGCCAAAATGTATGCTACATGAGGTCTGTTGGAGGGGAAACCCCCAGGGGAAAGATCCAGTGTTACAAGCACAAGCACCAAGGTCCTTCTCAGGCCGTTAGACTGCGTTTGCAGGACAAGACAAGACAGCAGAGTCTGTCTGTAAAGAGAACAAAACTCACCCCAACATTTTTATGCATGGAGGGGGATCCCTTCAACTAGTTTCTCTAGCTGCTAAATCTAAAAAATATATTAGTCCTCAAAAGAAATGACTGAATTGCTCTGCTTTAGTGTCTCAATCCATCCAGAGATGTTCAGATGCTGAAAACATCAAATTTAGGCTGGGTTCTCCCATGCAGGATTATTATCACAATCCTCTCCAGGTCTTGGATCACTGCTTAGATGTGCTCATTTTTATTTCTGCCAGCCATTTCAGGATGAATTGTTTTATTCTTTCCTTTAAAGAAATGAAATATTTGTCTCTCAACAATCCAACATCCTCATTTGGACATGGAAAGAGAAGAAAAGGCATTGTGACTGCTAATGATTCCTATGAGGATTTTAAGGTCAGGAAAAAAATTTTCAAGAGGTCAACTCTTTAGCAATGAGAAACCTATTGTGCATTTTAAGAGAGGAAGTGTATCTGAAGAATAACTATGTCTTAAAAATTTGGGGTTGTGGTCCACCATATTGTCTAAAATTATTTCATCTGGAATTACATAGGCACAGAAATAAATTGCTACTCTACTAAATGTTTAGGTAATTATATTCTCTTCTTCAGATGGAGGAGACACTCAAAAGTATTTATAAAATAATATTGCATTTCCAGGATACTGTCAACAGTTCCTTCACAGCTATGTCCCTTTCTGAATACAGAATTACTACCTTAGATAATATTTATCACAGATATATGAATAGTTTGCCTGTTTTAGCAAAGTTATTCAGAAACTAGTTGCCAGCAACTGAGCCCTCTCACATCTTTCCCTATATATTTTCTTTTTATTCAGAGATACCAACCTTGGAGAGGTAATTGTAAAATTACCCTTGACCAAAAATCAATCTGGCAATTCAAACAAGCAAACAAAATTCATATTAAGTCGTATGTTATGAATCTGAGTTGCAGGGGTCACTCCATATGGACAAGATCTCACCCAGATAAAGTCCTATCTCGAGTCATAGGACAACAAGAAATAAAATCAACACTTTTCTCCAAAGTCATCAGAAGTTTCCACCTCACAACAAAAGTATTAGGGGAAACAAATCTGAAGCTGAATGAACTTTCTTTGATTGGGCAAAATTTTTTCTTATCCTCTGTTGTCTTCTTCACAGCATTAGCAGTAGGAAAACCCTACAATTTTTTCTTTTTCTTTTTTTTCCCTTTTTTTAAATGATTTTGTTATTTGACATGGAAGGAATGCTCTATTTAACTGCATCATATAGTGACCTATCTACCCTAGAAACTTCACCACAAAATTCACTTATAAGATTCTACCGAATCATGTAAGATAAACATGGCTTGTATTTTTAGTTTCACATTAGATTTAAAATTTTTTAATGTTGAAAAGCATTGTCTCTTCCCTCCTCTAGCAATTGTGGAATCACTTGCAACTCTCTGTTAGGTATACTGCAATTTATGGACTCTGTTCAACAACAATCGTTATCTTTCTGAACAGGTCTACACTTCTGGAATAAGCCCCCTACATTATCCCCTGTCTCTGCAATCTGCATTAAATTCCACCATAAAGCAAAGTAAATAAACTCTTTTCAATAACACTGTTATTATTTCAGTCATTGAGCAAAATATGTTCCAGACATCCTGGTGAGCTCATGATTGTGTTGTCAATCAAGTTGTGGTGTCAATATTGGATATATATAGATGTAGCACTATTGTTACTGGTTGAATACCCAAAATAATTTGTTTAAATCAGCAAGTTAAAAATATCAATAAAAAAGTTACCTTTCACACCTTGCTGTCCAGACATTGTCAGTGGTAAAGTATGAGTAGAGTGGATAACTTGTGATCCTACAGCCTTGTTCACCTGTTGCGGCTGATGGTAGAGTTTTGGAGAACTGGCAGTCTGCACAGGAATCTGACAAAGTTTACCAGTGTAATTAGGAGGGCACTGACATTTATCTCTAGAACTACACTGTCCTCCATTCATGCATGGAAGGTGGCAAATAACTGAAATGAAAACAGAAATAAAAATCGTGTTAATGACTTTAGCTGAAGTATTATCTGGCCACTTATCACAAACAAGTTGAAGAGGAAAGGAATGGGGCTGGATCGCTCCGTTCTTCATTCTGACACCTGAGGAATGACTATCCATCTGACATGCACTTTTTATTGCCTTGTGGTAGAATCACCTCTCCTCCTTGTCACCTCTGACCTCTGCCTCATTCACATCTTCTCGCCATGACAAACACAGAAAGCACATTCTTCCCTTAGATATCCCAGCTATTTTATTCCATTATGCTATTAAGCAAGACACTAAATTAATATGGTGCCTGGCTATACACCTCTTATTCACACTTCAGTACAGACACTCTTACTTGTCAGCCTCATGTTTCCAAAAACATGACCACTTACACTGCCCTGGAAGTCTGGGAAAAAAAGCCACCAGAGACTAGAAAGTACTGGGGACAATTTTTCTGTTTTCACTTTAAGCCTTGGTTGCTCTCTAGAAAACTATTTCTTGCAGAGTATCTAGATTTTTGCTTAACATTTATTTCTCAGCTAAAAGAAGCTAATATTTATCCACCCAAGAAGATCATAAAAATATCAAGAGATTCTACTGAAATGATTTCATATACAAACTCCAAAGTATTTAAAATCTTATAGCTCCAATACAAAGACAAAGGTAATTATTTCTGTGCCAGACAAAGGTAATTATTTCTGTGCCAGCTAGCACTTGCACATTTACAGCAATATAAATTGTCAGATGAAATATGAAAAATATTTCTCAACTCAGAGATACATGCAGTAATAGGCAAGGTTCAGCACTTTCTAAAAATATAATGTGGGACTTTATAATCAATCACAATGTAAATGAGCTGTCAGAATTTTCAAGAACTGAATGATGTGAAAACAACAGGAAAAATACCATAAGGTTTTGTTCAAGACAAACAAAGGTTATTTTTTTTCAGAAATCAAATAGTATTTGAGAAAATGTTCAGTATCCATTTGTGAGATTTAAGATAAGATTCTGACTTTAAAAAATAAATATCTTTACAGTAATCATGGCATTTTGCTGGATTGGTATTACTTGGTCTGTAATGAATTACAGTAAAAATGACAAGCTGTAGATAATGCAAGGTAATTAAAAACCTAGAGCTCATTATTCCAATTGCTGTAACCTCTGGGCAGCCACAGGCTATTACTATTACGAATACCATAGAAGCCCAGTGTCAGAAAAGGAGCCTGTGTGCTCTGTGCTGAAAGAAGACAAAGTAAGACACTCAGCAGCCCAGGGAGTTCCAACCCAGCGGCATAATTCCCTTGGCCCAGGAAACACACTCAAGAAACAGCGCACTCAGCCCAGCTCGTTACAGAGCACCCTCACGCTGCATGGCCAGCAGGGTCTGGAACACCAATACCTGATTGCTGGATAGGCCCACGCACAATGCAAACTGACAGAATTGTTTTTAAACTGTGCTCTGCAAAAGTATATTTAGTATTTTTCTTATCTTATATTTTTACTTAATATAAACTGACTGAAAGTACTTCAAGCTGTAGCATTTTGCTAACGGTCCTAGTCAACCCTGGAAAGCTACCCATGGCAGCCTAAGCCTTACTTTTTGGGTCCCAACCCTTTCTGGGACTTCATCTGAGTGTACAAAACACATCCTTACTGAACTGCTGTTACTTCAGGGCAAAATGAAGGAGGGTTGACCACAGCGGAAACTAAAGCATGACAGACATTTCTCTCTCTCTGCTACCCTTTCTTCCTGAGCAGCCACAAACAAGCAGCTTCGCTGTAATGGAGACAACATACAAAGAATTTTAGTACTTGCCTGAGCAAGGTTGAACACTAAGGTGGTTTTCCTGCAAAGTAACATCACACAAGAAACAGTGTAAATTAGCATTAAGAGGGAGGAGCAGTTTGGTGTTTGAAAGAAGTACAGTGAAATGAAGGCAAACAAAACAGTGCAAGAGGTCTATCCCATGGATTTTCTTCCCCCTCTTTCCAGGGGTGAGGCAAACAAGGTAACATGCAAAATCCACCTTTTAAACAACATAAATATACCCAGTATTTCCACCAAAATAAGTTAATTTCTTCTGTGCTACTGCTTCTATAAAGCAGTTGGCATCTAGAAGGCCAAGCTGTTTGGGTATCTGCATCACCAGGCACTCTTCATGCTCCTCTCCTGCAGGAATCTGGTGGGTAATGAATGAATGGGCACATGAAAATCTTTGTTTCCGAGCAAAGAGTTTGTGCTAAAAATACTGGGAATGAAAATGCCAATAGAACAGAGTTGGTTCATGTTCCTTCTCATGACTGTTTGCTTTGGATATTCATACAAATAACTCATGGAAGTAAGTGCAAACAAATGACACTAAAAGGTCTAGTATGAGGTAAATGATGGGGAATTTTTAATGCCTCAGTATTTAAACAACAGGAGATAAAAATTCCCAGCTTTCCACATTATCACGTGGTACAAATCACTCAGTTAACTGATACTAATTTACATCTCTGGCTGAATGTATGAGGAACGAAATTTAAGTGTGAATACATGACAGCTATTCTGAGAATATAAAATTCTGTAATGAAAATCTTAAATTCTGAAATATACAATTGTAAGTTAAACTCAGCCATGTAAAAACAAATAGGATGCAATCTTCAGGCTAAACTGAAAACTTGACAATTTCAAGTGGCAAATATTATGAAAACTTTAAAAAATCCCCTCAAAACAAAACACCAAATAAAAAATAAAGGAAAAAACTCTACACCACATTGAAATATAATTTCTGATTATTTTAAATAGGTGCAAGCAGCCCACACTCTTGTTGCATTATTTCCTCAGGTGGTTTATGGCCAGGAGAAGGGGCTGCATTTGATTATGACACTGGTGCTGGAAAGCACAGGCACACAACTTCACCAGAACTGGAATTGCACACAGCCCATTTGAGAAAACTGAGCTGGAAGAGTGTAAGCCTTAAAAAGGCAGAGGAAGGAAACACTGCTTTTCCTTGACATGACTCTGGGAATCTCAGTTTAACAAAGACCAAAGAACCCTGAGGAAAGGACCACATAAGATAGAAACAGGATATAAAACCAGGGTATGTTTGAACAGCTCAACATCTCATGTGAGGTTTTGCTTTGTTTTGTCTTGTCATTGAGGCAAAAGAACTTAAACAGAATGGCAGAATACTGCTAGAGGCATAGGGGACATTCCTGACAAAACCAGACCCATGTTTTATGGGAGAGACCATTTGAAAATGCTGGGTTTGCACATAAGTTCTCACTTGGCAATCAGGCAAAGGGTGCACTGGAGCCTGATTCTCACTGAGCTGTTACCATTTCCTCTGGAAAGAAAAAACAGAGGAAATAAAAATACTCATTACAGAGTGAAACCCTGTAGTTCAGACCTTGATAAAAATGTGAAGATAGGTCTGCATAAGAGGAGAAGAAATTTCAGTTCACATGTGAGTATCTTACAAACAAAGCAAAGAAAGTATTAATGGAACTAAGAAAGACAGCAAATTCCTCACTTGGGTCTACTGGAAGCTAAATTTCTCAATGGTCTCTTAAGGAACAGCCAGCATAAGATTGAACAAGCTTAATTATTTTTTACTATAAACAAACACACATCCTTTAGGAACATGGAGCCAGGTTTAAGAAAATACAGACATTTTAAGTATTCTTCCCATCCTTGGGCATTTAATTGGTAATAGCAAGCTTTGATCCCTCTGGCATCCAAAAGCCTTAACTCTTCCCAGTCTGGCCCAGCTTGGTGGGTTATCACTGTTCGAAATGAGCCAAGCAGAGAAGGTGCATCAAGATTCCCCCACAGGGAGTCTCTGAAAGGCTCAATGCATAGAAAAAGAACATTTGCAAGATGAATTTCAATAAAGCTGCCACAGCTATGGGTAGGAAACACTAGTACCGGGCATGAAATCATCAACAAAGCAGCTAGGAAACCACTGATAAATACAGTTTGTTCATGTAATTACATAATCTAATTTGTTTTCAATACTCAAACAACCTTGAACAGCTCCAGATAAACTAATTTAATCAAGTCCAAATGTTTTCATTTAATCAAAACAATGTGTAACAAAACAAATTCCAAGCACCTAAATCCTCCTAATCCTTAAAAAATAGCCTATGCTTACCCAAACAAGCCCTTAGGATGGATGGAAACTCCCTTCCTGTAACTAGTGTTAGAGAAAATGAAGATGGGTTTTGAAACGTTCCTCATCTGACTTTCCAAATTCCTTTTCTTTTACACCTCAGGGAACATATGAGTTTCCCTCACCACTCTTTGCCTTTTCTACTTACATACTATCAACAATTCAAGCGTAAGCACTATTCAATTACACCAACAGGCTCGCCAAGGAAAACCTTGAACTGTTCATTTAGATTACAGTATTTCCACTGGATGCATCACAAAGAGCAGATTAATTTTGTCTCTGAGTACTGTAGTTATCCAGCATTACTACATGCCCCCCAGCGGTTTGGGTATCTTTCATCCACCCTGTTACTAAGCACACAGAAAGCACAGGGACAGTACACAGCTCTACCAAACACAAATTGTCCCAGGAAAGTGGGGATGGCATTCACTGACGGGAAGTACTGCCACTTGCAACATTCCTATAAAATAGTGCTCTGAAACACCACACATTTTAGGTAGAGGTTGAAACCCAGAGGTGCTACATATGGATCTGTGCAATTGCTCTAAACTTATTTGTACTTTCTAATTGCAGAAAATCTGACAGTAACTCACAAAAGGAACAGAGCCACGAACTACAGTAATGATGCTAACCTTCGGTTTAGACTCTTCCCCAATTTTTTTCCCCATATTTTACTTCTTGTACTGCAACTTTCTAACTAATTCATCCTAAACTCCTTTCTCTTCAGACTCATGGTTGTAATTCACAGGTGTAATGTTATTAACTTGCAAGTTAAAAAATAAATTAATTATTTGGTTACTTTAGTAACATTCAGATAATCTCAACATGACAAACTTGTGCCTTAAAAAGCAAAGGGAGAAAAGAAAATCTTTAATAGGCCCTAATAGTGTAATACTTCTAACATTTACCTCTGAATTTATCCTAATGCTTGTATTTTGACAATTTTTTCTACAAACATTCCACTGCAACAACAAAACACAATTTAAAAAAGTAGAACTGATAGCAAGAGGTCCAGCACCAGATGTACGAAGGGTCTTTCTGCTCACCACTGAAAACAGTGAAGTGATACCCTGCTCCTGTGACTGGCCTAGTTATACAAATGTGATACTGAAGGCACTGGAGATGTTTCCTCTGGAAAGAGGTAAAATCTGCAACACTGCAGGGGAAAATTTCAAACAGGAACTGAGCTCAAACCTAATGGTATGATAAAAAAATGCAGCTACTAAACTGGGCTCACAGCTATTGTAAATTAACCTGGTTACTGACATCATTAGAATTTGCCTTATATTTTTAAACTATTTTTTACCAAGGGATCTTTAAATAAAGTAATGCACCCCCACTTGGGAATGGGAGCATAAATACTGCTATTTAATCAGATAAGCAAACCAAATTACTGCCAAAATAAGCAAGCTTTATGGTGTTATTCCAGTCTCGATCATAAATGTTTTCTGGAGCTAATGTCAGCTATGGAACATCCTAATACTGAAATTAGGGGAGCATGTTCAGATCATAAAGGACAAGGCTGCAATATGTTTCAGAGAAATATACATGTCAGCAAGAAATCCAGAACAAACATGCACTAGATAATTTCACTATACTACTCATCTGTCTTCCTCAGTTTTAAACTCAGTACTTTAAAATACTTCAGGAAGAAAAGTTGGATGTTGACAACTTGATGTGTACACAAAGTCAACCAAGAGACATCCAATATGTCCCCAGGTGTTTCATTCATCTCTCATTGTGGGTCTCAAGGGGATGGGAGTCTCATCAGCCCTGTATCACATCCTTCCAAACTTTTGTTATAAGTGACCTATCCTCAGACATGTCAAATGCAACCATAAGCTTTTATGTAGATGACTGAAATGAGCGCCATCTGACCAACAGCTGCCAATAAAACTCTTAGTGTTACAATTTGGAAAGAACAGGATGGATGAAAAACAGCTTTAGAACATTCAAACGGTATCAGAAAAATAAAATGTATGCTGTGGCATGGAAAATGGCCTAAAGCTATGGTTACTCAATATAGAAAGGGTTTAGCAAAAATTATGGTAGTTGCAAAGTAACTGACAGGAGGATTCTTACTCACTAACAGGAATGATGCTTGCAAACTCTGCTTCTAATATTCTCAATATCCGAGATGACTCAGACACTATTTTTGGAGGCAAGGAGACAGAGTGCTAAGGAGTCATCTGACTCACTCCTACCCTGATCATAAGTGGTAAAACTATTGATTTTATTAAACGTCATCCTGATATACTGAGTATAACACAACAGTTAGGCTTAGAATTGGTATACTAAAAAAACCAAACACCCACCAGTTACTATTTATCAGGAATTAATGCATTACAAATGGCCAGTGTCAGACCTTTGGTAATGATGCTAACACACACAAAAAAGCTACTCCAGACAGTTCTTTGGATTTCCAGTGCATTGATAATAATTTTCCTCATAAATAAAATAACTAGGAAAAGCTGGCTTTGGAAGTGTAACAGATTAGCACCCTTGCTTAAAACAAGCATGCTGCAGTATAAAAACTTTATAGGCATCAACTTAAGCCATCTTGAATAACTTCTTAATTGCCAACATCAAAGCAGGAGTGCTGAAGTCAAGGTGCACAGTGTAAGATGGAAACTGCTCTTCCTGTGTTGCCAGGGTTTTAAAGACTTACCCCTCTACACACCATTTTGTGAGCCTGAGCATGTATAATACTAACATGTATTAGTTAATGCTGTTGAAACATAACTGTTTTTAATAGAACAAGAATTTAATGGAAGGACAAGTAACAACAAAGAGCAAGTACCTTTATTGCCACAGGATCCTTCCAGACTATATTCTTCCCCTCAGGCATCAGCTGAGCGGCCCTGCCCAACTTTAAGGGCAACAAGATTAATGGGTAATTTGACCTTAATGACACTAGGCAGTCATTGCCCATGCATTGTTACAATCTGAGGAAGTCAGTAAACTGATTCTCTGCTCTGACACCTATTCTCCTATTAGGCTATTTCCAAAAAACCTACTGGGCTCTCGCATGGAGTAATAGTCAGTAGCATAAGGCAGAGAAAAGAGCTGCTCCTAAGGATCTAACTACTTTGTTACTATCAGACAAAAAAGAAAATTGTTCTGAGAAACACTGGGCATGCCTCTGTTATGCAAAAGCTCTGAAGACCACAGAAGTAGCAAAGCTGACCACTGACCAGGGACATCAGCATCCTCACCATTTCTGGCAATTGAATAATAGATACTTGACTGATGTGCTGGCTTCAGATGGGGCAGAGTTAATTTTCTTCACAGTGGCTGGTTTGGGGCTGTGTTTTGGATTTGTGGTGAACACAGGGTTGATAATGTAGAGATGTTTTTGTTATTGCTGAGCAGAGTTTACAGAGAGCCAAGGTCTTTTCTACTTTGTGCACTTCAACACTGGCAAAGAGGCTGGGAATGCATGGGAAATTGAGAGGAGACACAGCCAGGACAGGTTACCCAAACTGACCAAAGCGATTTTCCAGATCATACGGCATCATGCTCAGTATATAAAGCTGGGGGGAAGAAGGAGGAAGGGAGGGACATTTGGAGTGATGATGTTCATCTTCCCAAGTCACTGTTAGTGTGCTGGGGCCCTGCTCTCCTGGGGATGGCTGAACACCTGCCTGCCTATTGGGAGCAGTGAATGAATTCCTTGTTTACTTTGCTTGCATGCATAACTCTTTGCTTTCCCTATTAAACTGTCTTCATGTCAATCCATGAGTTTTCCAGCTTTTACAGTCCCAATTCTCTCCCTAGTCCTGCTGACGAGGAAGTGAGTGGCTGTGTGATTGGGTGCTGGCTGGGGTTAAACCACAACAGCTGAGATTCATTCCCATTCAACCTTCTGTGCCATCTTGAGCCACTTAAGTTAGAAATGCTGCTATCGGAGGTTTTCCAGTCTGCCAGTGAAGAGAGGCTCGCCCAGCAGCCAGGAAGGACATCCACAGGCCAACTTCCCATACGGATGCATCTCATCACCACTCCTATGACTTGACTCCTCCTTGACTGAGGTAGCTCAGTATGATTTGGTGAGATGAACCCCCAAACTTAGATCCAAACGGTCTATAAACACCGATCTACTGCATCCCACCATACCACAGGACATCCTCCAATAGCAAAAATATGTTTAAAATAGAACTAGAAAAGCCACAGAAACCGTAGTCATTACAAAAATTTCCAAACAAGAGGAGACTGCTCTCTGATTACTGTAACATTACCGCAGTGCTTATTTTGGTGTAAAAGAGTCTACAAGGAGAATAAAGGAGGAACAGATTCTTACAAGTGCATATTCACTAACACACAAGTAATAGATCATAATCCAGACCTTCATGGAATAGTTAAACAACAGGCAAAATATAGACTATGATTTTCTGGCACTGGCTACATCACAAGAAATTGGAAAGTTTTCTGGGGAGTTGACCTTGAGGAGGTGACACAATATGAGAATAAGATGGATATTGTTCAGAGTTTGAGTAACAAATTAGGTCATAGGAGACCGGTGAAAAGCACGAGACTCAAATCCTGGAGTTCTGAAGGAGGAAAGGAGCAGAGTCATTGCTACTGAGTAGCAAACAAAGGTTACTCCACAGAGTATATATAGTTGGAAATTCATTAAAAAAACCACAACTTCACCACTCATTGTGGTTCTTATAACCATAATAGCTGTATAAATTGTTGCACAAGCTGTGTAAACTAAACCTAGAACACAATCAATGCTCTGTCTGGTCATATCCAGCTCCAAGCAACTTAACCATGCACCAAATTCCCCTGAGCTGCGTAGAACCTCATTGAGAAGCTTCACACCACAATGTTGTACCCAACCCTGTGCGCTGAAATGTGTGCAAGTACGAAAATATCCCTTCTTCCCCCACCTTGTCACAACAGGCTTTCTGTGTAACTCTGATTAGACAGAAGAAGGTGTTCTCACACCTACATATACGGCATCTAACAAAACAAGCTGACTTTAATATATTCAAACAATAAATAGGATAGATGCAATCAACAAGTATTAACTGCAGAGGCATAGTATTACAGCTTATGTTATGAAGCTGGTCTCTTGCGATTACCTATACCAGCAGTTTCCAAAGCAGGGTGTGCTCATCCCACACATTGTGCCAGAAAATGTACTGGGATGCAGGAAAGAAATATGTTTTGTACCATTAATAAATAAAATGAATTTTCAAAAGAGTTCACTGTCTTTTTCTCATCTATTTTTAATTTCTATTTTGCCTATGGTATGATGTACAAATAGATGATGTATACAGTAGTATATGTATATAATTTATAAATATACAAATATTGAGGAGAGTGCTCTAAAATGCTTTACTGATAGGGATGCGCAATCAAAAAAGTTTGGAGACCACCGCCCTATATAACCTGTGGACAGAGGCAGTCCCTCTCAGGGAGAAGTCAAAGAACTCATTCCTAAATTATGAGATGAAAAGTTGCTAAAAGTTTCCCCAAACTTGAAATATCTGAGTAATATCAAATATAAAAATCATCTCTAAATTAAACTGAAAATACAACCAACACGACAAAATGACAAATTATTTAGATGAATAAAATACAGGTAAGAAATACTCTGAAGGGGTTCTTAAAACTCAATCCTCTTCCTGTGCAATCAGCAAATATCCAATTTTCCTTTTATTCATTGACTAGCATCCCTCAAGTCTTTGCAAGAGATTTGCAAAATTAAAAAAAAAGTTTACAGCACCCATAGACTTCAACTAGATTCACATTCATAAATCCCTAATTGAAAGTTCATAGTTCCCCCTCTTAACAGGTTTTTATGGATACATAGAAAACTCATTGAATTTAAATGTGTACATAATGAAGATAAAGTTAATGTTCCAAAAGAAAAATCCAGGAATCCCAGGGCCTCTACACTATAAAACAGGACTCTCAATTACAGTGATACTCAAATCTAAGAGCTAATTACAGGTGGAATGGATAGATGAATGCTTGCAGACTACACAGGATAGAAATGAGAATTATGTGGAGCAGAATAAAAAAGCAGAACAAACAGTAGGAAGGCTGAATGGGGAAAGACTGCAATCAGTAGAGCAGTGATAGCTGCTTGCTTCCTTCTGACTGTGCTAAGTCCAGAAAGACACATGAAGTACAAACGCATTTGCTAGGAAATATATTAATGATAAATGCCATATTTTAACAAGTACAGAAAATTTTCAGACTCTTTCTTCTGTACTTGTATAATTTAGAGGCAATTTATTTTTTAGCCCAAAGTTGGCATATACTTGATCTTCAGTGAGGTATGTGCAAAGACATTTAGTTCAGCAATAACAAAATTATAGGTGTACAAGGTAGTGTGTTTATTTGAATATGCAAGAATGTAATCATTTAAATAAATGCACTCTTGTTTCTCTTTTTACAATACTTCAAGTCAGATGTACATAAACTAATCCCTATAAATTAAAACCATATACAGTAAAATAAAACATTATGCACTTTAACTTTGTGTTCTGTTTTGCTTTAACTTTGAGGGAAACATACTCCATGTGTTTTTGAATGGCTGCAGGTGTGGATTTTGTACCATTTCCATTTGTGGTTTTTCCTATGACTGCCCATCCAAAAACTGTGTTGTCTGCAACAGACAGTTTGGGGAGTACTTTTGAGAGCAGATGGACTTTTTCTTCACAGTGATGGTCTGAAGTCTTTAACGTGAGCAAGGGAGTGGAAATGAGGTGCTAACAGACTTGTTGGAGTTCAACCTCATTAAAATCATATGACAGAACAATCTGTTTTCTTTAAATTAGCATTTGGCCTCCACTGAAATTGGAGGTAAAGATATGAATTCTGAATAATTATTTTAAGATTATGAAGAAAGAGCTCACAGATGCTGTAAGCTCCATGGTAGAAACCAGAACTATTTGTTGATGACAAGTTCCAATAAATACATGGGGGAAAGAAATCATTCCTTTTGAACAGATGTGGATATCAAAACCAACAAAATCTTTAAAATACAGTTTTTCCTTGTAATTTGAGCACTGGAGACCGATAATTGAAAATGCTTTAAACCCCTGAGCTTTGCTCAGTCTATAGAATGGTACATTTACACTGCAGGATAGAACTGTAGTCCACTACTAGTAGTTCAGATTAGAAAAGCCTATACTATACTACCTGGACTGTAACTAAATTAATTCATTCTGCTGTCAGCCCAAATTTATTTGTAGAACAAAGGGAGACGGGAAAAAAGGAATGTCTTTTGAATTGATGGTCATAAGTGGCTCCTTACAAATCATTTTGCATTGGCTCTTCAGGCTAGGAAATACCTTTTTTCTAGTAACTTCCGTAAGGCAAAGAATAATTTGTAATAACAATTCCACCATTATTTGTCCTTATTATTTTAGCTACTCAGTTCACTGTCTGACAAAAAATACTTGGCCTTCATTTTGCTACAGCTGTTACAATGTTGCTGCATGAATATTTCTAGCACAGTCATCATTTGTACAGATTAAATTTCAAATTTTCTTAATTTTTCTTAATTCTTTTTTTCTGACACACACCCACCCACAAATGGACCAACATCCTTGACTACTGCTGCAGGAAGTTAAAAAAGTTATTCTTTTAGGCAAGTTGTCCAAGAATTCTGAAATTTTCACGTGTCTGTTAGAGGAAATAATATTTCATCTGGCAGCAAAAAAAGCAAAAACCAACAAAGCCTGACAAGGCACAAATTATAATTACTGCAAGAACAGTAGAAACAAAGATTTTACCAAATAAGGCTACAAGGTAGCTACCAGAGACAGTAAAAGGACAAAAGTGATAATACTAAAGGAATAACAAGGCTCTTGCACCATAGCTTCTTCATATTTGCAAGTGCAAGTGCAAAACTCAAGGACATTTCAAAGCACTCTTACCCACAGAGAATACTACACTCAAAACAAACTATGAACTTTCATACTCTGTTCTTGAGCTAAGCAGTTATTCCAGAATTTAGTTTCTCTTCAATTAGATTGTCTGATAGAACACATGAAGTTGAAAATGAAAGCATTAAAAAAGATAAAAATAAAACTATACTTCTCACTTATGTTACCAAAAGGAATTAACAAAATCTCTGCATGACATGTGTTACCAATTATTTTAAATCCTCCACATGTTCATCTGCTAAGTGTCAGATGAAGCCACAGGAACAGTGTTTTGCTGGGGCAGAGTTATATAGGTCATACATGATGGGTTACTTGCACAGGCTGACACCATTCATCAAGTAGGAAACAACACTACAAAAGAGAGAAGAAAACATCTCTTCTAACATGTTACCTTTTTAGCAACTCTTACTAAACCCAGTAAAACAAAAGAGTAAAATATAATGGGTAGAAAACTGAACAGAGTGTACCTCACAAGCTGCCAGAAGAGACTGTGACTTTAAATTCTACACAAATACTTCCACAAGATGTTGGTCTTTTATATGCCATCATGTCACTACATGTCATCAAATTAGCCTTCCAGTACTAGTTACAATATGCCTTTTCATCAAAAGGATACTAAAAAATCCTCCTCAAATGTCATATATAAATCCTGCTCAAATGTCTTATAGTTCCTCTTCAATGTAGAAGGACATGCGCAGTATGTCCCATATGGAGCAAAGAAATGACAACTTTAATGCATACCAAACCATGGCAAGAAAACACCAATCACTTCTCTTGGACTGTCTGTCATATGTAAACTACTGATAAAGGCAGTTGGCTGGCTTGATTACAGGTAATTGCCATTTTTAACCAAACTATTCTTTGATAAGACCTGAAGTGCTTGAATAAAAAGCAATGTTAACTCCTACAACACAAACAGTAATTCATGATCACATACATACGTCCGAACAAAATTCAGGAATTCTAACAACACTTTGTAAAATAACTGCTTTAAATTTTCACAATTCTAAGTAATTATGCTCTCTAGACTCTTTCCTAGATAGGAAATTCTGTTAGAATAATAGTTAGATAGTGAGTCTTCTTACTAAATTTCCTTTGAATAACTTCTTGTTTTAAAATATATTGGTCAAATTTTCTATCATTTCTTTCAACAGAAGACCAAATAAAATTTGAGCAAAATGCTTCTGCTGCTTCTTGGAAGTTTCTGTCTATACGTAATTGGAGACTTCTGGACAACCTCAATTATCTAAAAACATTTATACAGAGTCAACACAGGAAAGCTGGAAAACTTTTTGATAGAAAATTCCAATAGGAAAATTGCCAAAATTCAAGAGGCAACGTAATTTGAGCATTGTTGCAACAGGGTACAAAATATCCAGATCACTGTGATCCATGCTGAAAGTTTCAAAATTTATGATTAAATATGAAGGACCAGATGCTTTTTTATTTTACTTAAGACACCATGCTCACCTGGAGGAGGCTTCAAGGTGCCCTTATAGCAGCTTTCCAACATTTAAAGAGGCCTACAAGAGAGCTGGAGAGGGACCTTTTACATAGGCAGGTAGTGATGGGACAAGGGGGAGCGGCTTTAAACTGAAAGAAGGTGGGTTTAGGTCACATATTTGGGAAGAAATTCTTTATTGGGAGGATGGCAAGGCACTGCAACAGTTGCCCAGAGAAGCTGTGGTGTCAAGTCCCTGGAGGTGCTCAAAGCTGGGCTGAATGGGGCTTTGAGCCACCTGGGATAGTGGAAGGTGCCCCTGTCCATGGCAGGGAGTTTGGAACTCTATCATCTCAAAGGTCCTTTCCAACACAAACCCTTCTAGAATTCTATGATTCTGTTTCCTTGTTTGACACAGATACTGCCACTTGCTCAGACACAAAATTCCTACAGAAAGATATGCACTTTCACTGACTGGCATGCAACTTTGACTTCTCATTTATAACAGTTGGAATGAACCACTTTAAATGAGATGTAGGACTGCAAATGAACAGTGAATATGAACCTTAGTATTAAATGACTGCTTCCTTTAGTAAGTTCTGTCATTCACGTTCAATGAATGAAGCACAGATCCCATTGGAAAATATATAATGCAAATATATAATTACACACATATACACAATAGTGAAAAAAATAGAAAAGCATGAAACCACTATTTTGGGGATTTACTAATTCCTTATTGCTTCATTTTACAGTTACAAATTAGTCACTGTCCTCCCACTCCTTACGGGAAGAAAATTCATTTCAAAATTGGAATGTGGAATAATTTTGAGTAGAAACAGGACACCTCACTGAATAACTTCAACAGTGAAAGAGACGGAAACCTCATGTGTTACTCAATTCCCATCCTTTCCTATGCACACATACTGACCCTGTTTTACAAGCCTCTATAGGTATATCAAGACTGAAATACCATACACACTGCACATGCATCAATCCAATAGAATAATGAAAATCATCTATTCAGCAGAAGTTTCCACTCAGATTAACTGCTTTCATTCTCGAAGCCAATGAAATACTGGAGGTTGGTTAGTTTAACTGCAACATATCCCATTCACAAAATGAAACTACTAAAAACCCCAAAGTTTCACTGAAGCAGCCTGGCAATCAAAGAAGTCCTTCCTTTTAAATACCAAGCTTTCATCACCTCCAGTTGAAATGCTAGGAACTCTTTCTCTCCACAGCAAAAAATCTCAGCTACCTGTAGAGCAGCATTCCCCCAATCTGTCCCTTGTTGTGGGTTTTTGTTTTTAATGGCTTATCCATATTGTATAGTATTTTCAGGAAACAGGATTTGTTCTTTGTCTGGGCTCACTGCTACCAAGCTTCAGCTGAATTGACAAACTGAGCACATTTTAAGAATCTGAAATAATCCATGACAAAGCTCGAGTAGCTGCAGTACAGGTATTGCAACTTATTCTCTCTGAAAATACAGTGTTACAAAGTTGAACAGAAACAAAAAATTTTACCCTGGTTCATAATTAGAAATAATTTATTATTAAGAACAAAGCAAAATGATGTCTAACTAATCTGTCATCAGAGAACCTATATTCTATCTTGCGTAGTAGAATGCTGCTCTACTACAGAAATGCATTTAAAACTTATCCAAATATGGAAAGTGACTATCTCTTCTGGTTTTAGGAAGAACAAATGTTTTCAAAAAACATACTGGAAAAGTGCTGTTCATTGCTTTAAATATGTATTTTCTGACATGACATTCTGTTTCCTGGTTGCATTTTTAAGTATCAAGTCATCCAAATAAGAATTTGCACACATTTTGGATGAACAGTAAATAAGTGGGTTTAGAACAAGGACTTAAAAGCAAAAAGCACAAGTTTAACATAATTCAGTTATTAAAAATACAACATAAGTTAATGATCTTGGAAGACACAAATTACTTCTGCTTTATGTATCAGAAGACATGTCCATCAGGACAAGCCTAAGGTAATTAGAGGCACCAGTTAGAGAACAAATAAAAAAATTATTTCAGTAGTATATATTTTAAACTTATTCAAAAGCTCCTGAAAATCTATGATTGGTGGAAGAATTCAATCTACAGGTGTAGGATCCCTCTTCTCTAGTTATTAAGAAGTTAAAGCCGCATTTTTATTTTTAATTGGAGAGCCTTTAAATGCTAGTTCAGACCTTCTTATTCTTGTGTGAAAAAGACAACACTAGAGCGTGGTAAACACTTTTTGTCTTTTAAAGGTAGTAGGGAAGATAGCTACAGGCAGGTTAAAAATCCTTATCCATGTGTAGCAACTTGCTTTTAGACATTTTTAAAGATAACACTGCCTTATCTTTCCGTCAAATACTATTATAGGCTGCTTTTGTTGAATGTTTCTAGCAGCCCATTGTACCCAGCGCGTCAGAGCTGCATGGCCTGCGGCCAGGAAGGAAGGTGTGGAACATGTCTTCACAGGTCAATTTCCACTCTCCAAGTTTTCAAGTATTTGAGAGGAGGTCAAGTTACAGCACAGATTTACATAGCAGACAAATTACATGACTGCCTGTTCTCAGCATTTCATAATTTCAATAGAAAAATTAGGTCAAATGAAAAGGGGAAAAATAACCCTATCCTTCCACGGTAGTCAGAAAATTAAACAAAAAACTTAGCTGGGGTTCTTTGCCAAAACATTGGTAAAAATCTGCATTGGCAGTAAACACAAACTTAAAGTATTTAACCATTTACCATTCCTATACAAAATACTTTTCTTTTTTTGTGCCTCCAAACAACCACAAACAAATCCCAAAATTTGCTCTATTCTTGTTTTAAAACACTGGGTTTAGCATTAGTCCAAAACATATACATTTTTACAAACATGCATACTATGAAGGAATGAGTTAGTAACTTCAAGGTCTGACAGTCTAGTAGGAGTGTTAAAAGTCTTTGTATTATCTGTCCAGAAGAAAAGAATAATAGTTTGGAACGGCTTTCCCTCCCTCACCCTCAGAGCATGAAATAGAGTGCACTCGAAAAACGGCAACATTGGCCAGCCTCAGCACTGCCTGAACTCTGTTTGTTCTTGACAGAGACTAAAATTACAGTGTTCATATTTGGCATTCTTTGACTAGAAATTTGCAAAATAATTAAGTTTTTTTTTCAGAGAACAACACTGATATTTTCAGGATAACTACAAAATTACTTTCCAAGAGCAGTTCAAGGTACCACAAAGTGAAAGTATGTATGTACCTATATATCTGTATATCTTAACTTATGAGGGTAATACTTGCACACAAATTCCTATACAGTATGCAGTTAAAATATGCTAATCATTATCCTAGGTAGCTTTCAGGATTTGTTTCAGCACAGTCAAACATTTGCAGGGTTTAGTCTGGCATACTATTGATACTCATACTAAGCAAGCAGAAAGAACAAACATTAGCAAAGAAATTACTGACTTCAATAACTTTAGTTAGGCTTAGCATTATGTCAGTTTCTAAAAATGCAAAATAAGAAATCTGATTTACTTTCAGCAGTAAGAAAAGCTTTTAGCTGATGCATATTTTAAAAGGATTGTAGTTTTAAGGAAGTGCTGAACAAATTTTTGAAGACAGAGTCACTGTTAGCTGTTTGCTGGATTTTATGTGCATTTGATACATACTAAACAAGTAAAAAAGAGAAGAAACAACTTTATGTGTAATCTGTCATTTTCCCTATTTACTAACACAAACTCTGAGGGAGAACTTTTACCAAAAGCTTCAGCTTAGTATGTTGCATCCCTGCAGCTGAAAACTCAGATGAAAAATACGGGAGTTTTTAATCTGACACAAAAGGAACTTCTGGGAACATTTCCGAAGGATACCAGAAAGCTTGTCTAACATACAATGGTTCCTACTCAGCACAGCCCTCCAAACAAAGAGCAACAGATGGACAACTGGTATTAATAACAAAACATCTCCTCCCTGTGTTAGTCAAGAGAGAACAGCTAAGGACAAACAGAGTTTCAGGGCACTTACCTACTCGGAAGTTAGTGGCTGTCAGAGTGTCAGCAGCATGGCCGTTTTCACTGATGAGCGTGGTTGTATTTCCCTTCTCACAGTTGTTCTGACAGTTGCCTTTGGTACAAGTCACTTTACAGATGCTGGGTGTAAAGACCACCTTGATGCGACCAGTGTGATTTCCCACTGTCAGTGGAGGCAAAGAAAAAAAGAAAAATAAACAGATCACTTTGGTATCCATTGATTTCCTTCAAAAAGTTTTTGGGGAAAAAAAAAGGTGCGGGGGGGGGAAGGCGACAGGTCTACAGGAGGAGGGCAGTCTGCAGTGCTCTCTCTCATAGATCTCCAGTGGTGTCTCTGAAACAGGAGTAGGAAGCTTAGCAAACAGAACTCCGGGATCCGCTCCAAAACCACATTTAAAGTCAAGTCACTGGAGTGGGATTAGTAATCACAATGCTGCACTTTATTCACAGGCAGACAAAGAGCAATACCAAGGGCATGACAGCTTAAATAGCCAACCCTGACAGGCAGATGTAATGTAAAGAGGCTGGCTGTGCACCTAGAGGTGAATAAACTCTTGTGTACTCCTACATACTTTTCCTGTTTCTGCACTTATTAAGTCACTATTTGTAGCTCGACCCCTGGAAATGTTTTAGGCATGCGGCATGTCTGAAAACATCTGTCTCAAATCTCCTGGCACCCCAGCCTGAAGTGGTCAAACCTTGTGACGCAGCTGCCTGGACCCATTTCTTCTTTACAGTTTTTTGGCACTATTTTTCCACAAAAATTTACGTATTATGCACTGAGCTCTGCTGTCAGTCTTTGTTTTAATAACAAATAGCTCAGAGAAAAGGGTGAGGAAGTATCAGTGCTTTAAAATACTGAGATCAAAGATAAAAAATGGCTAGATTATCTTTTTTTATATACTTCCCTGCAGTCATTTAAAAAATCTTTCATGTAATAACAACTGCACAAGTACTAATTTCAAATTAAGCTAGTTATAAGAATTTATTTTTACAGAATTACATTTTAAACCAGATATATTTGATTCTATATCTAACAGCTGAAGACAAAAACTATATTAAAACTACTTATTAGGAAGAACAGGGAAAAGAACAGATTCCATTTACAATTATTTAAAAAGAAAACAGTTTGTCGTCTGCATACTACTAATAAATTCAGCAAGTTCTTGTAAATATATCATAGCATCTTCGTGGAAACTATTACTAAATGCTTTCGTATCAAACCTAACAATGCCAAGAAATGACACACAGAAAGAGAAGAATCTCCTTCTTCCTCATGTCATAGAAATAAAGTTACTGGATAGTTGCCTAACCTAGTTCATGAAATACCCTCCAGACAAACACTTTTTTAAAAAATCTTCCAATTTCAAGAGAATATAAAGCCTTCCTATTTCTGGCTCTTCATAAACAAATAAATTAAAGCATTTGTGCTGACTGTTTTGTCTACAGTAAAGGCATTGCTCTACTTGAACAGCAGCTGTAGTACAGATGCTCCCACCTTAGTCTACCTAAACAATGGCTAGAAAAAGCAGAACCCAGACAGACACAAGAATAAAATATTTCAATCAAAGGTTAATATTGTGATTTGCGGGGATTTAAAAGACATTTTGGGTTCTTGGATGCCCAGCATTTCTTACAAAAATGAATACACCTTAACAAATAAGTAGATATAAGTGACCTGTGAACTGCTGAGAGTAGAACTTCTAAGCTTTGCTTTTGTTGGGCATAGCCTCACAAGTAATATTGCCATCTTTATATTTTACTTGCACCGTTTTATATATATATATTCCTAGAAAAGAGTCCATTTTATATTTTCAGATGTTTTAGCAATATTTTTCCTTTAGGATGTGATCTAATTAAAAAAACATGGTTAGTTGAGTCACAGAAGTAGGTCCTGCATATACGGTAGAAACCAGTATTGGGGGACCCAGACAAATTTTCTGCCTTAGCTAAAAAAAAAAAAAAATTAAAAATTGGGTTTGTCAGTGTTGGAAGTGAAGAAAACACAGAGCTCAATATGTGAGGGAGCTCACAGTGCAAATACTGGAACTGGATGGAGGTCATGTGGTTTGTGTTGCCACAGCATCAGGAAGAAACATGGGGAAAAGTGGAGGCCTGACACCCAGAGATATTTCATACAAACCAAGTACACTTCCTACTAAGAAGTATTCTGTACAATGTGTCCACAAAGAACAAGAAGTTTGACAATAGTTGCATCACAGCACCTGGCACAATAGTAGTTAATAAGTTACGAAAAGTACCCCCATTTTCTATCTAACCGGGAGATGAGACTTTGACATGAAATATGTGGGGACAGATCAGCAGGTTTGTTGTCCTCAGTCCCCCAGGACACCTTTCAGTAAGTCTTGTGTCCTCAGCTCTGCTGAGAGCTGACCTGGGATATGAAGCTCATGAATGCAATAGTGTTGTTAATGCAATAAATTAGTGCTATATGCAGTTCTTCTGCAGTTCATACGTTTGGCACCGGCAATCCAGAAGAACCATCCCTATGTGTTGCATCCAATAAATCATGCTACTCATGAACCCAAGTGTGTCTTTTGAATGTGACCCAACTTAGAGTGCAATAGACTATTTGCACACCTGGCATCAGGCCCATAGTTACGTTTTTTAAATAGTCAGTAAAGATGAAACTAAATCATCATTTAATTCTTCTTCACAGTATTCTGTACTATGTGGTTGAGTGCTGAGCTGTAGTAAATCTTGGGTGTAATGGTCACAACAACAACAATTTTAAAATAATTTTTATCACATAGTTTAGATTTTACCAGAAAATCCTGTAGCACAAATAATTTAGTAAAAGACATGTCTTAGTATGAGACTCAAGAGAAATTGTAAAATTTGCCTTTCAACACTTTTGGATGAGAAAGTATTGGTACCTAAGTTTGGGAGTAATAGCAGTTGGACAGTACTTTCAAAAACACAGATCAATATCTAAAGAGCTAAAGAGTATCCCTGAAAGAATACTTAAATAGAATTTTTCAAGGAAGAAGTCTTAACAACAACATGATGCAAGTCCTAGCCCCTAGAAATATTCAAATCATTATTAATGTTTTTCTAATGCATTAGAAGGCACTCACACAGTCAAACATTTGCAGGGTTTCAGACTCACACAGACTCCAGCTCCTGGTCCTGCACAGGACCAACTCACGAGCCACACCATGGGCCCTGAGAGCATTGACCAAACCCTTCTTGACCTCTGTCAGGCTGGTGCTGTGACCACTTCCCAGGGGTGCCTGTTCCAGGGCCGAATCACCCTCTGGGGGAAGAACCTTCTAATATCCAACCTAAACCTCCCCTGACACAACTTCAGGTCTTTCCCTCAGGTCCTGTCACTGGTCACCAGAGAAGAGATCAGTGTCTGTCCCTCCTCCTCCTGTTGTGAGGAAGCTGTAATTGCAGTGAGGTCTCCCTTCAGTCTCCTCCAGGCTGAACAGACCAAGTGGTCTCAGCCGCTCCTCACACGGCTTCTCCTCAAGGCCCTTCACTGTTTTCATGGCCCTTCTTTGATGACTCTCCAATAGCTTTAAAGGCTCCTTATACTGTGGCACCCAAAAGAGCACCGACCCTAGAACGTAGCCCTATAGACACCCACTAGTGACAGTCTCCAGCCTGTTGTGACCCCATTTACTACAACCCTCTGTGCTTGAACTATCCACCAGTTGTTCAACCATCACATGATGTGTTTATCCAGCTGTATGCTAGTTTTTTGCTATAAAACAAATTCTCAGATATTCCTGTTTTGGTAGTTGCAAAGAGACAGAAAAAACCTTCATATTCTTTAGACATGGGAAGATTTTCTCCACCTCTGTTTTCTATAAAACTGCTTACAAAAACTATACCATTTATTTTGTTCTCCTTCCCTAGCAGGCCACAGCTTTTAACTTCAATTCTTCTAGAGGCATTTAAGAAGGATACAAAGATAATGATGGCCTCTGAGCTAAGAACTGATTAGAGTTTGAGGGTGTCTCAAGGCAGAGATGTTACTCTCATTCTTTTCTGCAGATGCAGAGAACTAGGCAGTACTATCCTCATAAATTCTGAGGCTCAGGGACCTTAACAGGGAGCTTAATACATGCAGATTCAAACTGAAAAAAAAAAAAAAAAATCGCAAGCCCTTCTCCAGAAAGGAAGCTTTTAGCAGAAACTTCAGGCTTATACTCTGGCACTTCCTTGAATCTCCTCTTTGGTATTTTTTTCCCCTCCTCTTCTCCAAAGAGGAAAATTTAATTCTAAATGAGAAATTACTCTTCAATACCTGTTAGCTGATTTTGCAGTATTAATGCTAAACCCCACAATTTCATGCTAGAAAAAAAACACTACTGCTATAGCCTTGACCTCTGTTGACTTTGGACTAGCTCATGTAAAAAGACAGTGTATTTATAAGGAGGCATACAGATTGTTTTCTTTAAACTCCAGAACCTCTACTGATGATGCCACTGTGACATAGGCATGACAAAATCTGTAACTTTGATTATCTCAAATTCATATTTGGAAAAAAAAATATGGTGCTATAGCAAAACACCTGGAATAATTTATATATACATATATATGGACAGAAATATATCAAACTCTTCTAGACCAGTTTTAAACATGTGAAAATTAAACACCTCTCTATGCTCCTAATTATAACACCAGATTGAAGAAACACAAATATGAGACCAGATAAACAAATGTGCCTAATGAAAAACAACAAAAGTAGAAGATGCAAACACCAAATAAACATCAAAGCTACTGAAAAAAACTGCTGAACTAGAGATAAACTCAGATGGTTGTTTTTTAAAGACAGGACAATCAAGATTACTAATACTGGATAAAGCTTCATCCCTGAGCTAGACAGCATATTCACAATGAGATTCAGCCAACAGCGCCATCATCCTGCCTCTTAGTCCAGGCTCACTTATACCTAAGAGCTCCATGATACATTTGTCAAAAGAGACCAGTGGAAGAATGTACCCATAATCTCCAAAATCTGTAAAACTCTTGAGCTAGATTAAAAAAAAGAAAGATGTCTGGGTAACGTGATGAGATTTCAGTTGAAAGTTGGCACCGTATGTATGTGATTTTCTTTCCATCTCCGTAAGTCACTATGATATAATATCATGAACACAGCAAGCTCCTGCTGTGATAAATTTATGATTTAGCAACAACTGCAGGAGAAATGGAAAATATAAGCAAAAGGATTTCTTCACAGAACCCTTTCTGCCCCCACTGTCCATTATGACAAATTCTTTTTCCCCCCTGCATTAGCAAGAAAGGTGAATTAGTTAAGACAAGGGCAGGTTTTATGTCCAGGTGGTCACAATGGCTTACACAGCCATGCCTGGAAAGAATTGCATGCAGGGAAGGATTCCTCCTCAACCTCCTGGGTCCCTGTGTAATACAACTCAGACTTTGTTTCTCTCTAGAAGAATTTCTATAAACACATCTTTTTTCTTGGGTTTATGGCTGCCCTCACAGCTCCAACATTCTGACAGTATTCAATAGCTGCAGCAGAGCTCAGATGATTTGTGGTATGGCTCTGTTTTGCAGGAAGACAATGGGCTAGCAACATTAGTGAAAGCGGGACTGGCATTCGGTTAAAAAATACGACTATATAGGTCAAGTGGGGCAAAGGGAATAAAATACTTTAGTGTGTCAAAAATATTGATGTTATTATGGGATGGTTTTGTGCTTTGCACTGATCTAATGAAAAGGATTCACAATTAAAAAAAGTCACAAGCAGTGGCTTCTACCCAGTATATCAACTTACACATACATCTCCCATATTCCTTGTACAATTAAGGAGACAGTTCAAGGGTTTTGTTCTTGTCATTCTTGTTGTTTTGGTTTTTCTAAATACCTTCACTTATGACAAATACCTTGAGGCAGATCTCCTGAGGAAACAGAATTAACAGAACTGTAAGGGTTCCATTAGTACCTCCAATAATGATATCCACTACTCTCTTTTCATGACAATCTACTTCTGCACTGAACCCAGTATGTTTTCATATGTTTATCTACACAGAATGTCATCAGACCTGAAGATTCTATTTTAAAATTACATTCTCTTCCCAATGAAAATGGATTATCTCAGACTATTTCACATTTTCAAATTACAACCCTGATGCATGAGGAGAGCATTTAACATTAAATCTCCTCAAATCAAACCCAATTAGATAAAACAGTTCAACATTTTAAATTCTCAGATGACCAATACCCTCTTTTTTCTTAGCTAAATGCTGACCAAAAAAAAAAAGAAAAAAAAAGGACAGAAACAGAAGGAAATTACTTATTTCCTAAAAAAGGTGTCTCCCAGTTATTTCACCAGTCCACCTGCGTTAGTCCATACTACTAGATATGCTTGTTCAGCCAGAAGGAAAGATGACACTGTATAAATATCAGCCAAACAAGTAAGATAGTTAAGCTCTCAGAACTATTGTCAAATGACCTTTTTACATTTTTGACAGTATATGAGGAAGTTTTGTCTTGTCACAACTTAGTCATTAATTTAAAACAAAAGAAAAAAAACCCAACCAACCAACCAAACAAAAAACCCAGCTCCCAAAGATCAGAACAAGTAGAATTTAGGTGTCATACATCTTAGAAATGCATTATCTAGAATATTTGTAATGCTAGGAGCTAAAGAAGAAAATGAAAGGCAAAAAAGACAGTAAAAAAGGGAAAAAAATAGAGAGATAAAGACACACTAGATTGACATACACCAGCAGCAGATCTTCCCTAAATTTTAGATTACACATTGAGAGAAATACAGGCCTTAAAAGGCACAGAAAGAGCTGAAAGAGATTCTGAGAGATCCCTTAATCTCCCCTCTCTTCATTTTCCCAAGACAGAACAGCAACATTAAACAAACGGTTTGTCCAGACTATCCTCAAACCCCTTCTATTATGCAGATTCCACAATCTCCCTGAAGAATTTATTCCAGCACTTCAGCCTCTCCTATTATAAAGATATTCCTAATACCTAACCCACATTTCCCCTGTAGCAACTCAAGCAAACTATTGCCCTGCTTTATCTACAGCAAATTATAACAAAACATGATTCTTCTGTGGATCAACTTCTAACGTACTTGAAGACCACTACCATCACTCCCACAGTCTCATCTTGGCCAGAGCAAAACCATCTAAACTTTTTCAGTCTAACAGGCTGTGTTTTGCAGGTCTCCATCTTTTCTATTTTGCTTCTGATGCCACTCATTTGGTCCTCACCTTTCTTCAAAGACCCCGTCCAAAATCACACTCTACTGCAGCTGAGGTCTGATCAATGGCAGGGAGAGCAGCAGAATTATGTCATACAGCTTTATATAAAATGCTTCTGTGGGTTCAACTTATTTTCCTCTCCCAACAGTGCACTACTGATACTTCATATTCAGAACGAATCTACAGGCTGGGTACAGGGGCACACATCCCAAATCCCTTTCTGGTCTGCTGATACAGATATCATCCTAGTAAAACAAATATGGGACATCACTTGCATGATCTTGGCAGGACTGAACTCAACCCTTATTCTGCTCTGAGCACAGGAGTAAAATCTCCTGCATTCAAACCTCGCCCATCTAAAAATCATGCAGAATATGAGCCTTATTCTTTCTGTAACAGTCACAAGCACAAACAAGTCTGAAAATGACATGGCTTCAAAAAGGCAAGGCACAGCTGTTGAGTAATTCGATTTTTGGCTTCAATATACAACGCCTACCTTCAGGTAAGGCAGTGCATCTTTGCTCTTTCCAGAAACTTTGTTACTGTTTCCTAGTACACCTCACTCCCAGTTCTCTTTTCGCAAGCACTGGGAGAAATTAGACTTGTCAACGGAATTAAAAATAAGATGATTCAGATTTATTTCATCTGAGATCCAATGCCTTCTCTAATGCTTAGAAGTACATCCCCCAGTTCAGCATGAGGAGAGGTGTATGTGTGCACACGCACCCAGTCAGACATTTTGAGCCAGATGACAGTATGGCAGGCTGTACTTGATTTAACATGTCTAGACAGCTGTAGCAACACATTATTGAAATGTAATTAATTTAGCATTCCTTCTACTTTTTGTTATTTCTGTACCTCATGTTTTTATTGCATTTGTATGATCTTACATGTATTTCATTAGTTAATACAGCTTAACCTTTGATATTTTTGTCACTTTTCAAGTACTTCATTCTACTGTCTTCATGCAAACTGAAAGGGCTTCCAAAAGAGAAAACATGATCCACCTACCTATTATGACGGTAACTGAACAGGGATATACACTGATATTTTTGTTGCCATTCTTATTTCCACTACTCCTATTACACACACTTCTCTATATACCCTTTTTCTGATTAGCCATGTCACTACATCTTCACATCATTTCCTCCTTCTGCCTTGCTTAGAAGCTCCTACCACAATCTTCTCCCTGCAGTCAGAACTGAGCTCTCAGACTTCCTGCTTCTATTGTGCTCTTGTTTCTTTACCCTCTTTTTAAGCCCTGCTTGCCTCTTCAGCATGCCTAACAAGCAGGAAAAGAAATGACCCAGAAGATTTGACGCTTCCAGGTTAAGGAAGAATATAACTGACGATATCTGAAAAAGTCTTCTTCCTTCCTGATTATCACAGGGATACAATCTCTTCCTTGCTCCCTGTCACAGAATAGAACAGAGAGAATTCCATTGTCTTCCTCATGACCACCTGAACCACCCTCCAAAACACAAAAAAATTTTTAGTAGCATATTCTAGGAGAGGCAAATAACCCACTCTTCAATTCTGCTAATCTCAGTATAAGATAGAGATAAGTGTGAACAGTGTCCTGTTTGAAGTAATTTACTACAGCAATACTTGTTTCATTCAAGTAGGTTTCCTTTACTAATTTTGACAAATTCTGACAAGCTCTCTGCTGTTTTCAGTGCAGGTTTCTCATGTTTCATATGGATGACTTCACTTCAAGTACCAAAGGAGCATATGCAGGCATGAGTGCTGAGATTGCTTAGAAAGACCTAACTGTGTTTACACGCCACAAGCCCTTTGCTGTAAATTCTCTCACTGTCACAGCCTTTTTAGAGCAAGTCAGAGGAATTTGCAGGAATTACAATAATTTTTGTCCTGTGGAAACCCATAATGCACAAATCACACATGGATTTGAAATCTCTGGATTTGAGCTCTCTGTCAGCAAGTTTTATGAACCACCTTTTGTTGTCCTTGTCTATTTTACCACTACAAAGATTCTTTATATGCAATGCTCAGGCAACTAACATCCTATCTTAAACTACAGCCATTCTCCATGGTAATGAGAAACAAAACTATTATTTCCCTTCCCACAGTTGAGAATGATTCAGAAAAAGGTACCAACCCAAATAAATCAGAGACTGCAGTGGGGTTTGATGTCTGATGGAATGCCCTCAAGTCATTTCAATGAAGTTATTGGGCAATAATTATTTTAATCTGCATTGCATTTATTTGGTTTAAAGGTATTACATTTAAACTAGATCCACAAATGGTTATGATGCTAAAAAGGTAAATTTCAGCCTCAAGTTACACCACTAATCAGTCCTAGGTCTCTTTTCCAAGGGATGAAAGAAGTTAATTGCATGGAGTAAGCAGCCTACTTCCTACAGTAGAGAACACGCTGATAATGAAGTCAGCATATTTTCACACAAACTTATAGCCATATAGGAGTATTAGTATTACCAGCTGAATACAACACCACTGTCCACTTTATCAACAGGACTCTTTTATAAGAAAGTCTGAATTCGGCCTTTATGCACTGGGAATGAGACTCATTCCCACCTGAAATTATGGTACTCATCTGAAATTATGCATTTTGCCTAAAGTAATTATTTAGGTTTCTTTCACAAAAATAAAACAAATACTAGACAAGTATACCAAATAATACAACTATTACAAGTCTTAAGTTGGAAGAGCATTACTTCTTGAGAAAACAAATCCTTGAGATAGACTTTCCCCTCCCAACACATGCAACTCTCTCAAATGAGAAAAAAGTCTAAATTGCAAGAGTCAATGTTTATCATTTCTAGGAAGAATAGGGAATAAAAATTAAATTAATATTACCTTACTAACGTATATCCACTTGACATTTCACTTCCCAGAAAGAAACAACCAAAAAGCACTAAGGAAGTCAACAAACTGTAAACAGTGACAAAGGACAGGAGGTCACGGAATTAAGTTATAAATGAATACAGACGCCTCTGCACACTGAATCACCATTAAAAATCTTCTCTCTCAGCACTGCATGAAGCCAAGATCTTTTTTTCCCCTAATTTTCTGAAGAGGGAAAAAATGACAACAGAAATAAGGTTGCCACTGATTCTGAAATCTCAGTTTCACAGGGTATGAACCTTCTTCTTGCAGTAATTTTTTTGTCAGCATCTGTTCATTCGTTCTGGCATAGGCGATAGCATTGACAGAGAAGAGCACTTTCACATCCCCTGTGAAGAAAACCAGACTCAGCTACTTGCAACAATCAGAATCAATTCTTCGTATCAAAGACTTGTATCACAGAAACTCTGGAGTTAGCCAGACTAAGGGACTTCTAATGTTTAATTGTGTGGGTTCAATATATCCACCTAAATCAGCATATTTCAAAAGTCATAGAGACTTTCCCCTACAGAATTTTCTGGAAAGCCTCTTCTTTTCTTCTTCTAGAGAAATTTTTGGTTTGGGAGCCAATTCTCTTTCATCGCAGAAGTTGAGATGCATTTGTCCCAGTCCTTGTTTTCCCCCGGCTATTACATGCTTTGAACTGATTTTAATTCTGTTTGCCAGATCACCAATCTGTTTTTCCAACATTCTTGCTCATTCTGCTGTATATCAGTCTCTGTCTCCATATTTTAAAGCATGGAGATGATAATTCATTTCTGGGTGAATGCAACATGTAAAATAGTTTCTGTAAAAACACCAGCAGTCTTTGCCTGTCATGCAGACATTCATTTACTGGTGAGCTCAGGGCCAAAAAATCTTTTCAGAGTCCAAAGAGAAAAATACAGTGTGTTTTGGGGGGTGCTGATTTTCTGGCCTTCTCCATTGTGAGCCCTTTATGGATACACAAACAATCACAAAGCTTAGAAAGGGTACTGTTAGAATGCCTACAGCAACAGTATATTGAGTGAAATAGTTTGTATTTATACAGAGCTATTCTGTCTCCAAGGTTTTCAAAGAGCTCCATAGTCTTTTATAATTGCTAAATAAACTGCATTCAATTGTTCGTTATTTTTTCAGTATTTGTCACCCTATTTTTTTAAGCAAAAGCAAAGTAATCATGTTGCTTGATTCGACAGAGTTACCTGCATTAATGTGAATCCAGATAACCCACTTAATTTATACCTAGAACGTAGCCTGTTGTTTCCAATTCCCACTGGAATCAAAAGTAAACTTTAAATGGCTGTTATGAATTGCCATGCTGTTTAACAGCTGGAAGAATAAAGCTCTTAAATAGGAGAGAGGAAAAGGATGCTCCACCCTAAAACTGTTCTTCAAAAAAGCTGCAGTGCTATTTGACCCTGATGCTGACAGCATCGAGATTGTTTTCTTAGAACTTTTTAGAATGTTCCTGAAAAATCCCTTCTGCCTCTTGAATGGGAGCAAAGGCTTTGAACACATTGCACAATTCACAAATGTGCATTTGACAACACAAAATACAAAAATCCCTGACATTTATACACTTAGCCCATTCCCTTGCATTTGATTATGTATAATTTTAGGAGCAACACATGATTGTCAGTTGCCATGAATGACTGAAGCGAATTTGACTCTACATTCCCTCCAAATAGACTATGTTGTAATTTTTCAGTTATCTCTTACTGAAATTATAATAACTTTCAGTTACTTAGTTTTCTAACTGTTCATTCCGTTTTCACCCACCTCATTCTGCTGGCTGCACCTTGTTCAGAGTGTACCCTTAACATCCTCCCTTATCTCCAAACTTCCCAAAACTTCCAGTTAGGAAAGTTACCACTTTTAACTCTAATATCCGTAACTCTAATATCCATAAATCCATTGACGGGCAGAAGTTACAAGGATCACAATGCAATGATAAATTTAAGACAAGCCAGTGAGAGAATTATTTTGCTGTTCATGAAGGACAATTCCAGAAAGAAATACCAAGAATGGTGGGAAGAGTATCTGACTCAGTAAAGACCCAAGGGAGATTTTCCTCTAAAGTCTGAACTTGGGTAGAATGTCAAATCATACAGATGCATTTACGTGGAACACATGTCATATCTCTGTGTGTACTTTTTTAAGCAGTAAAACATTTATGCCTTTTACAGCTGTTTACCCATACTTCCTGCTGGGGAAATACTATTATTATGAAGTAAGTGTCACATAGTGAAGTCAGAATGGTTCAATTCCACAAAAATAGTTTAAATAGGAATTTCAAAGTGACACCTGGTTTTGCTCAAATCAAACTATGAAGTCATCAGTGAAGCCAGCATGTGTAATTACATACAAGGTTTCAGAAGAGCTTCACTAAAAGTTACCAGTTTGTTGTGCTGCCAATATAGGAACGCTATTGTTACGCCAAATCTGTGACAGAGTACTCTGCACATCACAACTCTCAGTGCTGGGACATTTTCTTCCACATTAAACTTATTTCATGTGCATAAACTTATGCAAAATATGATGTAATATATCTTGTCCACAGTTAGAGAAGTTGCACGACTTTCATATTGTTTCAGATTCATCCTTACACCAGAAATTAACAGTTGCCCACAGAACCACGTGCAGATCCTAAGAGTCCGAAATCCACAAAGGTATATTTGTCCAACTTCTAGCCACAACACACACAAACTAAGCCACTGTAGTGTGCTGCAAGCCCAGTTTCACTAAACTTTATGGAACCTGTCCTACTTAAATTCAAGACATGTTTTCACTCACTAACTAAAATAGAGACAACTTCTCCTTAATGAAATTTATAAAGAATTTTGGTGATGACCCAAAAAACCCCAACTACCTAAAAGAAAGAAAATTTCCATAGTACCTAATTTTATCAACTTAACACGTAACTTCAATTGCAAGATGCACATATTTTTCGTATTGTCTTCCTGAATAGAGAGATTAATCTCATTTTTTTTCTTATCCTCCCTTCTTCCTTGGGATAACTTTGTTATACAAACCCATGCTTTATTTTCATCAAATAATACCATTCCAGTTGCAGGTAAAGTACTCTTGAGTTTTTCTTCTACTTTCAGTGCACTGTAGTCACCTCAGGCATTAATTAATATATTTTCTCAACATGCCTCTAAAAGAGGTAAGTGGTGGCATCATCATTGTACTTACGGGGAACTGTATCCTGGTGAGAGGGTGTATAAAATAGTCCGACACATGCAGGCAACACCAGACAACTGATTTCAGAAGCAGAATTTTCACTGTTTTCAGCTCAATGGGTAAAATGTAAAATATACCACTAAACACTAGCCCTCAACCATCTCGGGCTGGAAAATGAAGTGTGTACTTAAATGCATTTTCTGAAGAACCCTATAGCACCAGAAATGGAGAGAGTGAAACTGAGGACTTCCTAGCCTCTTACTGCTGTAATAAGCAGTTCTCACAATAACTGTGTTGAAAGGAATTCCAGAAAGACTATGCTCAGTTTAAAATTTGTTTATTATCATACACATTTTAGACCAACAGAAACAGCACAGAATTCCTTTAACTAATTTTGTTCAGCATTGCACTGCAAAAGCTAGGGTGGTAAGCACTGATATTTAGAGGATTCATGCTCAGAGGATGGGTGGTTACTATTTAACAGTTCCATTCAGAGAGTAATGTCTGAGATAGATGTACTGGAATTACTTAAAAAGTCTTCCTACTGTTTTATGGACTAGCAGGTTGCAAATAGAATTTTACTGTTAAAGTTTCTGTGATGTTGCCATTGTTACTATTAGAGAATTTTTAACTTTGAAATTCTCAATATTTAGGCAGATTATAGGTCAAGTGTGACAGCATGTACTTTTAAGCAAGCAATGCATCCCTTGAGAATTACTCAGAGCTCATGGTGAGCTTATATAAGATATATATTAGCTTATAAGACTTTCATTTGGTGGCCCTCACCGATATCTTAAGGTATTTTTAATGTTTACATTACAAATGTTGAGATTCACATCAAGCCAATATTTTCAGTTTTTATTTGCTGATCATACCAATTCCACTGCAAGCTTATTTTTATCACTATATATTCAGTCTTCCTTCTCATGCAAAACTGTATTTATGATTTCTCTGCAGCTGTCAGTCTGTCCAACATGAATTATTTCCATTTGCTTAAGAAGGCTCTGAATTTCCAAAGCCTTGTCCTTAAGTATTTGCTAATTCAACACAAAGATAGCTGAAAACTAATTTGCAATAGCTTAAATATAACAGCATATTAATTAAATAGAATCAGAGATACGCTTTACAGTGTAATATGTTTAGGAGATGATTTAGAGGCATGCAAACAAAATAGCATTTCATATTAGAATAGCTCTAAAATGATGCACATTAAAGTTATACACCACCATATTTATGGGTACTGATTTTTCTCTCCTGTACTAAATGTGGTACGAGTTCTTTGAAAAAAAGCAATATACAGCAATATAAATTAAACTGTATTGCAATATAAATTAAACTGTATTGCAATACAAGGCATAAGGACATAGAATTAAATATGGCATAAAACTGGGACCATTCTGAACATTGGAATGAGCCAGTGAATGCAAAACAATGTTTTGTCATTATTTTCAGGGTGGGGTTTTGGTTTGTTTAAAAAAAAACAAGACTTCTTAAAAATCATTCTCAACAATTTTAACTGCCTCACCTATTAAGAACAATAAATGAGAATTTTAAATTTAGCACTAAGAAACTCAAATTTTTATGCAAGTTTTATGATTCCTTACACTAGTTAGTCTTGGGAGATGGCTTGTATCTCACAGGACAAAGGTTCAAAATGCTTGACAGTAGAAATGGCTACTGGCAGGTAACTCAATTCCACACATCAGGGTAACTTTAAATGCTATCAATGCAACTGCAACGGCTTACTGAATATTCAAGCTCTGTTGATATGGTATATATCCTTACAGTAAAATTCAGCTTAAAAGCCAAAAACCAACGAGCAATTTGCTCTCTTTAATGCACTATAAATGTATGTATGCTGTACATGCAGTATGCTGTACTATACTGAATCTTCTGAACATTATCAGAGAAGTAAAACTGCTTACAAATACACCAGAGTAAAAATTGCAGATGGAATCTTGAATTAATTTTAATTGAAAAATGCTTAATGTGACTTACCTTCAATGTTTTTTACCCCAGTATCTCCAAAACTCACCTGACAACACTGCAATGGGGCATTTAATCATGACTGACTTTCTGTGAATCAGAAGATGCTCAGAAGCACCAGGTCAGGTTTGGCAGTTTTCTTTCCACCGTACCAGTACCCCACATCTCGCTTGCCTCTGCCAGGACACACCTGTCTCTAAAGGCAACGAAAGACTGACACTTCTTCCAGTTTCAAGACTGCCCATTTCATATCACCAGATTGAAACAATCTATAGAAGTCCAGAAAACTCAAAACCAATTGCAGCTACAGCTAGAGAAATAAGTATGTTCTGTGGAGAGCATTCTTCACAGATGCCAATCTCCATCACAGCGTTAACACTTCCAAGTAAAATGCATAGAAATGCTTATTAAAAAAGACTCCAGAATTAGTTGCTTTGCACTCCATGTAAATTGATAATTATGGACTTCAGGCAATGCTACCAAGCATTACCTGGCCACTATTTCTTCTCTTCTCTGAAAAATAAATTATTAAATGATAGTATGAAAAAGAGTTGTGAAGCATTCAGCACTAACTTTATGGCTTTTGCTCTTTAATAAAATTATTACATTTTCCCCCTCTTCCTTTTCAAGTATCTCCACATTGCCATTACCAATTCCTTTGCTCAATGAAGTAAGAGGCTCTACCATTAAACAAGATTATACATTTAAGAGCAATAACACAATACCATGAGATCATCGGCCACTCTCATACATTAACTAGAAAATTAACATCAACCATAAGCATGAACTAATTCACAGAGTCCATCTCTGTTCAAGACAGGACTAGGAACTTCGTATTTGTGGTTATCACAGAACACCTGACATGAAGTTTCACATCCTAATCTTACCTCACCACAGTTAATTCAAACATCCCTAATATTAAAATACTGACAGCTGAAAGTTAGCACTCAGCTTTTAGGAAAACAAGTAGTCTTCTCATCTTCCAGTTCCTTCCAGTGCCTCCAGAAACCAGAAGCCACCCTAAACAGAAATGGCTGGCCAAGTTGTAGGTTTCCTGTTCAGGCTAGGAGTATATAATCCTAGACTGTAACAAAATACAGTTTGAACTGCACTCTGTACTAGCAGATATCTAAACTGCTTCATCAGAAGTTGCCATCACTGACTCCAACCTCACAGATGTAGAAAACAGGTGAAAAAAGTAATGGGTCTGTTTTTCAGGCTGCCGGAGAGCTCAGAATCAGAAATTTCAACACCATGCAAATAGCCTTACACTTAGTCCTGCATTTTACCTCTGAGTCAACACTTAAGTCATGGCTGACCTTATCAGGCCATAAAAACTCTTTTTACTACCTGACTCTGGCTGTTCTAGGAATCACAAGCTTTTCAGTAAGGGTAGAATGTTTTACTAACTCATTGCCCACTTAGGGGCTTATTAGAATTTGATAAAAAACACTGTTGTCTTCAGCTCCTGGTTTTCCTTCTCCTGGTTGTGTCCCTCAGAGTACTGTAACTAACAGTGGGGCTCAAATAAGATAGAGCTAGAAGCACTGGCTCCTTTGTCTTACAGCTGCATAGAGTCATCTCATGCTACCATAGAAGAAAAAAAAACCAACTCACAGAATCGATTCATTGAGTTGCAGCTCGATAACTTGTAAGAGTAATACTGAGTGTATCTAAGGTAGACTGACTCAAAGAGCCTGAAAAATGGTGGAAAAAGGCGAGATTTTTTTGGCCAGAATCCAACCTGGAACAGTCACTCCAAATACTGGAGAACCACATAACCTGAAATTTGTATACTCTTTAACTAGTAAGAGTCAAAAGAGAGAGACACAATCAAATCCCACTGGCCATTAATATTTTATTTGAAGGAAAATGACTGCTAACTGGAAAAAAAGCAGTATTATCTTATTTACAAAAGAGACTACTGGTTGATGTTGACAGCGTGATTAAAAAAAATCAATCTTTCTGGAGCTTCTAAGAAAGTGAGATAGTGCTTTGCAAGAAGTATACTTCACCACTAAAAATGTCAGTTGAAAGACCTCCAGCTGCCCACTGCTCTTCCCATTAGAGCAAATATTCTCGCTTACCATCCATGAACTTACACTTGAGGAAAAGGAAGCAGGGAGTTGTATTTGAGTATAAATGGACAGATCATAAAGATGTGCAACACGGAAATGAAATGATACAAAAAGGAATTCTATTTAAAGATTTAGAAGAAAAGGCTCTTCCCTAAAGCCTCAGCAGAACATAATTCTTTGTGCTACAGCAAAGGAAGTCTGTCAGGAGACTTGCAAGTACCTTAAGGTCTCGATGTTAATCAGTCCATTATTCAACTGCAGGAGCTTTCCTCCAAATCAAGCCAGCAGACGTTCTGTAATACCTAACCCATAATTCATCAGGCTCTTCATCTTCTAAGCCAGAACTTTTCCTCAAGCTCTGCACACAATGGGGCATGAGCCAAGGCCACAAGCTGGGCACCTACACAACCCTTTTTTAATAAATATGAAGCAGAAACTCTCAGGCAGCCTCCATACTGTGCAGAAGTTCATAAACACATAATAAATTAACTATAGAGAAAACCAGTCACCAATGAGACCACAATCCTGAACTCCAGCTTTCCAAAAAGGGTATCCATCATACTGACACTGACTATACTCATAGCTGTGCCTATTCTAGCAGGCATTCACAAAGCACCTTTTTCTGAAGGAAAAACTATTATCTAGAAACAGCATGATGAATTTTCAACAGTGAATCAGGTTCAATTTTTTTTTTCATCCAGGAAATCTGTTTTGCTTCTCCCGAAAACACAGAATGTTGGAGCATTTGCTAATTTAAGAATTCTGATAAATAGTGTTTTAACCTCTGTCTTCAAGTGTTACTGCAGAAAATTTCAAGATCTTAAAAAAAGGAGTGTGGAGGGTTTGTGGTGGGGAGAGAGGGGAGTATGGTTTTTGTAATTGTACTCACATCGCAAAGGTGATGCAGGTTGATCCTGGCCCAGTCTCAGTGGCAATGAGCCCTCAGTGGACTGCTCTCCTGAAATCACTTTTTTAACTGGATAATATTTGGGTTTAATCACATATTCCTGTGTTTGGCCATGATGAAGATTCATCATCAGTGTCTGAGATGAAAGGGGTATCATCCTGTTTTGGAAAGAGATAGGAAAGACAGAATAATGTAAGAATAAATTAGACCTAGAAACTACTTGTAAAATAATTGAAGACAAATTCGACTGTACTCCAAATTCTCAAAATACAATTTGGGAAACCTACTATGTTACAAGTAAGTACCTGATTTTCCATGCATTTAACACCCTCATTGTCTTGTCAGCTCAACAAACCCCTAACAAAGACTACAGGGATTATATCACTTTCTTTTTGACTGGGCAAGAGAAATATCATGGACAACTCAGAAAACAGGGAGAAACAGGGAGAAGCCCCGATCAAAATCATGAGTTGCAGCTCAGATTTGTTACCACACAGAGCTTTACAGACTGGTCAGAGAAACAGTGGTGCATTCAAACCTTATTCCATTTCTTACAACTGTTGCTTCATACCAGGTATATTAAGTAGAACCTAAACCCAGCTGACTTTCCCCCTCTGTTCCCTGAAACCATTTCCTTCTTCACCATATCCCTCTAGTCACAGAGCAAAGCACTGCTCCTCTTCCCCCTTTTCAGTCCTTTTCCCACCTCCTCAGGTTTGTTTCCCAGAGTCACATTACTTTGTCCATTCACTTTCTCTTTGCCCCCACTATTGAACTTCTCTGACAAATGTCCAATAACCACAAATGTCCCATAACCGCATGACCTCCCTTAACAGCAAAACCATTTTCCCTTCCTGCTAACAAGAAGATTCCTTCAAGCTCACAGACTCCCTCACTGCTAATCCTTACTTATACGGTTAGATTCCTCTCTATGAGCTCAGCTTCACAATGCACAAGGCCTTGCCAAGTTTCAAAAATAATTCCCTCCTCCCCCTATCAAAAAGTCTATGGTTATTTAGTGACCATCAGCAGTAGGAATCATTTTTTCGATAACAAACCGGCCTTCACTCTTCCAGGAATAAATAAGGCAGCAGATTGGGCAGCTCTTAGCCACACACAACGAAACTGGAAGCTGCTTTGGGTCCCTGGGCTGCAGAATCCCACCCCTTGGCAAGTAGCAGCACACTTTAAAGTAATAAACCTACTAATAACATGCCTTCAAGCAGTCATAGCTAGTACAGATCAGACTGTAAAGACATGGAGAGTAGTATCAATCACTAACCTAAGAACAGTGGCTATTAGGACCACACTCTCCTTTGCTCAAATGAAGGCATATAGAGCGGGATGCTGCAGGCCTCCATCACTTTATTCTCAGCTGAGGGTCTAACTAGTCCGGTCTTCAAAAATGGAAGCATGGGAAAGTTATGGGATTTGTAACAACCATCCCTCAGAGCCGTAGTTCTGCAGGGTAAATGACTGTCCTCTGAGAATAAGTCATGAACCCTATATTACAAAGGACAGCTGAGCAGCACTTCCCCACAACGGTGAGACTGCAGAGTTTCAGCTAAGAACTTAGATGACTACTGCATTGTTTTCCGACATGTGGAGCCTGAGCCAGCCCCTATCTCCAAAGCAATGCCTAACTCCTTGGTCATGTTATTCAAGATGCTTAGTAACTGCTGTGGCCAATGGATTTGTGGTTAGCACAAACAATGGGGTTTTGTCCTACACAGATGCTCTTTTTCTCAAACTGATCCAACTTAACAAGAGCATTCATTAATAGTGACATTCTAAGACTCCGATGTAGAGCAGAAACATAACTGCTCAGGCTCTCTCCAAGTCAATTTTTGTAATACAGTACTTACACAGTCTCATTACACTTAGTAAAAGTCCTTTTGCCAGATTAAGAGAGAATACTGTATTTTCCATGTTGTCTTTAGGGCTCCTACCAGAAGATCAAAAAGAAGCTTCAGAGGCAATGGAGGTCAGGCTCGGAATTCAACACAGTCTGATAAGAAGCATCACCAGGAAACCCTCAGCCTGAGATAAAGCTGAAGTTTTTGCCTTCAGTGCTGCTTACATATGAACTTCATTTCTTTGATGAGTCACTCTTGCACAACCTGCTTTTTCTAATGGACCTCATTTGATGTCTGTGTATAAGGACATCCATTTCTGTTCTTGGACATAAAAGAGGGTCTACACTGAATGTATAAGCTGGACTTGACAACAAAGATTAAAATTGTAGATACAGATGCAGCCATTTAAGTGACTGAGTGTTTTCTGTTAAGGTTATAACTTGTTATAACAAGTTGTAAAGCATTACAGAATTCCAGAATGGTTAAGCTGGGAAGAGACCATTGGTGGGGTCAACAGGTCCAGCCCCTCTGCTCAAGTAGGGTCTTCCTAATGATCTCTGATTAGCAGTCCCCTAATTACCTTTATCACTCTATGCTCAAACCTGTTCCAGGCGTTCCAATCTGTCTTCTCCTGAGGAAGCTAGGACTGGACACAGCACTCCAGATGTGCCTCAGCAGGGCTGAGCAGAGGGGCAGGATCACCTCCCTCAACCTGTTGGCAATGCAGCCCAGGATTTCATTGGCCTCCTTGGCCACAAGGACACACTGCTGGCTCATGGACAGCTCGTCTTTCACCAGGACCCCCAGGACCTTCTTCCCAGAGCTGCTTTCCAGCAGATTGGTCCCCAGCCTGCACGGTGCAAGACCCTGCATTTGCCTTTGTTGAACTTCAGCAGTTCTTCTCTGCCCACCCTCCAACCTGTCAGGATCCTTCTGCACAGCACTCTGGGGTATCAGCCACTCTTCCCAGCTTTGTGTCATCAGTGAACTTGTTGAGGAGCCATCTGCCCCATCATCCAAGGCACTGATGAATGAGTGAACAATACCTGGACCTGGTCAGGTATTCAGCCAGCTCTCAAATCACCTCATTGTCCACTCCACCAGACTGCACCTCCCAAGTTTGTCTATAAGGATATTGTGAGAGACAGTGTCGAAGGGCTTGGTGAAGTCCAGGCAGAAAATATTCACTCCTCTTCCCTCATCCATCCAGGTAGTTTCGTCACTGTAGGAGACAATTGGGTTGGTCGAGCATGATTTACCTTTAGTGAATCCATGCTGACTACTCCTGGTCACCTTCTGGTCTTCCACATGCTTAAAGATGGCCTCCAGAATTAGGCACTCCACCTTTCCAGAGACTGAGGTGAGGCAGTAGTTGCCTGGGTACTTGTTCTTGCCCTTTTTGAAGACTGACGTGACATTTCCTTTCCTCTAGTCCTCATGCATCCGCCCTGATTGCCATGACCTTTCAAAGATGACCATTAGTGGACTAGTTATAATGTCTGCCATCTCTCTCAGCCCTCAGGGATGCATCCCATTATGGCCCACAGACTTGTAGACATCAAGGTGATTTCTAACCCAATCCTCCTTGACTCGACAAAAGTCTTCCTTCCACCATTCCTTTTCCCTGATCTTCCAGGTCAGAGATTCCTAAAGGCTGGTCTTGTCAGTGAAAACTGATGGACAGAAGGCACTCTAACTCTGCCTTCTTTGCATACTCTGTTACCAGAGTCCCCACTCCATTTAATAACAGGCCCAGATTTTCCTTCATTTTCCATTTGCTACTGATGTATTTTCTTACTGTAGTTGATATCCTTGGCCATATTTTTAATTCCAGATGAGCCTCAGCCTTCTTTAATACATTTCTGCATACTCTGACATCTCTATATATCTTTTAAGTGTTCTCTCCCTGCTTCCTTCTCCTGTGCATCTCTTGCTTGTGCTTGAGTATTGACAGGAGTTCCCAGTTCATCCACACAGGTCTCTTGCCCAATTTGCTCAATTTTTTGCTCATCAGGACACACCAGTTTCGAGCCTGAGAAAAGCAGACCTTGAATATTGACCATTTGTCTTGGATCCTTTTTTCTTGTGGGCACATTCCAATGGTATCCACTCAAGAAAGTCCCAGAATAGGCTAAAGTTAGCACTCCAGAAGTCCAGGGTTGCAATCTTAATTGCTGCTCCTCTTCCTTCATGCAAGGTACTGAGTTCCACAATCTCATGGTCACGGTAGCCAAGGCTGCCCCAGTCTCCACCTGCTCAACAAGGCCTCCCTTGTTTGATAGTATTTAGGTCCTTTTATTTTTGTTATTACCTTTTATATTGCCACACATCCAGCCACACTGAAGCCCAACTGTCAGCCTACAAAAAAATCCATCATAAACCTTGAAATTATAATAAATTTTTAAAAAATAATTAAAAAAAACCAACAACACACCATGCCACACCAAAAACATGAATGTCATACGTTGGAGATTGAAAGCTTAATTTACAAGAGTTGTCTCTTCCTTCCTTCCTTCATTCTCAGGTATTATAATTTTCTTCCTTAATTTAGTTCACATTAAATATTAATGTTAATTAATTACTGCTAAGACAGCTTTGTTTTCCAAGAGTGCCTTACTCAGTAGCACAGAGGAAAGCTGTAAACTTCAGCAATCCAGTTCTTTAAAAGGAAACACCTCCATGTGATGTGCAAGTTGATAATTTTTGATTCAATGCAGACATAAAGCATCTAATCTAAATCACCAAAGTATATGCTTACAATAATCACACAGAACCAAGGTTAAGACATGTCTAGACCCTTTTTTGTACATACTTATGCTGAGTTTTGACGATCTTGGTATATAACTGACATTAACTTAATAAACTTAACAAAAACTTTCCATTGCTGAAGTGTACACCGGGCAGACAAACCAATGTCTAACTGCACCTTCAACAAACAAACAAACAAACAATATGCTAAATACGAAAAAGGTTACAAGAGTACCACAGAGGAAAAAGAAACAGTTTCAGCTAACTATCATGCAAAAGAAAGTTCTCTTGCTTGATAAAGCAAAGAAAGAATGTGATGTATCAAAGTAACTCTGGCAAGTAAAAATGAGATCAACAACATTTGGCATGAAAAATACTGTCTAGACTAAACTAAGAGAAATCTCACTCAGGTTGCTTTTTTTTATTTACTGTAAGTCTGATGCTCCCATGACTGGCTCCTAGCTAGCAACACTTCAGAAAATATTAGTTGTTAACACGAGTGCTTCATGCAAGTGTACAAATTAATTCCTTCTTCACTACCTCCTCCCAAAGACACAATGAAAAACCAAAAGGAGAAGAAAACCAGCGTTTCCTAAAACTGTGAGATAGAAAAGGAAATACGCAGACCAGTTCAAAAGGCATGAAAATAAAACTAACCCCCACCCCCCCGTAAATTGTTAAAACTTCAGTTGCTAGTTCAGCCTGACCTTTGCCAGCTGTTTCCTCCTTCCACTTCTTCTTCGATATATATATATTTTTTTAAGATATATGAAAACTTTTAACTTCCCAGCTGATGATGAACAGATGGGATTTCTTCAAAGCCTTTTACATTATCATAACCATCATTAATCAAGGATGGCCTATTTCACACGGCCCTACCAGTAATAAGAGATGAAAGAGAAGCATTCAGCTTTTCTTTATTTTCACCATATCAAAAGTTCTGCACAAAATTGATTTTATGTGCAAATATGTATTTTTAATGTATATTTAAAAGTCCTGTCCCTGAAATACAGTGCAAACACTCCAAAAGAAGCACTGAGACCTGCCTGTCCTACAATAACAACCCTGTAATATTCCATTAATACTTTCATTATAAAACTGCCTTGGCTTTATATCTTTGCGATACATTCTTCCCCAGATGAAATTTTGCAAAGACAGTAGTTTGGATATGGCTAATTAGTTTTCAAATAACCATCACGTTATCAATTCCTACTTTTTTACCCCCTTAAAGAGCTAGAGTATTATTTACAGTATGGACAAGATCTTATTTGATCATCATCAAGTTGATTTGGTTTGTAAATAAAGTAAAACAACGAATACAACAAATCCTAATACAGATATTTAATCTAAACCAAGATAAAAAAGGGTAAAAAGGAATTAAAAGTTGTTTAAACAAAAAGGAAAGCTTGTCTACCGCATCTTTTCATTAAAATGAGTACAGAAAATTTGCTCTACCCCATTCCCAGCATGCCATCAAGGTACAAGTGAAACAATTTTAAGAAAAATCTTCTTAGAGTATTAAGTCCTAAGTGTCCTTCAAGTATCCAACATTAAACCAACATTAAAGGAACAGTATATATGAAGGCTATAAAAATCTGAGACCATGATGAACACAAACCAGATGAGTCTAAGTCTCACAGTAACAGCAATTCACAAACTTCCGTTTTCATCACGCACCAAATGCACAGCTACGAGTTACAAATCATTCGTTACTTCATGCACACTTTCACTAACACTCAACCAGTGAAGCTCTTCACAAATCCAGATTAATTAATTTAACATCTGGATTATTTTACATAGACTTCCAGCCATACATACATCTTGAACTTCTCAGACACCTCTTACCAGTAAAGTTCAAGGAGGCAAAAAAAAACCTCCTCAACATGAAACCAAGGTGTGTTGCTGACTTTTTCTTGTTCCTCTGCTTTTATTGGTTACCTGTTTGTTTTGGAGTTCTTTGTTGTTGTTTTCCAGGATGCTACATTGATAATACCACAGGCAGGTAAGATATTTTGTCAGTATCAAACTCAGCTTTTACAAGAGGGGCTGCTAATGTCATCAACACTTGCATTAAGAAATTGACCTTCAAGAATCCACTGTGTTGCAGCAGCCAAAATGAAATTCACTAGTTAGCAGCAGATTTACTTAACCAGACCACTGTGTCAATTCCATACACCATCTTCAGTAAATTCATGTATGTTTTTCCCTTCCCTGTTTTACATTACCTTTTCTACAGAAAAATTGCTTTTGTGTCCATAGTACTAGTGGCATGTTACACTGACACTGGGTAATAAAAAAGTTACTTAGATAAAGACATATTAACTAGTGATAATTTTTAATCTGTCAACCCATAAAACAGACTTTGGTATTAGAAAAGCATGCTGAAACAACAACTAAAAATAGAAACAAACTCCCACAATGGATGTTATATGATAAAGGCAAGTGAGCACAGCTGCTGCAAAGCAAAACCACGCATCACTAATCTACTCAAATTCTTGAGCATGTTAAACAAAACAGGAGACAAAGAGTCCAGTAGGTTGATGTAATTTATTTGAAATTCGAAAAAACTTTGAAGATTTATATTACAAGAGACTACTTAGAAATCTTAAATCATAAAACAGTGTTGGCAAGCTTAAAATGGGCAAATATATGGAACATAAGAAGCATTTTCTTGAATATCGATTAATTATAATTTATCCTTTTGAAGTCTACTAACTTGGTTATATATACTTGGTAACCAAATATATGTGGTTTGATGATACCTCACTTCAGGTAAATAAGTAACTTTTAAAAGTATATGAAATTTTGTTACAGTCATTCAGAAAATCCTCAATTATTATTTTGTCTTCCAGACTAGCAATGATTTATTTACACAAGATAAATTCACTCTGGGAATACACTTACATCCTTGTCTGAATTAAGCAGAAATATGTCATTTATGAATATAATACCTAAATAAAAGTGCTAATAAAGAACTGAAAACCTTGGCTTATCCTTGATATTCTGGCAGGTTAATTCATGATTACAAAAAACATAAATGCAAGGAGCAAGTAATTACCCCACCAAGTTTTTGCAAAGATGCAGATGGATTAGCAAAAAATGTTTTCTCACTACTGCTTGTTATGTCTAGAAAATGTTTTACAAGTATGATCTTGGTGTTATAAACAGAGCTTCTCAGAAGGAGTCAGATATAAAGGAATACATCATAGGTTCACAACCTTTTTATAAATTAGACCTATGTACAAGTAGGAAAATACACAAAAACCCAAGACAGCTAATTGTGGCTAGACAGGAAGAGACGAAGACTCTGATTACCTGGACTGTAGATGAAATTGAGCACTGATGAACACAACAATGTGCATCAGAAGCAACCAGAACTTGCCACACACATAACTGATGTCTGCGCTCACTGCAGCCAACCAACCAAGAGACTCTCGCATCAGCCCACTGAAACTTTCCAGCGTACAAAATTGGATTAAAAGATAAAACTCAAAGCATTACTGAGTGCAAAGAGATGAGTCAAAATAACAAGGAAGACTTTTAAAGGCATTGATATTCACAAAAGCTAAGAGTGTCCAGAAAGTGCCCAGGCAGGGAAAAGCCAGACTCTGGTTCCAGAGACAATTCTTTAGGGAATATATGACAGAAAGATACAAAATGACTCTTGATCAAAAATTAACTGCAATAAGTTCTAGACTACAAAAAGAAATACTTTTTCCACATAATGCATAATCAGAACTATGACAAGATATAATCAAACGTTATTTCTTTCAAGAATGCCAGCATAAATGTTTGATGAAAATTTGATTATGAGAACACAGAAAAAAATTCAGATATCCTTATGCTTAAGGATATCAGTTTCCTAACTGGTCACAAAAAACGCCAACAGACCTTATTTTTCTCCTGCTAAGGAAGTGCCAGGTGTGCAAGTTGGAGCACTTTATCACTCGTTAATACATACTGATTTCTTACATAAGCAACTACTAGCAGATGTATACTGACTTAGCCCAAGTACTATACACAAAAAGTGCTTATATGAGAACAAATTATGTCTTCATGTTTGACTGGGGAAATGGTCACTGTACATTAAGCATCTTAACCACATTTACTGAAGGCTTTCTAAATATACTTGATAAGAAGCATAATTTATGATGAGCGAGCCTTGAAAATTTCTATTAAATCCAGACTCCATCTTCAGTGTGTGTATTTATCAGCAGAAGCTCTTTCTGGTATATGAAATCAGCAGCAAGAAGCTCTGACAGACTGTACTGGCTACAGGATATGCTCCATGAAACACCCTAGGGACTACTCTTCCTAAGTTACACCACAAAATTTAGCAATCCTAAGGATGGAGGGTCAGAAAAACCCAAACCCCAAAGTTTACCCAAGTTCTCCACAACAGTCACCTAAAGTCAAGTGATGAAGCTATGGCATGCTTCCTGCCACATCTGGCAAGTCTGGCACATGTTGTGCTGTACCCCAGAGCGTGAAAAGATGAGTGGTGAAGTGCTTTGGATGTAGAAATAATATTTGCATTAGGCCAAGAATACTTTTAACATCTAAGTTTTTAAATATATAATTACTTTCTTAGCTGAACTAGATAAACAACTCATATGATCTATTTCTTCATACCACAAAATTGAGCAATAAGCACTGTCCTTTGTATTAAGTCATCAACAAAATGGAATGCTTCCATTTGTGGGCAGAACCAGAGAAAGGGGGGACAGCAGCAGGCAGTTCCACTTACCAGGAGTCTAATCTTGGGACTACGGAGCTTCCAAAACCTTGTGACAAATATACACAAATAGTCTGAACATAACATTACACAGAAAAATATTTTCTAATTAAGAGAGTAAACTTATGCAGGATCACAGGACAGCAATTTCAAAAAATTGTTAGTGAATTTTATTAGTTTGTTGAAATTCAGCCACATAACATTTTGTTCACTAAAACTACATACATATGATGCATTATAATTACGTGTTCATTGTCACGTATTTTCAGAAAAGTAACATCTAGAGAAATAGCTTGTTTGTGCTACATCGTTTTTGTGTCAGTACCAGATCCCTGATGTAAAAAAGTCACTTCAGTAGAGCTAAAGAACAGACTAAAGCCAACAGAACTGATAAGGCATTTATTCACTGTCATGACCTAAGAAATTCCTCCGCAGAAAGAACCTTGACAAAGAACCTTGACAACAGATTAAGAAAAATCAACATGCTTTATTTATACTTCTATTAGAGATTGCACAAAAAAAAAAAATAAATAAACTCCACCACAACGTTATTTATCAGCTTATCAAACTCCTCTCATAACAGAGACCAGATACGGTAAATTTTAGTTACATGACTAAGGCTTAATAAGAGCATTTTAGGAGTACTTCTATATTGGCTTAGGGTCCCAGAATCAGGGGAGAGACAATATATACCTTTTAATTTCAGACATAAAAAAAAGAAAAAATAAGTTTAGTACCTCAACAGTAACTCTTGGTATATGTAGATCACTACAACATTTCATACAGCAAGCAAATGTAAAAACAGCATGCAAGGAATCTAGATTTAAAAATAGGCTGGTTTTCCTCATTTACATGCTTAATTTAGTCCTGCTATAAAAAGACTGGCTGTTTGAAAACTGTGTTAAAATAATTTTTCAGAAAGCAAACCTAGATAATATAAAGACAGTAATACTTTTGTCTGAGAAATGGTCATGATTTTAAGCAAAAATAACAGGGCTAAAAGTGAATGTAGGTTTCAACTTAGTAGCACTTCACCCCTACTCTGCTAATGAGCCCAATGAATGCTATAATTATAATGAATATCATAATTATGCCCTAGCGTTATTTCTAAAATAATTAGGTAAAAGGTAAGAATTTCTAGTGCACTAAGGCCAAGGATGAAAGCTAAACTGTATGAAATTCTCAATTTTCTTACTGATCTTGCTCTAGTGAGCCATACAGATTGCTCCAGAGACAGAGAAGTTTGCACAGAATTGGCACACATTTTTCTCCACTTCCCTAAAGATCTACAAAGATCTACATCACCATCTAATAAGATACTGCAAAGTTTTCAGCAATGAAAGGTTGGTACACTGCTTGGTACATATGCAAAAGAATACTAAACAGTTAAACTGGTTTTCATACAAGCTGTTTTCCCCGACATTAGCACAAAATCCTGATTTTTCTGAAGTCAACAGCAGAACTCTCATTTATTTCACTGCTGGCCATGATTTCATCCCAGGACTTTGTTATTTGTCAAACACAGCTTCGCACCCTTGGACTTTAAACCCACAGACTACGTTCAGCGGTCTTTTACCCTGCCAAAGCAGAGATTCCTCGTGGTTCCTAACTCTAGTTCCTGAAACCCACATTTGTCACCCTGGAAGGCAGTGAAATGCAAACAAACATAAAGAACACCGTATCCCTGACTGCAGCCCATGATCAACACAGGGACAAAGTATGTGAAAGGATCTAATTCACTATTATAAAAATAAGTCCTCCTACAGTTCAAATTCAGCTCACAAGAAGGCAGCTATGAAGAATTTCTGACATACGGCTGAACCAACAATGTCTGGAAGAACTTGGATCTCCTATTCCAAACCTCTTTGCCTACTTTAAAAAAAAATAAAACTACTGTGACCAAAAGCCCAGACTGCATTCCAGAGGTCTAGGAATAGCCTGTTTTCCTATTTGCAGTTGGTAAATTTGAAGTCTGTGAGGCATTCCTCTGGTTTTTAAGGATGTCTCCAGTTTCTCCTCAAAAATTCACTTTGCTTCTTTCTCTACATGTAAAATTTTGCACTCCCTAGAACTACAAGCTTTGTTATACGAAATATTTTTCAGAGTAAATTTTAAGAAAATGTAATTCAATACATTCCTTTTTTGTGATACCGTCCCAGTCCTTAGTTTTGGTATAATATACTAGGCATATATGTTATGCTGCTGAAGCTTGTGACTTATAGGCTCATGTTACATACAGGCATAACAGTAAACCACATTTCACAATACTTAAATCTTTTTCTCTCTGTTGCATAAGGGATGGTTTTTAAACATAAGCTGAATACTGTCATTCCAACAAGTCTAAACTATAAAATGGACAGGTTATAAAGTGTTTGAAATTACATCCTTAGGGCTCAATTTAGAATCTTCTCCTCACATTCTTTTGATTTGCGTGCTTTGTTATTGAAATTGTCTACTAGAGTTCTTTCTCTTTCCTTGCTAATGACTTCAAAGAAATACATGCTTGAACTCCTAAATATATTAAACTAATATAAATTATCTTAAAACATCCAGTGACTGCTCAGCAAACCAGAAAAAGCAGACTGCACTTCTGGAAAGAATACACCATTTAGCTAGGGAACTGCATGCATAACGAAGTACAAAATAGACATATCTAATTAAAGAATACCATCAATATATATTTCATAAAATTTGAATTTGTTAAAGCTGCTAAATCATCACAGTAACAAAGAAACACAAAAATTAATTTTAAAATGGAAAGTAACTATTTAAAAATTATTTTTATTTTTTAAAAATGTTTTCATTACATGCTATTTATGCTTTTTGTTTTCTAGGGGGGAAAACAAAAGAAAAAAGCAAAGAGTTATGCACCTTCCACAGAAACAATTCAGATGTACAATTCACCTCTAAAAACTCATGGTTTGCGGTATAATTTGAAAGAGCATGTGTTATGTCTACGTTTATTAGCTTGAAAAATTTAAGTACAGCACTACCCTCTATAATTCTATCATAGAATTCTGAAAATTAAAACATGGTTTCAACAGAACTGAAAAACCATCCTTAATGTGGCCGTATTGTGGGCTCTATAGAAAAAGATACAATTATTCTGTTACTAAAAGAGGTATCTTCATAATAAACCAGATCAGAATTTGTATTTTCAAATAAGGTGATTGACAGTGACAAGTTCCCGCCAAAACAAACAGAAAACTTGCTGTTCACAATATTTGCATAGGCTAATGCATGTTACATCATAAAACTCATCAAAAAACATTAAGAACATACTAAAACACAAACAACTGGCAAATAAAATCTACTGAGATCATTTGTCGTGGTAGGAATACAAGTAAAATAGTACCATCTCAGGACCACTGATATCTGCCTGTATTTTGGAAATATCCTATTCTGTGGTTCCAGATGGTTTGTGAATTACACAACCTCAGCAGCCTGGCAGAACTTGTTCCTCTGAACTTTTGGAGACTGACATTCCTGCCAGAGACCTTTTTGAGGCTCATATTTGGTCTGTTGGTTCTGCATGAGGCAAATTCACCTCTACCTTAGTAAAGCCACCAGGCTTTCAGAAAACTCTGGATACTACTATGAAACCGACACTACACATTCCCAGGCCACTTCACTACCTTGAATCACAATGATGCTGAGCACATTCTTCCTGTTTCCAGCACTTAAATGTTCCTGTAATTGCCTAACATTTCTCAACACTTTTTGAGTTCTTTGGCAGGACTTACTGCTCAGTGCTATTTTTAGAAACTCCAGCAAAAAATACCATAGGTACCTACTCTTATACAAAATTTAATGATGAAAAGACATAGTTATTTGAAATCCCTGAGCTTAACACACCACTTTTGAACAAAGAGTAAAAGACAGAGCAATTACTACTCATCTCCAGGACTTGACATTCAGCTGTGGACCGAGCTTGTTTAAATGCCTTCGTTCTCTTGGCTGATCACATATATCACATATGTGATAAATGAGCAAACACTCTCAGCTGACTATGCACAGCCACAGACAAGAGGTTTGAGTGATGAAGGCGCTGGTTCTGCTCTTCCAGCTGACAAGAAGTGACCAAAATCCTGCAATCTCTCCGGTCATGTTGAGATTGGCTCCTGTTTTTAGGCAGGAAACAGCTGAATCATCCACAGGCACTTTCTAAAGCTGCAGCCTGCCTCCCAGGGGCCATGCCCAGAATCGGACTGGTGCAGGACTCCACTTCCTTTCAGCAACGGGGAGATACCAGGAGCATCCTACACACGGAGATGGCTTGCCCAACTACCCCAGTAGGATAATTATTGGCGACTAGGGATTATTAGTATGGCTATTAGTAGGCAGATGACAATCCTCTGCTGCCAGTATTGACTCACAACAGAACAAACTGGGACTGGGGGGTCTGGAAATGAAACACTTGGTTGGGAGGGACGAAAAAAAGCAGAAAGTCCCACACAAGAGCCATAGTATGCCTATATTATTTGGCTTTGGCTGCTCATAAGTAGAGCTGACTTGCTGAACTTTTGTAATCCTTACAGCCTACTGCTTCTTAGTTTGTAAGAAGTTTTTTCTCAGACACAGAGTTCTACGTACATGGAAACAGAAACTGTTATAACAGAGTCTTGTTTTCACAATTAAAGCAATCTAGTTATACCAAAGTATCTCCTGTGCATATTTGTCCTTAAAGAGCAGCTTTTTTTAGCTCAGCTTAACTCTTGATACAGCACAACTGTACTTAACAAAATTAGCCAAGAAATATCCCAACTATCCTCCTTGACAGAAATGAAGATAAAGTCCACCAAGCACCTGAAAAAATATGCACTTTCAAACTACAGGACACACAGCAATTTCCTACTAAAATTAATCAGGTGGATGTTGAGAGTATTTTGACTTTCAAAGTACCCTTAGATTTGTTTGCATTCTCTGTTCTGTAGCTTATACCATGTGTTGCTGTAATTCTTACAAGTTGCTCTTGTTCTGCACTGCGTGAGGCTCTGCAGTTTCACAGCTCTGAGCGCTTTATTAACAACTGTGAAATAACACACAATGATAAAACCCCAATATTTTAAAAGAACATACCAAGGGCTAAATATCGGGCTGCACTTGCAGCCGTAACTACTTTTCCTGCCTAGTGTAGTTAAGAACTCGAGTTCTTAACTACAGCTCTTATGACTGCCAAAACATTCTGTATGAGGCTGACACACAGTGTACTGCATGCAAACTGCAATAATTTAATTTTATTGAATTAAAAACAATTTAGAAAAGAATTACAATAAATACAGTGCACAACAATTGCAACTGATTTAAACTATAAAGGATATTGGCTTTTTTTGTATGGTTTGGTTTGGTTTTTCCCCAAATAACATAGGAGGGATGGGAGGAAGAGAAGCAAAAAGGATCAAAAAAGCCAAGAGCTGACATTTGAATTTTACAATAGAGGCACATGTTACTCCTTCAATTCTCTGTAACAATTCTGACAATTAAAATTATATGTTTTCAGAAGACAATCACTGTAATTCATAGTTCAACTGAATCTAAAACTATTTATGTGAGTTTTATAGCCTCAGCCAAAACCAGCTATGTTTTAGTTATGTTTCATAGCATGTACTTAAGAGTACAGCAGAAACAGTAGGTCTGGAAGCTTGCATCAAGCATGCTGAAAGTCTACAAACAAGCCTTTTGTAGGAAGCACTACCATGTTAAGATTTTTTAAGAACACATGCATACTGTTTTCTATACAGTTAGGAAACATAATAAAACTGTTTTGAATTACTATAACTGCACTACACTCTATGTATTATGAGCATGTTGAATCAGAATAGCAACTACTTCCAGTGTGAGTCACTGGTATTTTAAACTTCACAAATACAATCAAGAGACACAAACTTCGGAGGGCCACACCAAATTCAACATGTCAAGGAACCTGACAACAAATTTGTACAGAGCTTATGGTCTACCCCTCTCAGCATCAAAAACTAACTCCAGCTGTGAAGGAAACACATAGAAATAAAAACATTTAACAAGCCTTTCCACAGTATTTTCTATCTAGAACAGCGCAGCTGCCACAGACTTAACAGAAAGAAATGTGTGGCAATCACCAGCTTTTATTGCCTCTTTGGTTTCATTCTTTTAAACAGGAAGAATGTCCCCTTCTCCCCTTTCTCTTTAATGAGAAAATAACTACTCCATGATTTTTTTAAATGTCACTATCTAAGTAAAATGGTACTGTTTAACCATTTGTGTTAGAGATACAATGTAAATAATGTAACCTAAGAAAGTGGCAGTTATGCCCACTAAACTCTGCACCTTCAAGTCTAGGTACACAACTCCTCTAGCCTTCAGGACATGTTTTGTAACATACGTGAGGTAAGTCTTTTGTCTTAAATGACTTAAAGCTGTAATTTGGCACTCTTGGTCTTGTTTCAAGAAGCAGTTTCTTTAACCAGATATTTCCAGCTTGGAAGAGAAAAAAGATTCTATTTATGACTTAAAAAAACAAACAGAAAGCTAAGCAAACAGCAGTCTTATGTTTTAAAACTCTAACATATCTTAATCAGAATGAATATTTTGCCCATTTAAAGAAAATTAAATTAATTAGAAATGTTGTAGAGTGCCTGTGAAGCATGTCATTTTCAAGAAGGGAGCACAGCCAATGAAAGCAATGAATGTTCATATTAAATTAAGAATTATCTAGTTTCCATAGCTACTTTTTAAACAATTGTAAGTTCTTATCATTTCTTAGAACGACCTTGTTTACTATGAATAACTTTAAAATGGCTGTTCTAAGAAAGAGCTACTTAAAAGCATTTTGGAAAAAGTACAATAATCAGCAGCAGCTGCTGCTTTAAACTTTTAAAGAAGACAAATAGGTAGTGTTGAAATACAAAAGAACAATAGATAACACATTTACCTTTTTCATAATATTATTTGTAATAGAGTATAAGCCTTAGACACCTCAACATGGATTCCAATCTTACCATGGGAAACACTTCAAAAACACCCAGCAATGTAGAAGTTACAGTACAAGGATCATACAGGCCACATGGTCACTACAAGAAGTGAGAATTAAAGGAGTTCCAAGGGTGTAACAAACACCTCAAAGCGGAAATTTGTCACCAGAGCTCCCCCAGGTAATTTTTGTAAGTATCTGCTTAATTTTCAGCAGTGTCAACACAATACAAGTAAATATCAATTAAGCAGATAGCAGCTATAAAGTCTCATCCTGGTATGAATCAACTACACATCATGTAGAAAAAAGCATCACAGTACATGACAACATATGACAAAGTGCTGCTGCTCTGTACAGAACAACCCTAACCATCTGTAACTTAACAGAACTCAGGATTTCCATCGACTTGCTAAATCCTACCCTTGGAAAAAGTTAATTCACTTGCTAGGGAAGCTACAGGCTGGTTAAAGAGTTACACTAATTCACCTCAGGGACAGTAAGCCCAGGACTTTCACTTAGCTGAATAGGAAGACTGTGTGTCTCCCTTCTCCAATGGGAACACGAAAAATGTATGTGATACCATCCCTTCAAGGAGACTGTTACAGAAAGGAATAATTGACTGACTACTCTGGAATTATCCCAAAATTATCTCCTTTACAAGGAGCACATAGAATTACCAGTTCTCTTCTACTCTTTCAATTATAGTGGAAATTGGCAATGAATGGAAGGAAAGAAAGGAGGGAAAGGGAAAAAAATTAAATAATTACATCACTGAATTTATACACCTATTTTTCCTTTTACAATCTCAAGCTCTTCAGTCTTCATCACCTGAATTCCCATGAGAAATGTTCTGAGTGTACAGCTGTGGGTTATATTTATTTCTAATATCACTTCCAGAAACACATCAAAAGACAATCCAATTTAGGAATTCACTGGATTTCTAAATAGAACATCAGAACAAAAAAAGTTTACAGATACAGCCCTCCAGGATGCAACAGAAGGAAAATACTTCAGGATGCAAAGTGTACTCTGCAGTGAAAAGCCACTATAAGCCATTGGAATAGCAAAAGGGGGAATGAGGGGGAGTTAGCTTCTTGTTAAGGATCTGCATGTGTTTAGCAGCTGGAATACCCAAACAGACAATATATAATAACAACAGAAGCTGTTCGAAGCAGTAAGGAGGCACAGCTGGGACTATGGTGACCAGCAGTTGTCCTTCACTTCAGAGCTTTGAGGCTCCAGTTCAGGAAGCAAGACAGACAGGCCGCCAGAGCTTTTGCTCCAGTGTATCAGTGTGTATTTGTATTTCTGCTTCACTGCCATTATTAATTTGGCAGTGGCATAGATTCTACAACTATCCTTGTCCACCATGCAGAAACCAGAGCAGAATCCGTATCTTAGCAGTATTTAAGATCAGATTATTCATCAATTGAAAACAGTTTACATGCATTTGCTACCTTTTCCAGAAGCACACAGAGGTTATGAAATACAAAATGGTCAAAAGGAAAGAGCTCTCCCAGTGTAAAATTCATACAAAGGTAAGATTAAGTTTCCAAAACCTGTCACATTCTAAAAGTACTTTAAAAAGTACTTAAGGCCAAAGGGATTCTAGACTCAGATATTGCTGTTCAGAGGTAATCACTGAAGATCATCAAAGTATTAATTCTGCTCCAAGGCAGTGTGGGAGTGTGGTTCAGAAAGCAATTGAGCAGCATCCTGTTAGGAATGTGTGTGCGGAATTACGATGAGACAAAAAAGGTAAACTTATTAAGACTGTAATTTGAAGTATAGGACAGCAGCTGCATCTCATGAGTGCCTTGCATGTTGCCGCAGTGGTGATACTTTATATTTTCAACATTCTTTCCAAGATAACTGTTTTTCTGATGGACACAAGTTCACTGCACATGCACAGTACTTGACGTGGCCAGATACTATCTGGGTCCAGTCCTTTGAAAGGAATCTGTGTGGAACTGTCAACAGAAGTACAGTGGATACTTGCAGCCCCAAAGATTTCAACCCAAACAGGTGTAGCCGAAATCACAAATGTTCACATTCAAAAGGTCTTACAAACAAGTCATTAGAAGAGACTGCACTTTTTCCATCAAAACACCAAAGGCTTAGCTCAAGCCAGCTTGCCACAACAATCTGCCCGCTTCTCACACAAGCGTGAGTTAAAAAGATCTATCAAATGACTAGCCCCTTTTGAAATAGTCACAGGCTTTTTGCCTTTCACACCCCACTTAAGGCCATGGTCTTTAGATCCAGGTCTACTACAGTCCAATTAACAGTAAATACTCAATCCAACAAAGCTAAGTACAAATTATCTGTTAGCATAATGGGCTAGCCCTGAAGTGTGCACTAGCAGTGTTCAAAAAGGACACCAAGACAAGACTAACATTATTGTCATTAAAAATCATCATCTTCTCTGCCAACACAAACGATCCAAGTCCTGAGGGAGACCAGCCATTTGAACTAAGCAGTGACTTCAGCTCCTGCAGCCCGATGACTACATTTCCCTAGAATGATGAATGGAGGTGCTCTTGAGGGCTGACTCAGTGCCTGGCAGCACAAAGAGATGAGTAACTACCTTTGAACCAGTTTTTGTTCTAGCACACATTCATCATAGCACCACCAAAGACTACAGAAGCAAGAGTTAACCGCAGTATCAGAATCTCGAAACACTGGTCTCAATTTACCCATAGTTGGTGCCAAAGATCCATTTGCCTCGTGCTCCTGCAGCAATGAAACTAACCATGCCCTCAACTGGCAGCTCAGATCTGCATTACCAGTCCCAAACCCCTTCGGATCTTCATTAGGAATTGTGTGAGGACAAAGCTTCAGCAGTGAAAAATGTAAATTCATATGGAGCGTCCATTTACATAAGGAGACCCCCCATGCAGAATGCCCTGCCCTAGTAAGAAAATGTTAATTATTGTTTTAGAATTTCTAGAACGACATAATTGAATATGTTGATGTTCAGGATCAAGAATATCCAAGACAGCTGATATTCCTCAGAGCAATTACGATAAAGTGCATGCAGGATGGAGTGACTGAGAATGAGAGGGGTGTAAATTTTTTAATCCAGAACAAACTTTTCCAAATCTTTCATAGCAAAGCAAGAAGAATTCTAATTAATTCATTATGAGGAAACTCAAGGAATTAACTTGGCTAATGGATAAAAATGTGTTCTGGAGAACAGCTGGGAATACCTAGGCTGGAAAAGAGTTAAGCCAAACTGCACAGGAGAAGAAGTTCTATGTCCTCGGTGAAGATACAGAACTGGCCACTAGTGTATCAGCTGCCAGGTCATTTGCTCTAGGCAAGAAGTCTGAGCAGAGAAGGGCTATTAACAGTCACCCCCAACAGAAAGTTCCTAAAGACAAGCACTCGAGCATTGCCCTCTCTACACAACCTTAGTTTTAGCTGGACAATTTGCTGCTGCTGCTTTATTGTCCCCGTGCTGAATCCTACACATCAGCAGAGCTGGCTGAGTTCCTGAGGACAGCTACAGCTATTCAGAGGGGAATGGAGGGGAGGATGTGAGCACACAGACCAGGACATGACACATCATAAGAAAGACAAATAAATATTCTGTTAATTTTTCTTTAGATTTATTAGTCACAGGGATAGAAGTAATACGGGAAAATTTTGTAGTAAAATAGGGTGTTGTGCCCCCTTGATGTACTGTGGTCCAGAAGTTGAATAGGAAGATCCCAAATAATTTCAGATTGACTGTGACTTCACCTCTTTTGTATGAGTATCAGTAATCTGCCGACAGAAGTCATAAGGCAGTACAACAAGAGCTCACACTTCTTGATTTGCATCCATCTGTCATTTGAAGAGAGGCTTTCCTTCAGTATTCAATAGAAGACAATCATCCACAATGACCAAAAGAGATTGCTAAAGAAATGTGCTGCCAGTAAATGACATAATCCAGTGAATTTAAACCACTCCCCTAAAAATTCTGGCATTCTACAACTTGAAAATAAACCCAAAGTAGAAGGAAAAGCAAAGCTTGCCACCTACTGCCCAGTGACATAATAGTATGTCTTAATATTGTCTATCTCCTTTTAACAGACTCTCTTTTCTTGACACAGAACATACAGAATTGCATCTTCACTTGCCTTTTTAATGAAACAGAAAATACAAAACCTGTGCATGGAATATCCCAAAGCAGTCTTTTCTATAAAACCACTTATAAAATCCCTGAAACATGCCTGAAACATTATTTGTCATAGCATCCAAGCTGACAAAGAATTCCTTTCAGTATCCTCCATTGGTGCTAGAGGCTTTAATAAAATCTGTCCTCCAGCTACATGATAAGTTTTTAAATTTACAAAAAATTATTACAATAGATAAAGCCCATCAGAAAATATCTTTTACCTGTACTCACCTGGAGAAGATATTTTTGAAGCTCTATATTACATTAGTAACAAAACAGGGCTGTAACAAACACTGGCTTATTGCAGATACTTATTTGTTCTACAACCTTGATGCCTCAGCATCAGAAACAATGCTTTGTTATGTTTCCAAACACAGATAATTTCTCTTCAATAATTAAAATGTTCTGTTGAGCTATTACTCCAAAGGCATTTATTTTCCTAACATATCACATATGAAAAGTCATTTCTGAGTAACAGTAGGTCCTTTGTTTAGTGTAGGAAGTTGCTTAACGGTAAGTCAGGTAAACATGATTCAATCGCCAACAAAACTTTCGAGCACACCAGCAGACTTGCCTTCAGAAACAACACTGTGCTGCACACTGCAAATCAGCCCACACTCCACCTGCTGCTGCAGGTCCTCCAGCACTGCTCTCTGCGGCCATGAGATAATTCAGGGAAAACTTGATAAAGAGGGAAGCAAACAATGATTTACTGCAGAATCCCTCTAATAGGCTGCTGGCTGGTTACAAAATCTCAAACTATATTTCAACAACATCAGAAGAAAAGCACACTTTCTCCATCTGCCTAGTGTTCTTCACCAGGTACACTCACACAAAAAGAAATATCAGTCTCATCAGATACTGATGAACAGTAACACCTAAACTTCAGCACAAGATGGCATGAGTAATAAACCTCCTTAGAAGTGGTTAGACTAGCAACTCATTACACATTGTATAAAACAATAGTTTTCGATTCCTGTGCAGAATTGATCAAAGTACAAGGACACATGGCATAGGTAACCTTTACGGAGCTTAGGCAAAGTGGAAACTGCTTTCCAATGAAGTACTCAGACTCTAACACTGAAGAAGGTAAGTTTACTGGAGATGAAGTATGTGTCTCTCAGGGTTTCTAAATCATGAGCAGAACAGGCTACTCATAACAATGAAATCAATGAGGCATTTGTAATTAATTGGACAGGCCCAACACTGAAGATACATCTGCCTTTGTCTAAGGCCAGTCCACATCATGTTAATGAAGATTCTTAATCCATCTAGTTATCTGCTACACTAGTAAAAGGCTAAGTAAATCCCCTGAAGAGGGGTTCTTTGTGTCTTTGTTATCTATTTAATAATGTTATTAACAACGGAGTCTCAATAGCAATTGGAAGTTAAGACAATACCAAAAGTTATATTGATACACTATACACATAAATCAGCTAATAGATGCAGCTAATATTATTTTAAAGGGCTTTAGATCAAATACTAAGCAAAATTTCGGATCCAAAGATATCTACAAATATTTCCAAGTTCAAAACACCTGAAAGAGAGGAAAATATCCCAGGTTCAGTGATGGATTATTACAACACTAAACAAAAACATCTGGATTCTTCTAAAGACAGAATATTGCTAAATCACATCTTTATACCTGAAATCAGTAATAAAACCTATTCTCACTTTGCTTTTCTTCCTTTGAAAGTTAAAGGCACAGATGTATTTTGACAGGACAGTTTTCCAAATCAGCCTACTGAGATCTATCCACAGCTCTAAAGGGAATGACAATCACATGAAAATGATTTTCATTTGCTACAAGGAAAATAGCTATTTGCAACATTGTTTTTATTTCAGCAACATCCCATAATCATTACTGTTGCACAGTAGTTTGCTTAGAGTAACCTGAGTGGGTTACTTTTAATCTGTTTACCTAAAAAGTCTCAGGTAAGTAAAAATTGTTGCATAATTGTTTTACAATCAAAGACACTTGCTAACAGAGAAACTGTTTTAATAGCAAAGGTTCTGAACGGCACAAGGTTGCGAATGACACAAGAGCAATATATCAAACCAACCTTTTATTGTTAAAAATACATCTTTGTGAAACTGAAAACACACTGCCATGCTTTCCAAGAAAAGCTGCACTCCTTCAGCCCCAGCAAGCCCCTGGAAAGAAGTTATTCTGATTGTTTCCCAGCATCTCCTGAAATAATTGTTTGATGATAAATAGTAAAAGCTCCAATAGTTACAGAGAAAAAAAACCAAAACAAACCAAAAAACCAAATCACACCCTGAAAAAGCCACTCCAGAAGAGAACATACCATACTGCAAAACAGTAACAAGCAGCATTAAGAACTCTTCATTAAAGGGCTCCCTACACATTCAAACACTGAATATTCAGGCACATGTGTTTTTAAGATTTAAAAAAAAAAAAAAAGAAATTATAAACACTATGGCTTGAAATGGGGGTTCACTTCCTGAAAAGCAGTGCCTTGAAAGTAAGACAATGATTTTCACATACATGGAATATGCCTAAAACATTATGTCTCTATTTTGCTGTATTGACATACAGGAGCATAAGCATATTCCAGTAGCATTAAAAAAAAAAACAAAAAACAAAAAAAACCGAACCAAACCACCAAAACCCCACACCAAAAAATAAAAAAAAACCCCAAACAAAAAAACCCCGAACAAACAAAAACACCCCAAACCACAACACAAAAACCAAAACAACTTAATGACAAGTTAATTAAAAAGTTGACTTTGCCCCATGGAGTGTGCTCAGGTTGCTGGGATTGTGGGAAGGAAGGTACACTGACATTCTCAAAGGGAATATGCCTTAGAGGGTAATATGGATAACTGACTTGCACAAACTCTTTACAAGACTATTCAGAAGGACATGAATAACCTGATGGCTTATAGGGTACACTGTGTTTCCTTGCTGCAAGTCTCTTGTTGAAAGCACTGTGCAAAAGGCTCTCAGAATCCACCCCAAACAGCTCACAATGGAAAAGTTATTTTACTGATTTTCTCTGGAGCCACCTTGCACTAGCAAACCTAAAACAAGCACACCATGAATTCATTACGTTAGAAGTCAGTGTAACCTGCAGACAGAATGCCAGATTTTCATCTCCCTGACACAAAGCAGTGAACTAAAGAACTGCTGGAAAAATCTCACCTCTGACCACTGGAGTCAAATTTTTAAGTCTGTGAACAGTAACACGGCAGTGTTGCAAAGCACATGGTGCTAATACAAGCTCAAACAGCAACGTCACTGGGCTCTAGGAGGGCAGAATGAGTAGCCCATGACTTACAGACCAAAGCTCTGAAGCACCAGGTAACAATCCATGGTTGTATTGTAACAGTGTAGTCATGGCTGGCCCAATATCCTCAAGTACACACTTAGGTGTACCAGCCCTGAGCACAAATACATGCATGCGCCCAAGAACAGGAAAAATCAGATTTAAAAATACTGATATGGAATATTTAGCCTAGAACCGAAAATAATAAGTTCCAAGATATCATCACTGGAACTACACTTGTATTGCTTCAGCTCCTCTGTGCAGACGAAGAGAACTTATGATCTCCTCTCCTGAAGAAAGAAGGCAGTGCATCATCCAAGTTCCTGGCTTCAGAGGAAAAGAGCATCACCAAAAGAGGACAACAACAATAAAAGAAAAACAATTGAAATAAAATTTTCAGAAGCCAGGATGTCAAATGCTTTCTAGTTTTCAGCTTGGATTAAAGTCTTTTTGTTTTGTTTGCTTGAATTTTGTTTGACTTCTATGATGAGATGACTAGCTCAGTACATGAAAGGAGCATGATCAATCTTTTCAACCTGGATTTTAAGCAAGGTGTTTGACAGAGTCATCTCCTTATGTAAAAACTGATGAAATATGGATTACCATAAGCGGGTGCAAAAGCTGTCTGTCTGAACAAGTGGTAGTCAGTGATACAAAATCCAACTCAGATTAAGTGACTATTTCTTTTCCTTAGAGATCAATACTGGATCAATATTGTTCAACAACTTGGTTCATGACCTAGAGAAGGGGAAAAATACAGTCTTAGCAATTATGTGCACTTCCAATATGGAGGAGCAGCTGTTACACTGAGACCTAAGGAATTTTGACAGGCCAGAGAAATGGGGTTGAAGAGTTCAAAGGCAAACACAAAGAGTGATATAGCAATTGCGTGCAAGAGTGGAGGTTTGGGACCAAAACGGCTGGACAGCAGCCCTACAAAAAGTGGGGGTCCTAGTGGACGAGCTGAACACATACAAGCAGTATATCTGCATGTAAAAAATGCCAATCATATACTGGGCTGCGTTAGCAGCAGCACAGCCATACAGGTCAAGGGAATGATTATTCCCTCCATCAGGCACTGGTGAGACTGCATCTTGAATAGTGTGACCAGTTATGGACTCCCCAAATCAAGAAAGACACCAGCACAGGGGAGCAAGGCCAGCAGAGGGCCACCAAGACTGTCAGGGACTGGAACATAGCGTATGAGGAGAAAGATTTCACAGCTCTAAGAAAAAACAGCTCAAGGGGATGATATTGCAGTCTGCAACTGCCTCTTGAGAATCTGTAGAGGAGACTGAGCCAGACTTCTTTGAGACATACAGCAAAAAGACATAGGGTAATAACAAATGTGCAACAATGGAAACTTCAACTATATAAGGAGAATACTTTTTTCCTGAGGGTGGTCAAACACTGCAACAGAAGCCCACAACTACCGGAGATCTCCAACCTTGCAATCTTGAAAGTATTCAAAGCTCCACACAAAGCCCAGAGCAATCTTAGAAGTGATCCTGCTTTAAGCAAAGAGTTGGACCAGACTGCTTTATACTTTCAACCTAAGTTTTTTATACTTTCAACCTAAGTTTTATCCCTGCTTTTCTTTAAAAATTTTCCTTAAAAAAAAAGTCAAGGTCTTTTTGGATAGAAGTTCAATATTAACAAGAGCTTCCATAAAGTGCTTTCAAACAGACCTCACACTTAAGTTCAAGTGCAGGGCTCTTGTAAGTAAAGAGTTTCACTTGCTCTCTACATCTTTAGTACATCTTTAGTATCCTAATGGTGGTAAAAAAGGATGTCCTCCAGAAACATTTACTTTCACACTAGCTACCAACCTTCAAAATGCCTGTCTATAATCTTTCTTAGACCGTCAGCTGATACATCATCATATTAACCAATCTTAGAACAAGAAGTTCTAAAAAATAAATTATATGCAGTCAAAGATAGAAAAAAGAACTAGTATGTAAGACAGAAAACAGCCAAAAGAGCAGTCTCTTCTACTTCACAACAATCCTTATCCTACAGGAGTTTGTACAATAGAAAGTCAATAATCTCTACAGATTTTAAACATATATGTAGACATTCAACTGACAATTATATATTATACAAAAAATATATTCCATTTTCAGTTACAACTGTCCTACATTGTTGATTTCAGTAGCGTCACAACAGCATGCCCAGTTCTTCTCTTACGCATTTTTTTTCATCTAATTTCATACTGATCTGCCATCAAATAGTTAAAATTGGGAAAATTTAGTTAAAACTGGAAAAAATACTACAGCTTTGAACAGAAGTGAAAAAACCTAGCTTTAAGACACAAGCTGATAGGTTTACTAAATTAGCAGGCAATACATTTGCCTGGAATAGCATGTGACTAACCCAGTGACCCAGGTTTGGAGGGGACCCCTTAGCAAAGATTTCTGGGTACATAAGGCACACCAGTAAATCCAAATCTGAAGTCTGCGCATTCACCACTCCTTTGATGAGCTTTGCTTTGGCCAACATTAAAGGAGGCTTTCACATTTCATCACCAGCTGCCTCCAAGAGGCTGAAGGAGCAATGCTGTGACACTTCAGTGTATTACTGAGCTCCAGTTGGTTGATGCTGTACCACTCCTTCTGGTGACCATTTCCAAAACTGTACTAGAAAGGTCCCTTTAAAAAAAAAATAAAAAAATAAAGGTTCTGCTCACACAGATGGTAAATTCACAAAATCAAGCTGTTGGAGCTATCCTGTTGCCAACAAGTGAGAACACAAGATGCGAAAAGAACACCCAGAGTTACTGGAGAGCTATCACAGGAATTCAGGCCCACAAAGCATGCCTGTTACTGAGATCAGAATTCCCTACAGGTTCCAATAAGAAGCAGATTTTTGTTTCTGAAACACCACTTGTTTTCAATTACAGCCATCTATACCTTCTGCTAACATTTTTCTGAGATGAGACCTTGTACCTGACAGTATATCCATCTTCAGAGCAGAGCTATGACAGACTTGCTGAATCCAGGATATTCCAGGAAATTAATCTCTCCCCAGCTTTCCTTCTGTTCAGCACCTTATTCTTCAAAAAATATATCTGGAAATAAATAAATTAATTCCCTGCATTCCTAAATATCATTGCCACCACGATCCTAAGAAAACATGCAAGAACACATCTCGGTGACTGAAGTGGGAAAAGTTTCATTCCTAGACAATACAGGAAAAAATTTATAGAGGATGGCAAAACAGAAGCTCTGTAGAGGCAAGCCTCCTCTAGGAGCTAATTTAGGCGTTCCAGGTTGGGATCTGCCCTGGTTCCCACCAGTCCTTGACCGCACAGCAGCAGTGTCCAGATCAGCACATCAACCACACTGACAATGGATGACTCCACATTCTAGGAGAGGGAAAAGAAAAAGCCATTCCAAAAGTATCTGGGCAGCCTCACACAACACACAAGATCACAAGGTACTCAAAGAGGAATTGAAACAGGAACTAGCCTCTACTCCCCACCAATATTAGACACCTGACCTCAGGTCTCTAATCACCTTTCAGCCCTGTAAATTGTCCTAACAGTCATACACGGGAACAATTGCTGGCACTCATTTCAACAGCTGTATGTAAACATCCGCCTTCTGCTGCACTTGACACAACTGCTTTGGTTTGTGAAACAATTTCCTCTCCATCTCCAGCTCCTACACCTGGCTCCTGCCAAGGCTGTAGGTCAGCATTCTCATGACTCCAGTCACTGTTTTCCATTTTCCCATGCTAATATTAAGCTGTCTGAAATAGACTTTATCTTCATGTGATCTCCAAGAATAACAGTTCTATCTACCTGAAAAGGTCTCTCTACAGAGTTAGGAGAAAATCCTTGGGCTGAGAAGGGTCAACAACAACAACAAAGCCCACTGCGTATGGACGCATGGAGAGGCATTTTGGATAGCACATAACAGATTATTGGTTTTGTCAATCCCAAGTTGCTTCCTCTGCATCTGTGATGATGTCTCATGCAAGAAGGTACAGAGATTTTGGTGAAGTGTGAAATGCTGTAGGTACCCTCTAGAAACACTTCGAGCATCATAGCCCAGCAACTATCATAACAGCACAGAAAAATATATGTTTGTCATCTTCTCTTTTCTTACAAGAGAAACCCTCTATGCCTGGACATTATTTCAGGAATAATGGAAGGCAAGTATTCTCTAGAGGCTGTCACAAGCCCTCTGAGCACAGTTTCAGAGTGCTTTAAAGATGACAATTTTTTTCAGGCAAGAACAAATTACATTCTTTCCTTTTCTCTTCCCTCCCCCACTCTCCCCTGCTTTTTTTAAAAGTATATTTTACTACCCAATTTGGACAACTGGCCTTTATCACAACAAAAAGAAAAATTCCTTGAGAATGCTTGCGTGTAGAGGGAGGAAGAAAAAAGAAAGCATACGCTACAGGAATCAGTACTGATAAAACAGGAATTATCTGGCCTTTTTGCACTGATTTATTGCACTGCTCTTCATGGGGCTAAGCAGAGACATCAGCTGGTCTGGATAGGAAGGAACAGGAAAAAGCCTGATGATTTTACTGGAAATTTCTACTTTGTATCAGTCACTTCAATAATTTTTGCTTCACTGATAGCAATGAAACTGGACTCAGAATACTATGAAATACTAAAATTGGATAGCAATTTCTCTGTCTTTCAAGACTGTGAATGTATTTGTTCTCAAAGCCCACACTGCTCTACCTTCTACTTTTCTCAAACAACATACTGGCTTAGGGCGTAGAACTCCAAGGGAATTCAGGCAAATTTCTCTTTGTATTACACAAGACATGTGGGAACCTAGTTTAGCTTGCATGTCCACAGCTAAATGAACCAGGACAACAGTACAAAGAATTAGAAGGACTTAGGAGGGAAAAAAACCTGATAAAGAGGTTATGAGACAACAAATAACATTGGCCAGTGTCCAGTGATCTCTGTTCTCTGATGAAGCTTTGGAAAGGAGTGGCAGGATGCACTTTGTTGTCAGGAGCCTATGACCACTCAGGTACAGAGCTCTATAATCACACTCCACCCTTCCGTGTTCATTTTTACAGTTCCAAACACAGTAAAACACAGTTTATTTCATAGTCCTGGATGATCTTGCTCTGGAGACTGAAAGCAAGACAGACTACATCCTCCTTACAGCCCTCCAAAAACAACACCTGTTACAGGACAGAAACATTTTCTGTCATTGACTTCACCTGAAAGTGGAAGGACAGCAGCTGCTGAAAACACCTAAAACTGTTCACGTTTGACTTGACTGCCACCCTCCTGTGCACCTCCCTCCCCCCATATCAGACAGGGTCTTGAAACAAATTAAGGTTAGACCCACCAATAAAATCAACAGTACAATTAGAAAAAGTTCAGATTCACACTAAATATTTAAGCTAAGAGAAATAATATCAAAGACTGGCTAAGTCACGAGCTGCTAAAGACACAGAGAAAAAAATTCTCCAACAAGATGGGTGCTTCCTTGTTGCTTATGGCGGTCAGATACCATCATGAACCTCAAACAAAAGCAGCAGAAGAATTCATTCTAGTACAGCCATACAAAGTTACATTAAAAGAGAAAACACATTGCAAATACAAGAAACCAGAACAGAACACAAGCACCAAATCTTACTCTCCTCAATTATGCAAGGTGTTAGAATTCCATGTCATACTCTGTTCTAGGCTACACTCAAAAGATCACTAATGTAAATTAAGAGTAATTCCTCCAAAATTAGTACAGCACTATCATTATAAGGAAAACAGAAGTTGACTGATATCGTGGGATGCTCTGTTTAGGTAAGGAAATCTAGCTCATAAGTAACAGAAATCTAAAAATCCACTGAAATCTTACAGTTAAAACAAGAAGCTGTTTTTAAAAAAATCTGTGCAAGTTTCCAAGTATGATTTTTTTGAAAACACTTGCAAGTAACAACTTTTTATAAATCTGACATACTGGACTTCTTTGAGAGCAAAGAAAACACTTACTGTGGTTGCATTTGCTGAGGTAGCCCAACAGGAGGCTTCTGCTTGATTGTGAATGCCATCTGAGTCATGGGGCCAACCTTTGGTGGCACCTGCACCTTCTGAGAGAAGGTCTGCTGAGCAGCCTGCTGGGGTATGGGCCATGGGGGAACAACGGGGCTCCGGCCGCCAGTGGAAGACGTGTCTTGCACAACTGTATCCTCACAGGAATTACCTTTTGTTCCTGGTTTACACACACAAAGCTGAGGTCGCAGGCACATCCCTCCATTTTGGCACGGTGGTGCACAGTTAGCTAAGAAAAGACATTTCAAAAAGTACCTGTGAAACAAAGCATGAAGGAGAATGCAAACCCTCCCCACAATAAAAAAAGGCATTAACTGTCAATGTTAATTGGAGTAGGAGAGAGCAACACTGCTGAGCTCCACAAAAGATAATATACAAGTTGGTATAGCTTTTACTGATTGCTTGCACAACAGGACATGCACAACATTTGAACAACTTCAAAAAGAAAAATGCTGGATCTAAAAAACAGGAAATGCACTAGTTAAATCAAGAAATACAGCATTATTTCAAATCCTCCTCCTTTCTTCTCAGCATACTCTTCTCCTCCTCCTACTTTAACAACCCAAACCGCATCCAATGAAACAATATTACACAGATTATAGAATTTTACTACTGATCCACGCAGGGTTTCATTTCACCACTATTTTAAAATCAGATACTGCGTAGATACCTAGAATGAATCCCTACAGTCACATTGCACAAAAAATGCAGAGAAGCATGAAGCAATTCAGCACTTCCCCCTCTAAAACCCAAATGACATTCCCTGCAGTACCCTCACTGTAACAACACAAGAGACATGAACCGCTGCTACAAAGACATTGCTTCACCTGGGAAGACACAGACAGGTGCTTGTGATTACCCCAAACCAGCTCCTATACATTCTTTGTACCGTCAGTGAAAAGGGTTCAGGTTCTTCAAAGCACAATTGGCCTTCAGAGAGGATTAATTACACTGCACTCTGTTGCTCTATCTAGTGACTACAGAGTCTGAATAACCAGCCCAGATTCAACACCCAGCTTGTAGACCTAGTTAATTCAGGATCAGTTCTACTCTGAACAAGCAAGAAACTTGGAGAAGCAGGAAATCTCAACAAAAAAATTGAGGGTTGGGGGGGAAGCAAAAGCAATTGCTGATCATATATATACATAAAACTGCAAAGGCATGCCTAATTTGAGGATTTATTTTGGATGCTTAAATTTATATCAGACAAAGATGTCAAAACAAAGTAGTTCTCTTGTCCAGAGGAGGCAATTTAACGTAAAAGTATAATTCTAAGATAGTCAACAAAATCCTTTTTTCATTAGTCGCATTGAAGATGGCATAAAATGAAGCATATATGTTAAAAAAAAAAATCACTGCTGAGCTACTTTGTTCCTACAAACTGAGCTTATTTTTAATATTGTTAAAACGGCACAATTACATTATTAAAAAAAAAAAAAAGCCAGTCCACAGCCCTGGTCCAAATAAATTAGAGTACTTGTCACTTCCATCAAGTTCTAATACCTACTTCTACATATAAAAATAAATTAAATGCACAAGAATATAAATGAATTAACTCATTAGGATGAGACTGTGCTGGTTTGGAGGACAAGCTTGTCAACTGGCAGATGTATGATATATTCCAACTGCACACGACACCAGAATTGCCCTACAACTTAAACCTGAGTTTTGCATGGGTTTTTTTCTCACATCTACTTCCCCCTCCATGTGAAACTTATCTTCTTTTCAATAATACTCACCTGGGCTATTTTAATTGTATATTATGCATCTCCCTGGCCACACAAAAGTAATCATTTGCTTACTTGTATCTGTTTATTTTTGAGACTCTGTCTTGTCTTTGCTGGAAGACTTAAGACCATTTTCACTGTAAACTCGAGAAGGGATTTGCAACAAGCATGTGCTACAATATACAAGCCAAGTCTTCCTTGTGCTTTGTTTCTAAAACTTAGATTTTGCTAGAAAAAGTAAAAATTAATTTATATGCACATGACTGAAATGAATCATATCTGGGAAACTAAATTCAGGAGCCTGAATTTCTAACTACATTTCCCTGCCTTTGGAGAGACCTTTAAGACCAGAAGAGTGACCCCATCACCGGGGTCATCTGTAGGAAATGTGCAAAGATCACAGCAAAGAATTTGTGCACAGTTGAGAGTGCTATAGAAAAACAGCTTAAAAAATTCTTTTTTTAAAAAAAAAAGCAAGATTTTCAAAAGTCCCATTTTTGCACTAAAAAACATTCATACTGAACATATATTTCTGGCGATGTATGGACATGCATCTATATTAATCTCTAAGTTTCTTGAGAAGTTATTTAAAACACAATGACTCAACACAGAAGTAAGCTAACAAGACCACACCAAAAGTCAATATGACAAAATATCCACTCTGCTAGGACACTGATCACAGCATATCTCCTCTCAAAAGTGAAGTAACAATATATACACACACAAAAGACATCCCTGAAAAAAGTGCAACTCCTTTTCCTGTAGTTAAGAACCAAAGTCGTGCTCCACAAGCCTACAAAAACTTGAATTTCTACTTATCAAAGTGAACTTAAGACTACAGTGAATTTAAAACTACAAAGCTAAAAACAGAACCTGTTTTGAAATTACCTTTTCTTTTTTGCCCATATAGACTTGAACATTCTTACTTCACTGACAGCAGTGTAAATCCTGAAAGTTTGTACAACTCATTACATGTACATAAAGCAAATGCTCTGCAGGACAAACTGCATTGCTTTAACTGGCCTTTAACAAAACAAGCATCAGGAGATCCAGCAACTGTGCTATAAAAGGACAGTGACAACAGGTTGAAAATCCCATCCATTAGATCTTTACAGCAATGAATACTTTGACTGAAGTCCATCATTAATGTTGCATAATAGAAGATCACAAAACTGGATAAAAGATCACGTTTTTAGGAAAGAATTAAAATGAACATTTTAATTGACATAACACAGCAGTTCAGTTTCTAAAATGTCCAAGACTGCTGCAGTATGCCAAATGAATGACCTAATTATTTTGTTTGAAGACAACAATAATGGCCCATGTAACTGCAAACACCAGTATTTTCCATAGAGCTAACCTTCCAAAAATTGAAGCGTGGAAGTATTAAGTTCAACACTGAAAAGCAGGCCAATATACTGCTGTTAAAGGCAATTGGCTTGGTCCTAAATTCGAGGAGGTCATGACTGGAAATTCAAAATGGAGCTTGGCAAAGGTACAAATAATGAGACAAGGCTTCATGGGTCAGATTAAAAATCCACTTAGACCAGTCTTCTCCCTCCATCACTAAGGTGGATGCTTAAGGACAGGGTGAGACACAGTAAAAGTTTATACCACTAAAGCTTTTAAGAATTAGAAGCTCAGCAACTTCCTGAGCAAGAGTGCTGGTTTTGTGTTTAGTAAGTCTCAACAGATTTTTCTGTCAGAGATTGACTGATCTGCTCTTTGAGTCACTTCGCTTCAACATCCAAAATTTGCTGCGCCATGGAAGTTGGCCACATTGAAAGGCCAGGCATAGTTAATATAACCAATCTTCCCCCACTTTCCAGAAGTGTGGTTTGTGGTGAGGTCGACCTTGGCTGGATGCCAGGTGCCTACTAAGCTGCTCTATTGTTCCCCAGAAACAGGAAAGAAACAGGGGAAAGAAAATGAGATTGAAAACAATTTATAGGTTTATCTGAGCTGATGTCATACAGTGTGGAATATCCTTCCATCACTTTGGGTCAGCTGTCCCAGTTGTGTCCCCTCCCAGGCTCTTGCCCACCCCCAGCCTAATGTTGGGGGGAACGTTGAGAGACAGCCCCGGTGCTATTCCAGCGCTGCTGAGCAGTACCCAGACCCCTGGAGTCTTACCAACACCAACGCGCAGCGCTCTGAGAGCTGCCATGGGAAAATGAGCTCCAGCTCAGCCAGACCCAATGCAGTGGGGAAGGAACAAGGATTCTTTTGGGTCGGTTTTTGTGTTTCCAGACCAAACAATATGTATCTACTGAAAATAAAACCACAGTGACACATTTGCTTTGGAAGTACCTAAATCACAAAAAGCCCAAAGCTGTATCCCAAAATGCTCATCCTTTTAATGCATCCTTCCCTAATGAACTGCTGCTCACCACCCTCTCAGACAAACTAATACTGGGTTTGACAAATGCATATCAGGCTTGGTATGGTTGTATTAGTGACATTCTTTCAGAAAAGCAAGGGTAAAATAAGATTACCATTAGGTTTAAACACACCCCTTCCAAAACATCTTATGTTGGTTTGGGACTGATCTATACATACACACTTTTCAGTCCATGTGTTCCTGTCATTACACTTAAAGTGTATATAAATATTTGCAGAAGCAAGACCTAAAATAAAAGGTTTATAATAGTTTCAAAACACGTAAATATTTTAAAACCACATATACAGAATGTACTTGTTTTAGTACATTCTAAATTAAGCATAATTTATTATCTGGAATCAGTAAGTATAAAACATTGTAATGCATGGAAGGAGTTTAGATTAGAATTTCTCTTTTGTCCCTTCAAATGAATCAAAATACAAGTAAAACTGACTCCACTTGTCTTAAAAAATGTTTGTATTAAACTAACTTTAAACTAATGCTAATTCTTGGATTAAGATTATTACAATCTCATTCCTATGCTAATCATTTACTTTAACGTCTTCAAAAGTAACACCACATTTACAAGTTTATTTCCTTGTGTCTCTAGATCCTGTGGAGAACAGAAACTCACAAAAACGTATTTTTCAGTGAGAAACTCAAAATAAACAAATTTATATACCCCGAAAGTTTCCTGCACCCAAGTTTCTAGCCTTTTAGCCCCAGCTCCACCTTTAAGCATTTCCTTTAACAAGCAAATGCTGTTGGTTTGCACTTAAATGTCCACAAACATTTTTCAGTATCATTCCTGAATTTCAAATACTTTGACACAATTGCACTACAACATTGTTGTGAGCCTTACGCGATCTCTAATGCATTCATCCACCAGATTTCTTTCTTTTTCCACATGAAATATAACTTTTTTTTCCCTCCTCTTGAGCACACAGTCCAGCACCAGTTTAAACAGAATGCACTGACTTCCAACAAATTTCATCACAGTACACCTTGGCACAGTATATATCAGTTTCTCCCATAGGAGTGCGTAAATCCTGTCAGGCACAACACATGCCAAAGGGCAAATAACAGAAAATACAGCAACTGGAAAGTGGATTTTAAGTATACAGCTGTTTCAGATTCCAGCATAAAATGGCTGAAAAATGATGGCAGCGTCAAGTTCACAGAAAGAGGAAAAACCTGTGACATGTGTCCTGTGACATGGATATGTCTGTGCTGAGGGTGGAATTTTCAAGTGCCTTTACATGCAACATAGGAATAGCGTTAAAGGCATAACAAATACTGCCTTATTTCATTAATTCAAGATTTTTATTCCTCAAGCACACAAGGAAACCAAGCCAAAGCTCATCTTGGTTGAGTGCACATCCTAAACAAAAAGCTGTGATACAAAGGCACCTTTAACTCCTGCTGGGTTGAAAGACAGAGTGATGATGCCCCACTGATTCCAGAAGAAAAGCAGTGAAGCGCTTTCCTTGGAAGGCAACAAGCTGTGGCTTCTGAAAGGAAAGAGGCATATTCCAGTTTCCCTCAGAAAAATCTGAATATGGTGCTGACATCCTGAAGAAGAGCAATGTTTTTTAGAATTTCCTGTTCTCCAAATTACCCTACTGCTTAGCTCACCACTTAATTTTACACTTTTATCCTGAATACCATTTTAAGTATTAAGTCATGGTCAGGACTGAGGATGCAACACTGGAGCCTAGAAACCCAAAAGCTAATGCTTTTCTGGGGAGCTAGTTCTCTGAGCATCTCACACCAAAGTGGTTTCAAAAGTTGAATTTTACCAGAAATACATCAAATAATTCTAAACATTCATTGAGAATGTGGGAGAGAGGAATTTGCAACTAAGGGTGATACAGCCTTGCTGTAAAACCTTTCTATTAAAAAAACAAAAGTTGAAATTACTTCTTATAATCCTAAAAAATTAAATTAGCTGCAGAAAACCTGTGTGACCTCTGCACTACTAATTGAGGTAGTATTACAATCATCTGTGTCCTTCTACGCAGGAACTTGTTTTTATCATAACTGTATGGTCTTAAGGAATCCTTTCCCTAAAGATACTTCAAACGACAGCATGTGTCGGAATTCTTTACTGTCCACTTCAAACCATCAGATTCATTCCCACACTGGCATGTAAACATGACCTCCAGGAAGGGAGGGAAACAAAAAACAATGCTTTTGGCATACATATTTCTTTTAAAACAAACATACAAAAACACAGTTTCTCTCATAACCTAATGGCAACATAAACTACTACATTAATATTATTTTCTATATATCTTCATAGTACACTCTCTAAATGTCAATATTATCAGAACTGAATAGCAGCAGTACTCAAATATTTCAAAAGCTTAACTTCAGCAAAAGGATGCAATATTCTTATTACTGAGAATAAAACACACTGTTTGATACTTGGCATTTTCGTTCATGTTGTGTTTACTGGAGTTTATATAACACAGTCGGAGAGACATGTTAAAGTATTTAATTATAGGAGACCATAACTATACATATTCTGACAATACAAACATTTCACATGCTACAAATCCCTTTCTTATTCCAGTGTCAACAAAAAAAAAAAAAACAAATAAAAATTGTTCACTGCAGAATGAACTAAGCCAAGGAAACCAGCAGATTCACAGGATACACATTGTTCCTGCTGCTGGAGTGGTTAACACTCCAGTATGCAATCCTTTTAATTCTCTCACTATTTCTCAGTACAGTGTTTACTCATTTTGTAACGAAATACTTCATAATAAACATGCAGGAAACTGAACAAACTAAGACAAACTTGGTAAAAAGGCAACTGGAAATATTTAACTGGATGCAGGATTCAGACAACTGAAGTGTTATAGAGAAGAGAAAGACTGGAGAAAAAACTATTAATCACAATAGAGTAAGTAAACCACTCAGTACAATAAAGTTTTTCCTAACCCAAATCAAATCAACTCTCAATAAGAGTTCACCATTTAGTTGAGCTTCTCTGAAAATTCAGGCCTAAATTGCCATCTAGAAATAATAAAAACCTGATCTAAGTTATAAAAAAAGCAAATCTTGCCATAGGACACAAAACAATTCCCCATATGCATGGATTACCATCTGCATTTCACCAAAAAAAAGCCCACACCCAAGCGGACCTATTTTTAGCTCTGTATTTAAATGAACATCTTGCCTTGCTGACATGTAAAATGCTTGTTCCCCCCTCTGCATGCAGTCACAGATGGGGAGAGATGCTAAAGGTTTGCTTATTTTCTATAGTCAATGAGGAGGATTTATTTTCTAGGAATAAATTAGGCTACACAAGCACTGCTGCTTTTCAAGGCAAAAAAAACCAAAACAACTAAAGAAAGAAATCTCAAACCCAACCCAACATCAGACTAACAACTAATCTATCACTTACAGAACGTGGACTGATTTCACAAACCGAACCATCGATAATCTGCCAACACCAACTACTGCAGAATTTGAAAAAGGAGACAGTTTAAGGAAGTGTGTGCCCCTCCTCATGCACCCTCCACAAGCCCTATAGTTCCCAGGCAATCCAAGCTTCCTTTAGGGCAGGATCAATCGGCACAGGCCCTTCGTGGTAAAAGCTGCACTCTTCTTTCCAAGGTCTCACAGAGAGCAGACCCCCATTCCTCACTACAGCCCTGCTTTTCCAAAGTTTGGGACACTCACTGATCCCATACAGTCACTCTGCAGGAGAGGAAGGAGAGCGGAGCATGTCCCATTCCAGCTCTTCCCTTCTCCATGCTCAGGAAGAGTGGCCATACAGAACAGAGGTGTAAGATTAGTACTCTAAGTATCAACGTATTACTTCACTGTCAATACATCATTTTGTTCCTGCACACGTGCAGAACCAAGCAGTGCACAACTGATGGATGAACCATAGCTTTCCCTGGCACCTACACAGCTTTCTACTCCACTGCCAAGTTACACACTGAAAACAAACAGCTGACCAACCAAAAGGGAGGGGGAAAAAACCAAACAAAACCAACCAACCAAAAAAATACCCACCACCACCTCAGTTTTCTGTGCTCCTTCTGATTCTCTATTAAGAAGGGAAATGATCAGGATCTTTTATCCACTGTATATTTACCACAGCTTTACTGCACGTCCTGCTTCTTTTGTTAACACTAACTGCTGCAATGAGCTGAACTAGTTCACTATCAATCTGTCATCTGCTTCAATGTGGGAGCACAGCACCTTGACAAGTTTCTTTTAAGGTGCTGGGGTTTTTTTTTTTGTTCTGTCTTAATTCTATACACACTTGTGGTACTTGTATAAAACAGACTATGCACCATTATAAGCTTGTTTCTAGTAAAGTCCCAAGTGTCTCACAAAGAAAAGGCTGGGTAGGTTTCACTTCATACTAATTGTGGACTTAAGTTTCCTCACCAAAATGAGGGAATGGCAATGGCACAGTCACATGTGTACAGCAGGCAACAGCTAACAGCTCCCCCATCTTCTCACAGCCCTTTTACAGCCTCATCTCACAGGAGGGGGGTTGGCTGCCACCCATGGCCAGGAGACAGACACTGTGCTCAAAGTCTGCATTGCTGCTGATTCAGGTCAGAGTCTCTCTTCCAGCTATTGTGCCAGCTGCACTTACAGACCTTTGGTTTGTGCTGTGGGACCATCTTCAGGTATGTGCACTCTTATCTCTTTTAAGATGCAAAGAAAAAAGAAAAGCTAAACTCAAAACATGAACACTCCAAGAAAGCACCTAATGTATTTCAGCCTCATATTGGCATTCATTTCACAAGACCAGACTACACCTTGTCCAAAATAAAACACTAAGCCCTGAAACACACATACCCCGGGCCTCAGGTCATCAAACTCATAGGTTTTTGTCTATAGATTAGCTCATGCTGCTTGCTAATGCAGTCAAAGACTAGGAGAATCTGGATGCCGTCATTCTACCCCCGTCCCAAGGGCATTAAGTGAAAAATAAAGCAGAGTAGAATTACCACTGAGTGCTAACAAGAGCTTTCCCACTACAAAAGCCCATCTATTTCCTGTACATGGAATTCAAAAGTTTTATTTACATATTACAGTGGCAAGTACAGCAAAGGCAAAACCAAGCTTCTGAAGCTTTCAGTTTTTCAATTCTGAATTGTTTAAAAACCACATCAAAGGATAGATTAAAAAGGACTAATGTATACGTCAGTCCCATGGGGTCAAAGTAGTTGGTCTCTTTAAAACTCAGACATTAAATTTTGATTTAGACATAATCTGAAGGAGATTGATACTGCTTTTACTGAGATGATAATCTTAGAACGAGGAGAAACAACATTTGGGGACAGTATGTTATAGTTAGGCTTTGTATACACTACGTAAATAAACAGAACTTGGTAAAACTCAAAGCCACAAGGCTGATTAAGCACAAGCCTCAGGAACTGGTTGTGACCAGAAAACCTACAAGGAGCACAGCTGCAAACATTTGAAGCACTCAGTTCCAATGATCAAAAGTACAGCTTTCCTGGATATCACCATTTCTAAGAGCTGAAGACAGAAAAAGAGTAGATTCTGAGCAAGCAATACTAAAATATTTAATGATATAGAGTTTTACATCTAAACTGGAAGACCTATGTATGATCTAAGTTTCCAGGTCTGGATCCTAACCCTATTTCAGAACAAGACCTAAGCATGCAACTTTTCCCTCACCTTCCCCAAGAAATTCAGGAGCACAAGCCAGAAGCAACCTAGGGCACACTCCATCCAGGTGATCTAGAAACACTGGTCGCAGCATCAAGTGCCCGTGTCCTGAAGGAAATGCAAAAAACTGTAGCATGCAAACTCAGCCACAGCAAGAGGTATAGCTCTGCAAGTGCAGGGATCAGGAGGCTCAAATGGAACAGCAGTAAACGAACAGAGGGCAGGCAGATTCAGGTGGCCAAGCACATCACACACAGTTCACAATCAAATTCTTAGAGCTCAGTCCAGTTCCAATACCAAACAAAATACTATCCCTATGCTTATGCATGGAATACATGCATGCACACACACAACACCTTCACCTAAGACAGACTTAAGACCCTTTTAATCTTAATTGACAACAATGACATACCTGGCTTCTACACAGACAGCAATTCCTTTCCCTTACAGGAAATTTACTCTAAACCTGTTCCTGTAAAATCCACTTCCTCACCTCTTTGCCCTGTGAGCTTTTCTTACATCTTTCAATAAAGAGCTCATGTCATTAAAAACTGCCAGCTCTCTCATTCCCACTTTTTTAACCATCCAGTTTACATTGAGAACACTCACAAAAAAACTGCTATTAATACTCCAGACAAAACATATACATTTTACAATGGGTTTACTATTACAATAAGGTGGTTCTCCTCATTTATCTTTTAAAGATATCAGATTCTACATACAATAGGTGATTTTCTCTTACATTCCTAGCTTGAAAAACAGCTCCTTGTACCATCAAGCAAACAAAACCAGAACAAACAGAAGAGCATATTTTGTAGAAGCAGTTTTAACTAAGAGAAATTTAGTAGTAATGAAGTAGGAGACAATAGATTTCAACAGGATAGACATGAAGTTGGGTGGTGGGAACTTCTGATTTCCAGCACAGGCCTTCCTGACAGTTGTTATAACTTGTCCAAGACCACATTTAACCTATGGTTTAATTTCCATAAATGAAATAATAAACCCTCCACACTCTAAGCTTTACTTGCCTTACGGACATGTTACAGAGCTAATTAATATTTCTATAAAGCTCTGTTATGCAACAAGTACTAACAAAACATGGTGTCTCCAGCCTTGGTGGTATCTTATTACTGCACTTGCACAGATTATAACCTATGATAACTATGACTGGAAGACAACTGTTGTCCTAAACCCTTTCATGTGCTTCTAACTTTCCAAGATTTTTACTCGTGTGGTTCAGTTTTTCCCACCTTTGTCTTTACCCAAAGGTGGATGTTCTGAAAGTTTCAAAAAGGTTGGTTTTGATTGTTAGGTGTTATATGCCCAGCATAAAGCAATTCTGAGTACTTTTAACACTGAGTGTTATCATTTCATCTTTTTAATTAGAATGATGCAGCTCTTCATAATTTAAGTCACGCCGAGTTTGAAACAAGTTCTTAAAACTTTACAATGTAAAACTGAAATACTAGGGACAGAGAGGGAAAAACCCTACATGCCCAAATTGGATATGGTAGGCACTCTCATACAGTTTACAGAAAGACAGAAGCTCACCTTCTGAGAACTGTCAGGTGTCTAAGAGAACATGAATGAACGTAAACACAACAGGCAGTTCAGCTTCAGACTGAAACTTAAATAAAAGGACTTGCAAAGTCCCCTTGCCTCCTCCGTACAGCTGCTGCCCTCTGACCTGCATAGAAACATTTCAAACACCCCCTGTTGCTGCTACTGAGGGAAAAGCGATGTGGCTGCCACTGCTCGCAGCCACACTGCCACCCGCCCAGACAGAAGTCACCCAAGGGAACAGCAGCCACAGCCTCACACGTGAGAAAGTAGGGCTAGCAAGCACCACCACGCAGGGCAAAGGGAAGCAAAGGCAGCCTGGTTGCAAGACTATAGTGTTCCCTTCAGCCCCTCTTTCTGTGGGTCCCAGGCAGGCTTACTCACACAGGTGCAGCAGAGCAGAAACACATGCTGCTTGTTCCAGCCCGGGATTACACCTGAGCTAATAAACCTCGCTGATCAGAGCTGGCTCTCAGCACTCTGGTTCTGGAAGCATGATGCAGACAAATGGAAGTTGGCTCTGGAAAGAGTCAGTATGGGTCTGGGGTTTATTAGCTCAGGCTTTGCACCATGCAAAAGAACAAAATCTGGCCCTAGAGACTAAATAGCTTATTAAAGTGATACTGAGCCTGAACTAATAAACCCTGACAGAATCAAACTGACTTTGCATCAAGTCAACTCAGGTGTGCCAGCATCTGTGGCACAATTAATCCACTACTGCAGTAAGCCACTCAAAACCAAGGGAGCCCACTATTTGAATTTTAAAAAATCCCTTAACCTTACATGAAACAAAGGGATTAACTGTTGTTCAGTTATAGGGTTTCTTTTCTTCTGAAACGAACATCAGGAGCTTCCAGAAAAGGTGATATCTGGCTTTTATGACTGTGACACTGATCTTCCATAGTTGAATCAAGTCAATGCTATCTCATGGTTTGCCTAAGTTACAAAACAGACAACTTCAGTACATTTAGTGCTTCCCTTGGCCTGCCAAGAGAGGGGTGAAACTGAGAAAATCCAAGCCAAGTGTATTATACCACTGCTAGGAGGTATTAGAGTAGCATCAGAGCAGGGAGTAAAAATATTTAATCCTAAGGAGAGGCCTAATATCAGAGCCACAAAACGAGAAAGGTGAGGGAGAAAATCCCCCCCCCATTTCTTTCTTTTAACTCTGTCTTTGCTACTCCATTCCTCCAATAACAGTATGAGCTAAACAAGTAATTAATGGATTTAAATTAAATTCTACATATATATCCCACAAAAAGTCCAGCTGTCCGACTTACTGAAGTCTCCTTAATGAAGACTCTAAAAATAAAAAGGAATCCAAAAAAAGATGAATGATAGTCAGAGAAGTCAAAAAGAAAAAAACTTAAAGGACAAAAAGCAAAGCAAATTACTTAATTTACAAATAAAAAAGTTACCTGGAAATGAACGTTACTAGAAGACAGAGAAAAAGCCATAGAAAAAGAACATTTTTTTGGGTTTTCTTCAAAATAGTGAAAATAAAATTGGTTGACAATAGCACAGTTAAAACACAGTTTTGACTTAAGCTCTTGAAATGACTAAGAGGTTTTTTAAATTTTAATTAGTCTTTAAGCTAAGGCAGGTGTTTATTAAGCTCTGCATTTAGCCCCAAAATACCACTGTAAGCTAAAGGAGATCTTTCTAGTACTTGTCAGGTGTTAAGCAAAAAAATTGACTAACCTAACACAGCAGCATGCACTTGAAAATGTGAATTTAGAAGAGTATTTTAAATACATGTCTAAATTGGTAGAGAAATTGTGAAGTTTTGTCTTTAACTACTGTCATAAAGTCTTTGCCTCTTAGCAACAGGTCCATGCAGGTCAAAGGTACTTGACCTTAGTCAGGATTACAAAAGTGATTGCTCCCTATTGTGAAAAATCCCACACAGGGACAAAAGACACTTAAAAAAAATCTTGAAAGCATTGTTTACTCCAGCTCTCTCAGGGACAGTAAGATGTCCTGCTGAACTAGAGCAATATTTCAAGATCTACCCAATCTCACTGATACTCACTGGAGTTTCCTGAAGATGTATGCCATTCCAGTCTTTCCTGACCTCATGACATCACTCCAGTTTAGCCATTTGCAATCATTCTGAACCTTGCCTAAAGTAGCACAAATTCTTTCACTTTCACGTTAGAAAGGACAGCTGGAGTACAGCAAGATTGACTCAGTGTTATTTTATGCACATATTTTGTGTTTCTAGTTATCCCAGTAAAGGTACATCACTATACAGGACCTTCACCAAACCCACTTCTTTCACGTTGTTCAGTGCTTCAAAAATTCCATGTCCTAAGCATGGGATCATCACATGGGCTACTGGTGAAGACACAGCGTGAGTAGATAGCGATTCCTTGCTCCCCACCTGTGCTCCTCTGGTAGAGTCTTTACCCTGTGAAGCCCCCCATTGTAAAAACTCCTAAAAACCAAGCACTAATGGTGAGCAGATATTCACACATACAAAAGAAGTAGCCTCCCCAAAGCTCTCTCCAAAGATGCCGCTATTTGGGCTGAGCATAAATGTAAGAGGCGCCCACTATTCATCCTTTAGCAAAGGTGAAGGTTAGGAAGGAGGGATTTAAGGTCAGGAAGAGCCTTACGTCTGTTCTGTGGGTTCTGTAGCTCAGCCAGCACCTCTTTGCCCACGGGCGATCCCAGCACCCACCGCACCTCACCAGATGCCAGCGCGGTCCCCTCGGGTCCCCCCACGTCTCCTAGCACACCCAGGATCCTCCCACACCCCAAGGCTACTCACGTTTGATGCACCTCTGGGAGCCCGTGGCCTTGCTCCAGCCGTGGCAGCACTGCCCCCCGCACACATTGACCCTGCGGGAACAGCAAACAAGGACCAGAGTCCGGCGGGGCACCCCGGGCCGGCCCCGCTCCCATCCCGAGCCGGGCCGCGGGGCGGGCGCTGGGCCGGGGAGACAAAAGGCGGGAAGAATTAAACCTCCCGATTAAACTCGACGCCTCATGCCGGGCGGGGGCCCGCCGGGGACTCCTGGGATGGGGGGAGCTGGCCCAGCGCCCGGCCTCAGGTGCCGCGGGGCGACGGCAAGAACCGCGGGCGCTCGGCCAGCCGGGCACCGGGGCCGGGCAGGTAACGCCGCCGTGCCCCCGGAGCTCGGCACGGCTCCCCCCGCCATCTGCCCCCTCCCGAGGGGGCGACGGGAGCCGCGACGAAGATGCTGGAGGTGGTGGGGAGCTGCGGTGGCGGAGCGGGGGACGTGCGGGACGGGAGGGCGCCTTACCCCGGCAGCGGCGGCAGCTGGTGCTTCTGGCGGAGGGGCAGGGCGGCGCTGCTGTTGCCGTGGGGGCCCGGCGGCGCCTTGGGCCGCGGGCCGAAGCGGGCCGGCTTGGCGAAGGAGGAGGCGTGAGCGGCGGAGTTGGGGTGGACCTGGCCGGCGGGGCCCAAGCGGAGCTGGACGCCGGCGCTGCCCGGTTTGCTCATCCGCCGGGTCCGCTCCAGGGGGCCGCCGCCGTAGCGCGTGTTCAGCTGCACATTGAACGTGCGCTGCTGCTGCTCCCCCCCGAGGAGGGTCGGGCGCTGCTGCCGGCTGCCGGAGGAGCCCCCCCGGCCGGGCTGCAGGACGTACGTGATCCTCCTTAGCCTGCCCTTTTCGGAGGCTGCGAGCCCCGGTGACAAAAGTGCACAGGCAGCGAGGAGGAGGAGGAGGAGGAAGCCCCATCTCATCCGACCCATTTCCACAGCGGGAGCCCCTGCAGCCGGCGAACTTCGCGGACCCGCGGTGCAAGGGTTTCCTCTCCGCCAAAGGACGCGTGTGTCTGAGACCTGCGCCCGGGGCGCGGATTCCTCCTCCGCTCGCTGCCCCCCAACCTGCTCCGGGCGGAGGGGAAAAGGAAAAAAGCCTCAGGATCCTCCCGCCCGCCCCCTAAACTGTTAGGAAAGTTCAGCAAACACTTCGCCCCGCGGAGCAGGAAAACATCGTTGGAAGAAAGGAAGCGGCGGGTGCGAGCCGAGCTGCGAGCCGGAGCGGGAAGGGAGGAGG